>JAVGWX010000009.1:44221913-44354372 GCA_036924085.1 Ariolimax columbianus
TGCTTGCCACCTCATCGTCTAGGCTGACAGATCTCGACAGCGTGCTGCCCAGATATGTGAATTTGTCTACGGCATTCAACGTCTGCCCGCTTACTGTAGTCTCTGGTTTTGTGTACGGCATGCCTGGTGCTGGTTGGTACATGACCTGTGTTTTTTTTTGGCATTTATGGTCAGGCCAAAATTTTCGCATGCGGCAGAGAACTGGTCCATTCCAACCTGCATGTTCAGTTCTGAGTTGCTCATTAGAGCACAGTCGTCAGCAAATACAAGTTCCCTGATTATGTCACCAGCCACTTTGGTTTTGGCCTTCATTCTTCTGGAATTGAGTAACTTGCCATCTGTGCGGAACTTTATGGGTATTCCAAGCTCCAATGATCTGAAGGCGTCTGTCATCGTGGCCGCGAACATCATGCTGAACAAAGTCGGGGCGAGTACACATCGTTGTTTTACTCCGTTTGATACTAGAAACGTTTTAGAGATTGCACCGCTGTCCAGTACACGAGCACACATGCCTTCGTGTAGCTGTTTCACCATTGTTATGAACTTGTTGGGGCAGCCAAACTTAGACATTATCATCCACAGACCTCCTCTGTTTACTGTATCAAATGCCTTTGTCAAATCAATAAATGTGGTGTACAAGGCCTGATTTTGCTCTCGACACTTCTCTTGAACTTGAAAAAATCATGTCCACTGTTCCTCTTCCGGCTCTGAATCCACATTGGCTTTCTGGGAGGTGGTGGCTTTGTTCAAGGTGTTTGTTGAGCCTGTTTAGCAGTAAGCGCGCTAGGATCTTGCCTGCTACGGAGAGTAGCGATATTCCTCGATGATTGTCGCATTCCTGACGATTGCCTTTTCTTTTGTATAGGTGAACGATTGAGGCGTCCTTTAGCTCCTGCGGAATTTTACCTTCAGCCCACATGTGACAGAAGAGTTCAGTGATCCTTCTGGTGAGGGATGGGCCAGCTGTCTTATATACCTCTGCTGGTATTGCATCAGCTCCTGGAGCTTTTCCTATAGATAGTGAACTGATTGCCCTGTCGACTTCCTCCTCAGTAATGACTTCATCCAACGCCAGGTTCAGTTCCACCTGCGGCATTCGCCGGATGGCCTCTTTATTTATGGACGATGGGTGGTTTAGTAATTTGCAGAAGTGGTCTGCCCATCTGTCTAGAATCTGAACCTTATCTGTTAGCAGTACCCCATCCGCACTGCGAACTGGAGTATTACTAGAGGGCTGCGGGCCGTAGAGAGCTTTCAGTGCCTCGTAAAACCGTTTGGTGTCATGACGCTCGGCGAACATCTCAATTTCGTCAGCTCTTTTGCTGAGCCAGGAGTCTTGCATCTCTCTAAGCCTGGTCTGGACAGCTTTGCGAGCAGTATTGAACGCAGCTTTTGCTGTCGGAGATGTTGTGTCCCTCTGGTATTCCCTGTGCGCTTCATGTTTTGCATCGAGAAGGCCCTGTATTTCTAGATCGTTCTCATCAAACCAGTCCTTATGCTTGCGCGTGATTGGGCCAGTGTGTTTAACAGCTGTATCGTAGAGTGTGTTTCTCAATGATGCCCAGTTCTTTTCGATGTCGTTCTTTTCAAAACGAAGCTCAGACAGTCTACCCTCAAGCTCTTCCTGGAAGCCTCCTCTCGTGCGTTCGTATTTCAACTGAGAGACATTTAGCCTCCTCGGTGGTTTCTTTCCCTGGGGTCGCATTTTGGGCTGGATCTTGAAGTTTAGCTTGGCAATGACAAGTCGATGGTCGGTCCAACATTCTGCACCACACATGCTCTTCGTTACCATAGCATCCGCTCGATCCCTACGTCTGATGATAATATAGTCAATGACGTGCCAGTGGCGGGACCTTGGGTGCATCCATGTGGTTCTATTTCGGACAGGTAGTCGGAAAGCTGTGTTTGTAATGAGTAGTTCATTTGCGGCACATGTCCTCAGAAGTAGCAGTCCGTTACTATTGTATTTTCCGATACCATGTCTGCCAATGGTCCCCTCCCATGCTGTATGGTCTGTGCCAACCCTAGCGTTAAAATCACCGAGGATGACCAGTTTGTCAGATTTGGGGACTACAGCGATGAGCGCCTCAAGTTCCTCATAAAACTTATCTTTTGTTTCCTGAGAATTTGTCATTGTGGGTGCGTATGCACTGATGAGTGTTGCATGGCGCCCTCCTATTAGGGGGAGACGCAGTGTAATCAGGCGGTCATTAATTCCTCTGGGCATGCTTGTGAGCTTGTCGACCATGTTGGTCTTGATGGCAAAGCCAACTCCAGCTTCACGGCGTTCTTCTTTGCTGTGGTCGCTCCAGAAGAAAGTATAACCAGCGCCTTCTTCTGTGATCTGCCCTTCCTCTGCCAGTCGTGTCTCGCTCAGGGCAGCTATGCAGATGTTGTATCTAGCCAGTTCCCTGGCGATCAGTGCTGTCCGTCGTCCGTTGTTCTAGAGGCAAGACATTGTCAAGACTTCTAGTGAAGGGTTCGGATGCAGACAGTATGGTGTCAGCGTGTGCCTCATTATCTCGGTAGCCCTTCCCTTCTCTTTTATCGCTGGGGTGGAGCTTTGAGGTATCAGTTTCTGAGTGCATTTGTTTGTGTATTCTTCTTCCACCTCTCGTTCCTCTGGTCTTCCACTTTGATTGTATACTTGTGAGTTCCGATGCCTCCTCGGTTAAGTGTATTTTCAGCACACGCAACAGATGTAGATCTGAGTTTGAAGGGACGTGGTGTGCTGATCGAAGTGCGATGAGCTCCTTTCTGAAGTACCGTATGTTTGACGGGGTCAGGATGACCTCCTTCGTTTCAGTGTTCATGCTTCGTTATCTGGGTCACGATACAGCACGGAGCGACACTAGCCTTTGCCCGGGTCAAGTTTCGGCCACGCTTTGTCCCATCGAAACTGTACACATTAGTCTACCTTTCACAACTAAAAATACACTGTTATATACTTCGTTGCATCACTTCTTTCACATTAGTATGCTTAATTCACAAGTCGGCACATTTATCTCCAGGAATCACGTTAATAGTCCGAGAGTTATCATAGAAAACACAAACAAAACACCGTTTTATCAAAAGGGAAATCGACTGCGACCATGTCCGGCGCCATCTTGACCCATTTGACCCATCACATGCAAGGGATGTATATATATATATATATATATATATATATACATATACACACAGATCACATTTGCATAGTTAATGAATAACTGTTTATTATAATGTCCACGCGAATGATTAGCAGTAACGTTTTTCGCTATTTGCAAATGTTTTCAAAGGGAGGACAACTTGTAATAGATAAGGGATCAAGATGCTGATCAGTGCACATAAATATATATATATATATATATCAAGAACACAACTGGTCCCAAATGCGAGCCCTGTAGCACGCCACTTTTTACTTTCTACATGATTAAGAGTACTCCTTATTTATGCCAACTCTCTGCCTTCTTCTCGTTAACCAATTTTCAATCCATTTGGCAATTTCGCTACCATGTGATTTGAACTTTCATAAATAATCTTTGATGATGTGTTCTATTAAAGGCCTTTGCAAAATCTAGATAAGTGACATCCACTTCTTATACATATTCTTAAATAGTGTTTTTTGTTCTTTGTTATTGACCTTTTCGTGATTATACCTACTCGTTGTTATTGTGTATTTTCTCGGGAGATGGTTAACAACTTTTGACTGTTATTTCACAATGAATTAATCATCACAGGCAGTAAACTGTGCATTGTGACCGTGGAACACATTTCTTTGTTTTTCGACGTTTTAACGCGGCATGTCGCTTGTATAAGTCTCTACATCTCTTGAGAAATACAGCCTAACACAAGCAATGGACGGAAACTTCATTAAATACAGTTGTGTATATACCTCCTGGTCCTCTGCAGACAGTTTTGTTGCATATATCTCCTTCTTTGTTCGTTCTCAAACTCCCACTACCAAGCTCTGTAAAGGACTTTACAAGTAATATGATGTTGTCCGGAGAAAGGAATGCGTTGTGTCATAGTTTAAAGCTTGCCTGCAATATTTGCACCTTTTAGTCAGACTTCAGCAAACATTTTTTGGAATCTGGGGGGCCTTCCCTCTTCGATCCATTCTGTCTAGCCAGTCTGCTCTGTTGCAGACTCCATGGCCACCGAGACGAAGTAGAAGGGTCTTTACAGATCTGGTCCGCTGGTTCTGACTCTAGCATTCAGTATAGGCTGCTGACCATTGCAACACCTGCATAGTATACATATACAAAGATAGAAGTCACCTCATTTAGTAAGTACGCCGATTTTCCTTCCAAAATTATGAGAGTTGCGGAAACTTTCTTCGAACAATCACCTAAAAACTCTAAAGCACCTCCAATTTGAAATAACTTAACACCTGCACTCTACTTAACATCTTTATTTTGATTTAGAAGATTCTGCAGAGTCTGTAATATAAAAAACTTTCATTTACATTTCCTTGCTCTAAAATCTATACGCATCCGATTTATTCTTAAATGCATTAAATGTCTCTGCCTCCAACACTTCACGTATCAATGCATTCCAAAAATTTACCACTCTGACTAACAAAATATTGGCTTATATCTAATCTGGAACTGTCTTTTGTTAATTATTAACGATGCCCTCTTGTTCTTATAGGTCATTGTATATTGAGACAAACTTGTTATAATCGAATTTATCTTTTCATTTTATTATCTAATAAACCTGTGTTTAGTTATATCGAATTCTTTTCTGTTGTGGAAATTGTAGGCCGGTTTTTTTCTGAGTTTTTCCTCATAACTGTAATTCTAAAATCCCACTATCAGTTGTGTCGCTCTTTTCGGTATCCTTTTCAGCATTTGTAAATCTCCTCTAAGATAAGGACCCCAAGCTTGTACACAGAACTCCAATTTAGGTATAACTAATACTTCATACAGTTTTACTATGACTTTGAATGTTCGGACATTGAACTTCTTCTTCTTCTTCGTACGATGTCAGACGTCAACCCGTATTTTTTCGAAAAAAGCATCGGTCATCCTGAGGCTGTCGAAACTGCCAAAGAGCTTGTCTAGTGTTGGCACTGGTGATGGCCACAATTGCTTTCTCTGATCCTCGTATGGCCGCAGTTTTGTAGCAAACGTTCAGCGGTCATTTTCCCGGTACCACACGAGCATTCCTCAGTGCCACCTATTTTCAATTTGTTGAATAGGTGTTACCTCAGTCTATTGTGGCCAGTGCGAAGTCTGAAGACCACGATCTGCTCTTTTTTGTTCAACTGGTAATAAGCATCGTTTTTTGTGTAGCCAGTATGTTCTGTTTCCCATTTGGTCATGTATCTAGCTCTAATAAGCCTTTTTGACTCTTCGTAGGTCACACTAGGGTCTGGTTGTGGTAGTCTTGCACCTTCTTTTGTCAGTCTGTCTGTCTCCTCGTTGCCTTGGATGTTACAGTGGGATGGAACCCACTGTACCAGTATTCTTTTTAGTGCGGACTTCTGGCATAGTTGACAGAGTACTGCTCTTAAATCATTAAGTTCAGTATTTTTCTGGCTTTTTAGTGCTGTGACTACGGCCAGGACATCTGTAAACAGGACTATATGGCTTTCATTCCTTTTACCTATAACCATTTCTTCTACTGCAGCCCTCAGTACCTCTGCCTCCGCTCTAAAATTGCTTGTGTATTTTCCAGTTGCCACTGATAGTGTTATTTTTCTGCCATTGTGTAGGCTCATGAATACCCCTGCCACCCCGTTCTGTGTTGTGTTTGTTACAGAACCGTCGGTGTATGCATGTGTCCAGTCCATGCTTGGGTAGTTTTTCGTTATGTACCTCGGGGTTAAATCTCTTCTTTCTTTTTCAGTCTGTTTCCAATACCTGGTATATTTTCTACCACCTCTGGAAATATATGCTGCTTCCAGGTAGGTTTTCGTACAGTAGTGATGGGCTTTGGTGTTGTTAGTGCGTTCATCGGGTCTACGTTAATCTTTGCTTTGGCTATTTCTGCAAAGTTTCTCCGCTTTAGTTTCCCATTTCCAAAATTTTTTAGTTAGTCTCTGATGCATTGGATGGTCAGTCAGTCTTCTGAGTTTCTCTGCTTCCTGCTGGGCTCTGCAGTCTTTTCTGTCGGTCATGGATTGCAGGTTTGTAATCTTTTCAAGTTCTACAATTGGCGTTGACTTCATGCCTCCTATTATAACTCTCATGGCTTGGTTTTGAAGTTTGCTAATTTAATCGAAGTTCGCCTTTGCAAAGGTACAAACACTACACAGAACGGAAGGGCAGGAGCATTCCTGAACCTACCAAATGGCAGAAAAATAACACTGTCATTCGCTACTGGTAAGTACACAAGCAATTTCAGAGCGGAGGCAGAGGCACTGAGGGCGGCAGTGGAAGAAATGGTGACACACAATGAAAATGAAAGCCATATAGTCCTGCTTACAGATGCTCTCGCCGTAGTCACAGCGCTAAAAAGCCAGAAAAACACTGAGCTTAATGACTTAAGAGCAGCACTCTGCAAACTGTGCCAGCAGTCCGCACCAAAAAGGGTAGTGGTACAGTGGGTCCCATCACACTGCAACATCCAAGGCAACGAGGAGGCAGACAGACTGGCAAAAGAAGGTGCAAGACTACCACAAACAGATACCAGTATGACGTACGAAGAGTCAAAACGGCGTATCAAAGCCAGATACATGACCAAATGGGAAACCGAACATACTGGTTACACCAAAAACGATGCCTATTACCAGTTGAACCGAAGAGAGCAGGTCGTTGTCTTCAGACTTCGCACTGGCCACAATAGACTGAGGTACCACCTATTCAACAAATTGAAGATAGGGTGTACCGACGAATGCCCGTGCGGTACTGGTAAAATGACCGCTGAACATCTGCTGAAGAACTGCCCGACATACGAGGATCAGAGAGAGCAGATGTGGCCATCACCAGTGGAACTGCAAGACAAGCTCTATGGCAGTGGCGACAGCCTCAGGATGACCGCCGCTTATTTCGAAAAAATAATGGTTACTGTCTGACTGCGTACGCAGAAGAAGAAGAAGAAGAAGAATCGAAGTTCGCCTTTGCTGCTGTTGTCCATGCCGCAATGCCATACTCGAGAACTGGTCTCACTCATCCAGTGTTCAGTTTCTTTAGTATTATTTCGTCTGCTCCCCAGCTTGTGCCAGCAAGTTTCCTCATGATTGCCATTCTTTGCCTGGCTCTCATTCGGTTTCTCTCGATCTGACTTTTCCATGTCATGCGCCGATCAAATGTGACTCCCAGGTAGTTTAGGTTGTCGTTTTGCCGCAGGTATTTGCCGTTAAGTCTTATTTTGGTGTTTTGGGGTTTGTTTGAAAGCGAGAATATCGTACATGTTGTTTTTTCCTCATTTATTTTGACCAACTATGAGTTCGCCCACTCTTCCAGCGATGTTAGGGCCTGCTGCATCCGATTACTTGCTATGGTGAGATTCTTTTCAGAGGTCCACATAGCCAGATCGTCTGCAAACATTGAGCTGTGGACTTCTTGGTATATTCTCCGTTATGTTATTTATATACACCAGGAAGAGTGTGGGTAACAGTACTCACCCTTGGGGTACTCCCTGCTCGAGTGTCACCTTTTGGCTCATCTGCCCTTGTACTTGAACTCTGGCTGTTCTGTTTTTGAGGTAGTGACTGATCCATTTGTACATTTTCCCACAGACTTCACTTCTTCGTAGCTTGACTTTAAGTCCCTCTTTCCAGACCTTGTCAAATGCCTTTTCTAGATCCACCCAAACCGCTACTGTTTGTTTTTGCTCCTGGTAAGCATCCTCTATTTCCTTTGATATGAGGGTGATCTGATCCTCAGTGGATCTGTGCTGCCTAAAGCCTGCTTGCTGTGGAATTAGTATTCGTTTTTCTTCCAGATGCCACATCAGTCTGGTGTTTATCATACGTTCCATCAGTTTGCCGACACAGCTCAGTAGACTGATAGGCATGTATCAATTTGGATCTGTTTTGTATTTTCCTTTCTTTGGTACTGGTACAAGTACAGCGTCTTTCCATGCTTGAGGTACAATACCCCTTTTCCTGCTTTGCGTCAGGACTGATAGTAACTTCCTCTTTGCTGTTTGGCCCAGACCCATCAGCATTTTATTTGTTACCCCATCTTTTCCGGGTGATTTCCTTTTCTTTAAAGTTCGCATGGCCTCCTTCTTTTCATTCATTGTTAGTTTTGCCCTCATGTGCTCCTCTGGTGCCATATTGATGTTGTCGTGCCCCTTTTGTTCTTCCCTAATGTCTGTATGCCTATCTGTAGGGACATCAATATGGTTTGCTCTGGTATAATGTTCAATAAAAGCGTTTGCTGCTTTTTTTCCAGTGGGCATGTTATCGCCCTGCTTGATGGTAATTTGTTTTTTTGATGGAGATTAGTCATTCATGGCTCTGACCAAATTCCATAGTTTGTTTCCATCTTTATCTAAATTGAGGCTTTCTGTTTTGTTTTTCCAGCTTTCTCTTGTTGTTTGGTTTAGAGTGTATTTGTATTTCGTCGTGGTGGCTTTGAGGGCGATATTTGCCTCCATAGATTGTTCTCTCTCTGCCATGTTCCTAGGACATTGAACGAATATGGAAAGGCTGATAATTAATTTTTAGTCGTAACTCGATATATTCAGTTTTACAGAGATAAACAGACGACGGATAGGCGACTAAATTTCATTTTACAATAACAGGGGTTCCTAAACTGTGTGCCGGTGCTGGTTTATAGGGTTGTCGTGGCTGGTTTATAGGGTTATTGTGGCTGGCTTATAGGAGTGTCGTGGCTGGTTTATAGGGGTGTCGTGGCTGGTTTATATGGGGGTGGGTCGTGGCTGGTTTCTAGGGGGGGGGGGTTGTGGCTGGTTTATAGGGGGAGGGGTCGTTGCTGGCTTATAGGGGAGGGTGGTGGCTGGTTTATAGGGGGGGGGGGTCGTGGCTTGTTCACAGGAGAGGGGGGGGGGCTGGTTTATAGGAGTGCCTTGTCTGGTTTATAGCTTCCAGGTAGGTTTGCGTACAGTAAGGATGGGCTTTGGTGTTATTAATGTGTTCATAGGGTCGTCGCTCATCTTTGCTTTGCTTTCTGCAAAGTTTCTCCGCTTTAATTTCCCATTTCCAATTCTATTTAGTCTCTGATGCATTGGATGGTCTGTCAGTCTTCTGAGTTTCTCTGCTTGCTTCTGGGCTCTGCAGTCTCTTCTGTCGGTCATGTATTGCAGATTTGTAATCTTTTCAAGTTGTACAATTGTCGTTGACTTCATGCCTCCTGTTATAACTCTCATGGCTTGGTTTTGAAGTTTGCTAATTTTATCAAAGTTCGCCTTTGCTGCTGTTGTCCATGCCGCAATGCCATACTCGAGAACTGGTCTCACTCTTCCAGTGTACAGTTTCTTTAGTATACTTTCGTCTGCTCCCCAGCTTGTGCCAGCAAGTTTCCTCATGATTGCCATTCTTTGCCTGGCTCTCATTCGGTTTCTCTCGATCTGACGTTTCCATGTCATGCGCATATCAAATGTGACTCCCAGGTAATTTCGGTTGTCGTTTGGCTGCATATATTTGCTGTTAAGACTTATTTTGGTGTTATGGGGTTTATTTGAAAGTCTTGATGATGATCAACGGTTTCATATTGGTGTGTATACAGCTGGCACTCAGAATTATGTTGTATTTGGTTTCTATTCAGGTCCTTGTTTAGTGGGATCTGTTGGGTTCTCAGTCGTAAAATGGTGCTCTGACACTTTCGTGTGAATTGATTTACACTATCATTTAGACTGCGGCTTCCCATATGTCTGTAAAGCTCCCTCTAACGTGTTTCCAATAATCCATCTGCTCAACCAAGTTTCTCTGTTTGCTGTTCTTATGAGCTGTTTGACTGTATGTAAAATTGTTCCTGCGGTTTCTTGCCTTGATCCCGTCTTTGCTAGTCTGTCTGCCTTGTCATTTCCAGGTGTATTTGACTGTACAGGGATCCACTGCATAACTATTTTGACAGCACTGCAAGTGATAATGCGGCCAATGTCTAAGAATGACGACATATAAAGGACTTATTATTTCAGGACTTATAATCAGTAAAGTATCAAGAAATAATCACAAATATGTTACAGTACTTCTGATGACTGAAAGTAAACAAGAACTAGCGGAATTGATGATTCACGTAAAAAACAAAAAAAAAAACCTGTCGATGGACTGAACGACTTTTGCTATTATTATTATTGTGTATAGATTGGACACCAGCAACGAGACAACGACATTGAGGGTTTGAGCAAAATACATTCACAATCTACTGCACAGATATAAATGTTCGGTCAAATATTGGAACAAGTTGGGAGCCTCTTCTATCTTTGAAATATAATACCAGGAAACGAGAGACGGAACTCTGGAAGAGAATATGGGTGGTCAAATCTGTTTTTTTACCAGCATGAGTTGTTGTTGTTGTTGTTCCTAAATGTCCACAATGAGTTAGTTGACTTTTATGTAAGTCTGAACCAGATTTTAAAGTGGCGGTCTCACATCTCGTACGCGGCGATGAAGGTGTCCCGCGTTCCTCCAGGCGGTTGTGCTTTGCTTGGCGGCTTACACATTGAAAATGGAGGTGTTCAGGTTTTATGTACACTCGTTTTGACTGCACTGTGTAGGAACGGGGACAGTGACCAGAGCATCGGGAAAGACAGCTAATGCCGACAATTTAGATATTTGTTTCACATAAAAGACATAACACATTACAGAAAGCAATGGGAGTAACAGCTCTGTGAATTGGTTTTTGTTTGTTGTTTGTGAATGCCCACAATGAGTGGGTTAATCGTTTAATCGTTTAACAATCAGACTTTTCGGTTAAACAATCATAATTTTAGGATTAACAATCAGTCGTTTATGATTAACAATGAGACTAACATTTGTGGAAGTTCTTCAGTAAATTGTTTTCTCCTTTCAGGAACGAGTTAGACAGGGTAATATAGGTGTAGCTTACGCGAGGCTTTTGGGCGAACTGCCAACACAATTTACCTCAGGGAAATCTACCAAAAAAATGACCCTAATCGGGGCTAAAGAATATATCCTACATCTGGAAAGAGTCACAAATACCAGAAAAAGACCATTCGGACAACCCAGTGCCCCATGTGTTCAAGTACAACAAAGTAGCAGCTCTGTGCAAACAACCTCTGATCTCAGGTAAGAGAATGAAAGGCAGAGAGAAACATTCAGTGCAATAAATTTATTATTGAACTTATCAGATACAATTCAGGTTTCCATTTTTTGTGCCGAGTTCTTGAGTTCAAATCATAAGACGCATGTGGTCTGGCGGGGTCTTTGGATATGACAAGGACATAAATAGAACCACTGCCTCACAGTGGGCATGTCGTAACAAGCGACTAAATGTGTGACATGGCATAACACTGGCCATGGTTAGGTTAACAGACTGCGGGTCTATTTCGCTCTAGTATTTGAGCTTTTTACGATTTAGCTCGACCATTGGTTAACCACCCTCCGTAGGCGTTTGTCCCAACGCAGCAGAATATTAAGCTGCTCGAACCTAGCCTGCTAAGCAGAAAATATTTATCCTGGCTATATCCAGCTCATATCAGAGATGGGACCTGCACAGGGACATCTGCCCCTGTAGAATTACAGGTCGACTAAAAACTAAGTGTGTGACATGGCATAGCACCGGCCATGGTTAGGTGATTTGTTTAGAACAGCATAGATGGCGCCTAACAGGATGCGGGTCTACTGTTCTCTAATGTTTGAGTTTATTTTGGTTGAGTTCGAACATCGGTTAACCACCTTCCGTAAGCGCTTGTCCCAAAGCAGCGACGTTTTTAGCCCCTCGAACATAGATCGCTAAGCAGAAAATCTTTCTCCCAGCTACATCCAGCTCATATCAGAACTGGGACCTTGGAAGATAATAGACTTCGAACTGGAGTATCATGATGTAGTAGGAACATGAAGAAACGGGGTCTCTCAGGCAGCGATACATGTGGCTGTGGAGCTCTCAGGCAGCGATACATGTGGCTGTGGAGCTCTCAGGCAGCGATACATGTGGCTGTGGAGCTCTCAGGTGGAAATACATGTGGCTGTGGAGCTCTCAGGCAGCGATACATGTGGCTGTGGAGCTCTCAGGCAGCGATACATGTGGCTGTGGAGCTCTCAGGTGGAAATACATGTGGCTGTGGAGCTCTCAGGCAGCGATACATGTGGCTGTGGAGCTCTCAGGTGGAAATACATGTGGCTGTGGAGCTCTCAGGTGGAAATACATGTGGCTGTGGAGCTCTCAGGAGGAAATACATGTGGCTGTGGAGCTCTCAGGTGGAAATACATGTGGATGTGGAGCTCTCAGGTGGAAATACGTGTGGCTGTGTAGCTCTCAGGAGGAAATACATGTGGCTGTGGAGCTCTCAGGTGAAAATACATGTGGCTGTGGAGCTCTCAGGCAGCGATATGTGTGGCTGTGGGCTCTCATGCAGCGATACGTGTGGCTGTGGGTCTCTCATGCAGCGATACGTGTGACTATGGGTCTCTCATGCAGCGATACATGTGGCTGTGAGTCTCTCAAGCAGCGATACATGTGGCTGTGGAGCTCTCAAGCGGAAATACATGTGGCTGTGGGTATCTCAGGCAGCGATACATGTGGCTGTGGGTCTCTCATGCAGCGATACATGTGGCTGTGGGTCTCTCAGGCAGCGATACGTGTGGCTGTGGAGCGGTCAGGAGGAAATACATGTGGCTGTGGAGCGGCACAAGATCCAGGTCATATGATGATTTGTCCCAACCTACCGGATACATGTAACGAGAGAACATGTTGATGCCGAATGACAGGATAATTCAAGTCGCTGAACACTGGATGAACGCGTTATGACGCGGTGCTTGGACACGGACAGGAAACTAAGTATCGCATAAAAGTATTACAAAAACCGTCCCCACAACAAAGTGTACTTGATTTTCGACATGATGTGATTGTGGTCTGATGCTCCAACTGGAGGAATGAGGGAATAAGGATGGATACCATGACGTTTATTTAAAGGAAGTCCAGGCTAGAAAGGACAGGAACTGCTTAAGTTGACAATGTTATACAAATAGTGAAAGAATTACTCATTTGGATGAATAACTAAACTGACAAGCTTTTTTTCCATAAACAACCTTCTAATAGCTTGGATTAAGATACATTATATATATATATATATATAAATTGGATATTTTGTTCGTTCTCAATCTCCCGCTTCCAAGCCTTGATAAGGGATTTTCAAGTAGCAGAATGTAGTCTAGAGAACGAAATGCGTTGTGTCGTAGTTTATAGTTTGACTGCGATATTTGCACCTTTGGCCCGACACATCGGACTTTAGCAGGCATTTCCTCTTCAATCCCTTCTTCTGAGTCAGTCTGCTCTGTCGCAGCTTGTTATCCAGGATCACCTACGTAGATGTGTAGAAGGGTCTAGGCAGCATTTGTTCGTTGGCCTTGACGTTAAAAATCAGCTCTTGTTCGCTGGCCTTGACGTTAATAATCAGCTCTTGTTCGCTGGCCTTGACGTTAATAATCAGCTCTTGTTCGCTGGCCTTGACGTTAATAATCAGCTCTTGTTCGCTGGCCTTGACGTTAATAATCAGCTTTTGTTCGCTGGCCTTGACGTTAATAATCAGCTCTTGTTCGCTGGCCTTGACGTTAATAATCAGCTCTTGTTCGCTGGCCTTGACGTTAATAATTAGCTCTTGTTCGCTGGCCTTGATGTTAATAATCAGCTCTTATTCGCCGGCCTTGACATTAATAATCAGTAATGGCTCGCTGACCGATGCAGCTCACGCGCTGCTCATCATCTTGATCCCATATTTTAATTATCTTATTATTCCCTTTCCTCCCCAACTCTTTTCTTTTCGTTCATGAGAAAATCAACCTTTTCATAATGTCACCATTTAAATTGTCTTCATTTTCTCTTCCAGCCGCGTTCAACCTGAGAAACCTGTTTTAAACGACCAAAACGACGTTTTATCCAAGGATTTACTCAACGTTCCAGACATTTCCAACAAAATAAAAAAACGTAAAAAGGCCAAACGATTCCAAGCCACCTGTTTACCTGGAGTGGATCAGGCTAGCCAGGTAGTTAACTCGAACTGCCAGTGCTTGTCCAACATGGATCAGACTAGCCAGGTAGTTAACTCTAACTGCCAGAACTTGACACATATGGATTGGGCTGGAGGTGCAGTTAACTCGAACTGCCAGAACTTGTCCAACATGGATCGGGCTGGTCAAATTGCACAAATTGCACTATCCAGTCGTGCTCAATACCTACCACAAAGGCCCAATCCATATATTCGAAACTTTCCCATGCGCACACCTCTCATGATGCACGGACAGCCAAATATCCATACACCTGTTGTGGTTTCCGATCACTCGCAAGTTATGATGCACGGACAGCAAAATATCCATACACCTGTGGAGGTTTCCGATCACTCGCAAGTTATGATGCACGGACAGCCAAATATCCATACACCTGTGGTGGTTTCCGATCACTCGCAAGTTATGATGCACGGACAGCAAAATATCCATACACCTGTGGAGGTTTCCGGTCACTCGCAAGTTATGATGCACGGACAGCCAACTATCCATACACCTGTGGTGGTTTCCGGCCAAACGCCAATGATGATGCACGGACAGCCAACTATCCATACACCTGTGGTGGTTTCCGGCCAAACGCCAATGATGATTCACGGACAGCCAAATATTCATATACCTGTGGTGGTTTTTGGTCAATCCCCAATGATGATGCCCGGACAGCGAACTGTACCATTCGATACTCCAACCATCAATCAAGCTTATGCCCCAGAGTACATGACCAGGTCTCCAAACCTCAGATTCCTAACCAACCTGAGTTCACTGAACAGATAACATGGGCCACAGAATGTTCCTCCTAATTTCTTGGAATCGACAGGTGGTTAATGTTGGTGAGTATATTTCTTGAATATTTACACTTTTTTTTTGCGCGAATCCGAGAATTCGCTTTACCATTTTTGTCCCCCTTGTAACATAGATTTTAGAAGTATATTTGTATGTGTTTGTGTGTGTTGTGTGCGTTGTGTGTGAGTGTGCGTTGTGTGTGTCTTCTTGTGTGTGTTTATATGTATGTGTGTGTGTGTGTGTGGGGGGGGGGGGGGAGGGGGGGGTTTGATTCAAATGTGTTTGAAGCAAACGTCGTACAGATTTAATCTTTTATTAGTTTGTTTGGTATTTTTTTTTAATGATAAGAGTTTGTATATGAGAGAGACAACATACATATTTGTTTAACTTGACAAAATATTTTGTAGAATCTGAGAAAAGGTTACTCTAGATCATCGAATCCCAGCTCAGCGATAGTCAGATGGAATTTAGACCGAACAAGCTATACGGATGCAAATTTTACTCTCAGACAATTGATGGAGAACACAATTGAATACGATCAGGAACTGTATGTTGCGTTTGTAGATCAAGAAAAAGATTTTGACCGGGTAGATAGACATCATCTATGGACAATATCTACACACTACTGAGTAATCAATCAAGTAATCAACAAATACACACGTCATTAAATTGATAGCCAGTGATCTGTGAACAACAACACGACTTTCAGCAAAATTTCATATGAAATTAGAATACGACAAGTATTTCTGCTATCCGTTCTGTTGTTCATTACATATGTAGACCGCATTTGTTTAATAGCCAACTCAAATAAAGATAGCAGCATTGATGAAGTCTTAAACGAACTTCTCTACCCTGACGATCAAGCAGTCATAGCATCTCCAGAAACAAAATTACAACATATTGATAAACTAAATACAACATGTAAAGAATACAGCATGAAAGTCAAAGCAGAGAAAAACTGATGTCATAAAATATCTAGAATAGCTGAAGACATCAATATCTTACTTGAAAAGCAGCAAATCAAACAGGTGCCAGATTTCAAATACTTAGGGAGCAGGTTATCAGCAGATGAACGAATTTCAGCGGAGATCCAATAAAGATGTAATAATGCAAATCAGATCATTGGACAATTAACTCCAATACCTAATTGTAAGCCCGTGATAGTAACTACCAAAAGAGCTTAATACAACACAATGTCCCGACACTATGCTATCAATATCAAAACTGGACGCTAACATCAAATGGAAAACGATACATCGTTACAACAAAAATTAAACGCCTGCGAAAAATAGTGTGGGCAAGAAGGAGAGACAGGATCAGAAACGATGACACCAGGAGACTAGTGGGAACAACACCAGTATTAGACTACATTAGGGGACCGCGTGGGATAATGGTTAAGTGACACGGCTCACAACCAGAAAGGTGCATGGTTCGATCCCCATCACAGCACCGGCCGTTATAAGAATTCGTGAGAAGAATTCATGGTGACAGTACAGGTTTATAAGATGATCAGAGGAATGGATAAATTAGACTAGAACTAGTATTTTAAGAAAATACAGTCACTCACAAGAACAAGAGTGTATAGCTAAATTATAGTATAGTATAAATTAACTAAAGAGAGGTCAATATTAATGATTAGGAAAAAATTTTTTAGTCAGAGAGTGGTGAATGCTTGGAATGCATTGCCATGAGAAGTAGTGGAGACAGGGACAGTTAATGCATTTAAGAATAAATTGGGGATTAGAGAAATAAGCTGAACGCAATAAAAATAAAAGGCAGCAGCTAAAATGATTTGATCACGTAAACATACTCTCACCACAAAGTATCCATAACAGACAATGTTGTTTAGGTACAAAGGATACAAGACCAAAGGCAGACCACGAAAAAGGTGTCTTACAGAAATATTTGACGCAGTGAATGCCACTGTGCATGAGGCACACAGTCGGGCTCGTTCTAGAGATCTCTTCATAACCGGTCGCCGAAAAGTATAACTGGAAAAGTGAAAGGAAAAGAAAAAACGCGTGTATCTTTAATTCAAAAATCAAATTATCTAATTACTTTATGAACATGTAAAACAAAATGACAATGCTAAAAAATGGTGTACTTCCACAGGCTGTCGGTCATTCTCTATCACAACCAGAGCACTATAGCACAGTGACATGAATGGACATCGTTAAAGTCATCTCTTGAACATCTAGTGGACCAAGCTACTGATATACTTAATGAATGAGTGTGTGTGAGAGAGAGAGAGAAGAGAGAGAGTGAGTGCTGTACATTTGTGCGCTCACGGGATCGATATACCTTCAACATACTATTATACAACCAGTTTTTGTTGTCAAACTATTAAATGTGGGATGTTTTTTCGACGGGTAGAATACTTTCCAACTCATGGGTATTCCCACTCCGTTGTCAACACATACCGAACGCCACCAAAGTGGAAGAGCCTGCAATGGATGAAAATTCCCGAATGGGACAAAACCCCAAATACGATACAAGAATAAATTAGAGAATATCTTGTGTTCCTCTTCATCCGCTCTCAAATAATCCCATCAACTCCCCTGACACATTTGACGGTCTGTCTGTCTGAGTCTGGAATTCGTGAATGAACCTCCAACAGACTGTCTCTTTTTTCCCTTATTTATTTTCAAACGATTTTCATACTATTGTCATGTATTCATATCTGATATCAGATTTTGGCAGCTTTATAGAAACGTTTTATCTTGAAGCCAATCTGTTACATAACACAGGAAATAAATAAATAACAACTCAGCATTAGAAATGACTAAATAAGAACACACCATTATAAATGAATAAAAAGGAACACACCATTATAAATGAATAAAAAGGAACACACCATTATAAATGAACAAAACGGAATACACCATTATAAATGAATAAACAGGAACACATCATGTGAAATAAAAACATAGGAACACAATTTTTAAAACTAAAAAAAATATTTACGAAAATGATTCAATATTGTGAAGTGAACGACCATTAAAATCTATTTGGAATCCACAAGGAATCCGTGACGTCAGCAAGTTGAAAGTGTATCATGATGAACAGCAAACCCCTCGATTGCATGTCTGCGAAGCATGGACAGTGCATAGCAGACATGCCGGACAACTGGATTATTTCCATACGGACTAACAGGTCTAACATTTTGACCTATATACGCTTCTGTTAGCATGTCCGGCATGCACATTCAGATCTGCTCTGTAAGGCGAGCTAAGAAACAAAATAAGGGATGGTGGGGGATTGGGGAAGGGAGTTTCGCAGAAAACAAAAGTTACAAAGACTCTTTAAATATCTCCGAAAAGTTTCAAGATCGATGTCACATTCTCCGAGTACCTCGCTCAGAACCGTCCCACCTGGTTCTCAAACATAAGACAAAAGTTCACAATTCTCTAACCAAACGTAATGTCATCGCTCAGCTCAGAGCCTACATTTCTAAGATATGACTCTGCAGTCAATTGAGATCACATCTCGCAGCATAGATCTGACACTAGTGATGGGAAATGACTGATTATGAAAACTTGTTAATATGTGATCAATAGACCCTCTCTGGGTAAGAAAGGATTGCACACTGCACCCTAACATATATGTCGGAATAGGCCACTGAGTGGGGTCGTGCTTGGTTCTGGCACACTAATCACGTAAAACAGCGTGCCACAGCAAGTACTTCATCAAGAGCAAATAAATGCTTTGACAGGCTTCCTGTAATGTGGACAACTCTTGTGTTAGCCCCCGTGTTATTGTTGAGTGTAGAAGGACATACGATAATGGCACTACAACCGCTTACAAATGGTTTTGGTGGGCATATCATGTGACGTTTGCTACTGGCTAGACTGGTGTTACCGGGGCCTGAAAGTGGATCAATGAATTGTAGTAACACTGTAACATTCCTGTCATGTTGTAAGAGACGACTAACGAAGGTTGAGGGTTGGTTACGCTCTACGTCAAGTAAGTAACATGGTCTTTGCAGAATGTGGCTTCTTACAACCGCCACCTATTTGGTTGTTATACGTTTTTTGACAAGTGGGCAGTACGGTAGATTGACGTGACTTTCTGTACATGGAGGAGCGATCACACCGAGAACAATCCTGTGTCTGTCAAACTGGACACCGTGGGATTCGAACCGGGTACATTGGGATTGTGAAACGGACGTTTTCGCCTCTAGACTACTCCGCCTCACCTTATCTTTAGAAACATAACATTCAACAGCTGTAGACAAGTTACGGATTGATGACTCAAGATGTATTTTTAAGGTCTATGCTCAACTGGGAGCTGAACAATTGTCACTTGATTGGCTTGCTAGACTTGCTGTAATAATTCATTTTGATTATGTAATAAGTAATGGAGATTTTATATCTGATTTGTTGAGTGTTCTTTGTGGGAGAAAGGAAAGTGTGTAGATAGTTATATGTTTAGTTCTTTTCACTTTGGTTTCTCGTCTTCCAATTCTGATCTCGACAGTTCACTACGAGGATCCTACACCCTCAATCTCCTATCAGTTTGGTTATCTGGCTCATGTAAAAAGAGTACCGCCTCCAGGATGCAGACTTCTACCACCAAATGTCTAACATGCATCAGATCAGTTACTATTTGCTTTTCATCGTTCATCTACTGTAGATCTGTAAAGTCTTATATCTATTGTCTTGGTTGTGTCTCCTATTAGACTATGCCGTGTTGATATCTTGATACGTTGTCCTCTAACCTTCAGCATTGTTTCTGTTGTCCAAAAACATTCTTAACCTTTCCTTACACTACCCTGTGCGTTTTTATTGTTAAAACTGTCTGATAGATGCTGTTTGTATTCACTTTTCAAGCCTAACTTGTCCAATACCTTCTTGTACGTAATTTCAAAGGTCTAGATATAATATCAAACATCGATTTGTGCAAAGAACAAAAACATCAACTAATGCAAGATGAGATTAAAGTAGAGATGGACAGGACACACTCGCATCATCATCATCGATACAAAGGACCAAAGATGTAGCGGCGAAGGAGCTGGCAGCAGAAAGCGACTCATAATCATGGATGTTCGCAACTGGATCAGACACCCATAACTGACCAACACCCTTTTCAGCGATCCTATTGGTGGTCCTGGATACTGGCAGCAACCATGTAGCCTGGATAAGAGATTAGAAATCGAAAAGAAAAGGTAAATCTAGTCCAAACAATGCCTTGCTGAAATCGTATTTGTCGGGCCGAAAGGAGCAAATTATATTTGATTCACCTTATAAGTAATTTAGTATCAAGTTTCGGTACAGAAAAAAAACACATGCTTTAACTTTACTATAACCCCGGTAATACCAAGACAGGACAGAATTCGACAAGTTACATAAGCGCACAACAATCCAGTGATACAGGTGTCTTAAAGCACTGGTAGACAGTCGATCTTGTAAAGATCGAAAAAAAAAGAAACACGAAAACAGGCTTCCCTACTTTGGTCCTATACATATTTATTTTTCGAGCAGACATCTGTTATTTTTAGATAAAGAATCAGAATTTACAAACCAGGCAGGGTTCCAGTCTTCTTTTATGACTGCGAAATTTGGACAATTCTCAAACATGACATATCAAGACTATAGGCCTTCCACGTGCTCTACCAGCGGCGCATCCTGGGCATTCGATGGCATGACTACTTTCGCAACCTAGAGGTCTGTGCTAAAGCAGGCCTCCACCCTATTTGGTGCCCCCGCCGAGTCTCCTTGTTCGGTCATGTCGTACAGCTGGAATAGGAAACACCGGACCACAAGCTATTCCACACATCGTTCCTCAGCGCCAAACCGTTTCCTCTGACTGACTGAAAGAGGTCTTCTTTACACAGTATGGCTTCGGCAGATAGCCGCCTCTCCTTTTGATCTGGATGAGGCCTGGAACAGTGCAGCAGCAGTGGGTTATGGATGTGGTCAATCAAGGCCACCTGTCTTAGACACCTAGACAAATAACTACTCTGTTATTTGTCGTGACGATAAAGGGAAGGGATGTTGACGTAAGGGGTCCCCAACATGGAGTCCAGAGAGAGACATATCCGGCAATCCACTACGTGATCCATGAGATATTAGAGGACAACACGAATTTGTTTACTTCAATCAATCAATAAATCTGCAATTCTCATTGCAGAGAATATGTCTTGAATCAACCAACAACTTTCCTAGTCTGTCTGTCCCATGCCATTTCCACCAGCACATGCCCCGAGTTTTCTATATCTCCCATGTCAGACTTCAGTTCTCTTCCCTATATGTCTGTTGGTCTGCCTCTACGCCTTTTACCCCAGGGTCTATGAGGGAGGAGGAGAGTGGGGGAGGGGCGGTGAGGAAAATTATGTTCTACGGTAGGGGGTACAAAAGGGAGACAAGAGTCAAAGTATTAATTGTAACCTGCATTGCACTTTACTGCACTACTACTACTACTACTACTACTACTACTACTACTACTACTATTTCTACTTCTACCACTACTACTGCTACTACTACTACTACTACCACTACTACTACTACTGCTACTAAAACTACCACTACTACTACTCCTACTACTACTACTACTACTACTACTACCACTACTACTATTACTATTACTACTGCTACTACTACTACTACTACTACTATTTCTACTTCTACCACTACTACTGCTACTACTACTACTACTACCACTACTACTACTACTGCTACTAAAACTACCACTACTACTACTACTACTACTACTACTACTACTACCACTACTAAAAATAATAATAGCTGTCCATCGTTGTCGATGAGGACCGCCGACATCACCCTTTTTACAGATTTCTCTGCTACTACTACTACTACTACTACTACTACTACTTCTACTACAACCACTACTACTACTACTACTACTACTACTACTACTAACACTACTACTACAACTACTACTACCACTACTACTACTATTACTACTACTACTACTACTACCACTACTACTACTGTTATCACTACCGCTACCACTACTACAACAACTACTACTACTACTACCACTACTACTACTACTACTACTACTACTACCACTACTACTACTACTACTACTACTACTACTACCACTACTACTACTACTACTACTACTACTACCCCTACTACTACTTCTACTACTAAAACTACCACTACTACTACTACTACTACCACTACTACTACCACTACTACTACTACTACTAAAACTACAACTACTACTACTTCTACTACTACTACTACTACTACTACTACTACTACTACCACTACTAAAAATAATAATAGCTGTCCATCGTTGTCGATGAGGACCGACGACATCATCCTTGTCACAGATGTATCTGTGGGGTGTGGGTACGCATGTGGCTGAACAGGCCAATGCGGACACGAAAACATCTGCTACATATCGGGCACACGAGGTTTGTAAAAGGTGATTGTTTTCCCGCTGTTCGGGATTTCCGGGTCTCGCGTCTGCTCTAGGCTTTCACAACACGGTCGTCTTCGCCGGTAGCTACACCCGATTTGACTGCGCTTCTCCAGTCAGATCTGTTTTGCGCAAGACATTCCCAGGTGTCGATGTCTATCTGACAACTTTTCAGTGAGTCCTTCAGACCGTCTTTAAAACGTTTCTTTGGGCGCCCTCTCTCGCGCCATCCCTTTCTCAGCTCGCTGTAGAGAAGCTTCTTTGGGAGCCGCTCGTCTGACATACGGACGAGGTGTTCGACCCATCCTAGTCGTGCTTTTTCTAGCAGTGCATGGATGCTGGGCATGTTAGCCCTCGAGAGAACCTCGATGTCAGTGACACGATCTTGCCATCGCATGTGGAATATTCGCCTCAGGCAACCTGTGTGGAAGTGGTTTAAACTCCCTGCATGTCCAGAGTATACAGTCCAGCTTTCGCAAGCGTGTAGTAGGGTTGGAATGATGGTTGAACGGTAGACTTTCAATTTGGTCTTGATGCTGATGCCACGACGTGGCCAGACCATCCAGCGCATTCTACCAAAGGCTGTGCTGGATTTTGCTATTCTGCTTGCCACCTCATCGTCTAGGCTGACAGATCTAGAAAGCGTGCTGCCCAGATATGTGAATTTGTCTACGGCATTCAGCGTCTGCCCGCTGACTGTAGTCTCTGGATTTGTGTGCGGCATGCCTGGCGCTGGTTGGTACATGACCTCTGGTTTTTTGGCATTTATGGTCAGGCCAAAATTTTCGCATGCGGCAGAGAACCGGTCCATTCCAACAATGTTCAGTTCTGAGTTGCTCATTAGAGAGCAGTCGTCATCAAATACAAGTTCTCTGATTATGTCGCCAGGGACTTTGGTTTTGGCCATCATTCTTCTGGGATTGAGTAACTTGCCATCTGTGCGGTACTTTATGGGTATTCCAAGCTCCAGTGATCTGAAGGCGTCTGTCATCGTGGCCTCGAACATCATGCTGAACAATGTCAGGGCGAGTACACATCCTTGTTTTACTCCGTTTGATTCTAGAAACGTTTTAGAGATTGCACCGCTGCCCAGTATACGAGCGCACATGCCATCGTGTAGCTGTTTCACCATTGTTATGAACTTGTTGGGGCAGCCAAACTTGGACATTATCGTCAAAAGCCCCCCTCTGTTTACTGTATCAAATGCCTTTGTCAAATCAATAAATGTGGTGTACAAGGCCTGATTTTGTTCTCGACTTCTCTTGTACTTGGCGTGCGCCAAAAATCATGTCCACTGTTCCTCTTCCTTCTGAATCCACATTGGCTTTCTGGGAGGTGGTGGCTTTGTTCAAGGTGTTTGTTGAGCCTGTTTAGCAGTAAGCGCGCTAGGATCTTGCCTGCTACGAAGAGTAGCGATTTTCCACGATGATTGTCGCCTTCCTGACGGTTGTCTTTTCTTTTGTACAGGTGAACGACTGAGGCGTCCTTTAGCTCCTGCGGAATTTTTCCTTCAGCCCACATGTGGCAGAAGAGTTCAGTGATCCTTCTGGTGAGGGATGGGCCAGCTGTCCTATATACCTCTGCTGGTATTGCATCAGCTCCTGGATCATTTCCTATAGATAGTGAACTGATTGCCCTGTCGACTTCCTCCTCAGTGATGACTTCATCCAACGCCAGGTTCAGTTCCACCTGCGGCATTCGCCGGATGGCCTCTTCATTTATTGACGATGGGTGGTTTAGTATTTTGCAGAAGTGGTCTGCCCATCTATCTAGAATCTGAACCTTATCTGTTAGCAGTGCCCCATCCTGGATTATTACTAGAGGGCTGCGGGCCGTAGAGAGCTTTCAGTGCCTCGTAAAACCGTTTGGTGTCATGATGCTCGGCGAACATCTCAATTTCAACAGCTCTTTTGCTGAGCCAGGAGTCTTGCATCTCTCTAAGCCTGGTCTGGACAGCTGTGCGAGCAGTATTAAAGGCAGCTTTTGCTGCCGGAGATGGTGTGTCCCTCTGGTATTCCCTGTGCGCTTCATGTGTTGCATCGAGAAGGCCCTGTATTTCCAGATCGTTCTCATCAAACCAGTCCTTATGCTTGCGCGTGAGTGGGCCGATGTGTTTAACAGCTGTATCGTAGAGTGTGTTTCTCAATGATGCCCAGTTCTCTTCGATGTCGTTCTTTTCAAAACGGAGCTCAGATAGTCTGCCCTCAAGCTCTTCCTGGAAGCCGAATCGTATTTCAGCTGAGACTCATTTAGCCTCCTCAGTGGTTTATTTCCCTGGTCGCGCATTTTGGGCTGGATCTTGAAGTTTAGCTTGGCAATGACAAGTCGATGGTCGGTCCAACATTCTGCACCACACATGCTCTTCGTTACTATAGCATCCGCTCGATCCCTACGTCTGATGATAATGTAGTCAATGAGGTGCCAGTGGCGGGACCTTGGGTGCATCCATGTGGTTCTATTTCGGACAGGAAGTCGGAAAGCTGTGTTTGTAATGAGTAGTTCATTTGCGGCACATGTCCTCAGAAGGAGCAGTCCGTTACTATCGCATTTTCCGATACTATGTCTGCCAATGGCCCCCTGCCAGGCTGTATGGTCTGTGCCAACCCTAGCTTTATAATCACCGAGGACCACCACTACTAATACCACTACTACTTCTACTACTACTACTACTACTACTTCTACTACCACTACTATTACCACCACTACTACCACTACTACTACCACTACTACTACTACTACTACTACTAGTTCTACTACTTTCTACAACTACTAACACTTAATACTTGTCTGCTACCGATGTTGATGCTAGTGTGACAGCTAAGCCAGTTTCGTAAAATTATAACAGTTGAAAGCCCTCTTTTGTTTTTTGTACAAAGACTTCTCCAAGGCGAGAATATTAATTAACTAGTCGATAGACGAGGACTAGATACATTAATCAGTATTCAGTGGAGTGGATATAGTTGGGCCAGTCGGAAGTGGATTGAACATACTAAGGTACCACTAATTGATATGTTCTACTTACACGGGAATTGAAGATGAACGAGTTAAGACACATGACATTACAAAGAAAATACATCAGGTGGATTGATTAGATTAACTGAAAGCATGCATTCGGGACGGAGAGGACACCAGAAGAGCGAAGAGAAAGAAACGTCATTTAAATGTATTAAACGAGGGAATCATAAACTCGGAAAGTTAAGAAGAATGCTATAAAACACTTTAAAATAAAATTGGTAGGAAAACATAATTGACTCCTATCTCTTTGATCAATGCAGACATGCCAGTGATCCTTAAGGTACGCTATATTAATGAAAGATCTGTAAAATGTGTTGTTTGAATAAACGATAACTATGGGCCTCATTAAAATATGAACTGAAAAGTCTGTTTTTATAAATTAGTGTGTCGAGGAATACTAGCGTCTGGTCAGGCAAAATATACTGATTGGACATGCTAATCAGGGTCAGGCAAAATATACTGGTTGGACATGCTAGTCAGGGTCAGGCAAAATATACTGAATGGACATGCTAGTCAGGGTCAGGCAAAATATACTGATTGGACATGTTAGTCAGAGTCAGGCAAAATATACTGATTAGACATGCTAGTCAGGGTCAGGCAAATTATTCTGATCGGACATGCTAGTCAGGGTCAGGCAAAATATACTGATCGGACATGCTAGTCAGGGTTAGGCAAAATATACTGATTGGACATGCTAGTCAGGGTCAGGAAAAATATACTGATTGGACATGTTAGTCAGAGTCAGGCAAAATATACTGATTGGACATGCTAGTCAGGGTCAGGCAAAATATACTGGCCAAAATCCTTTTCTCAACTTTCTCGCAATCCTTCGTCGGAACGGACTGTTTTCGCGAAATACTGGCTGAAGAGGTTGGGGATCGACGTGATCCTTGTAGCAGTGAGAGAAACGCAGATGAAACCAAGCACAACCGCATGGTGGACTCACGTCGACCTTAACCAGCATGCAAGGGATGGGAGGATGCTACAAAAACCCGCCACTAAACGTCCTTTTCAAGGCACACAAAAGAGTAATCCTACCCAGTTTGGGTATTCAACAACATCAATTCGTGTAGTCTAAATAATATTTATGTATAAAATATTAACGTCGTATTTAAAATATTGGCGCATACAAAAATTCAAGTTCATGAGTTAAGGAAATATTAAGATGCATTAATTTCAACGGTACGCATTTCTGAGTGTGCTATTCAAGATTTGTTTCATGTGCGCTATATGAAGCCGTTATTGTTTTCAATCCATGTTTGTTATGGATTTCATTGGCCGAGCCAATTGGTCTTTTCCATGGGCTTCCGGTTATTTTTGGATCTGTGCTGTCTTTTGTTAGTACTCACTTAACAAGTAAGTATGTTTATAGATTTTCTTGTCCAAACCGTTTAATTCTTTGTCTTGTAATTTGCAGGTATTAATATACATGAAAATTTAGCCAAAATAAACTTATACAGAACAATTTCGAAATGTGTGTTGGTAATGAAAACATATAATTGTATACTTTAAAAACAAAGAAAATTCATTCAATGCATTTCTTACTTCATTAATTAACATGACCTGACTTCTCGTTTTAACGAAAAGGTATTAATGGGGAATGATGAAAGCGTAGTTTTTATGGTTCCAATGTACGTCATTGTTATTTCCCCTGAAATTTCAACTCTCACTTCTAATTTCGATGTCCAGTAACAAAACACGAATCCTACTTTCTTTTAGTAGAAGTATAACAAATTATAACTTGTGATGTTCTACAGTCAAGTGTGAACAATATTATGTTCCAAGTCTTCATCAAATTTTGAACTTACTGATTAGTGTGTGCAAATGTTTTTAGAAAGCAACTGTTGATTGGCTATTTGTTGGGTTAGATTCAGGATATCGTTTAAATCACATTAATAGTTGCCAGTGTAAGCGAAATTCGTGACGTCATCAGACTTGTGTATCCAGGTGAGATCGTACATGTCTGTACAATCCGATCTGAGGGCGACAAACTCTACTTCACCTGGGGTACACGTAAATACGATTAGTAAGTCGGCAGTCTTACATTCTGTCTTTTCTTGCAGTTCAATAATGATTCTCTTCTCAGCGATGCGAGCATCGTGGGTGATATCAGTGCGCCAGGCTTAGCGGTTTGGAGCAACAAGCTCCCATATTCAATGGAAAAACTGTTCAGAGAAACTTTCAATTTTTTTATCGTTTCTTCTGTTTCCCGGCAAGCGCTTGCAAGACCCTTCTAAACCTCCACGAGGTGATCCTGGATAACAGGCTGCAGCAGGCCAGACTGTCTAAGGAAAAGGGATCGAAGAGGGAATGCTAACCCGGTACTCAAAAAACGCTTGCTGAAGTCAGATGTGTTGGACCGAAAGGTGCAAATATGCTGTAAACTACGACACAACGCATTCGGTTCTCTCGACTACATTCTGCTACCTAAACCCTTTCAGGGTTTGGTAGCGGGAGATTTCGAATGAACGAAGAAGAAGACAATTTAAAGACCAAGACACTCACCTCGGCTTCCTAGCAACACTTCCTTGAAACGGGCTGTTTTCCCGACAGCCTGGTCAATGAGATGAGGAGTTGACGTGATCCCCCTAGTAGTGAACGACACGCAAATGAAGCTAAGCCTAGTACAAACGCCCGGAGAACCCCGGTTCACCTGCACCAACACGATTAGGATGTGAGAAAAGATTCGACAACCGTCACTTAACGTACTTCTCAAGGCGTACAAAAGAGTGATCCTACTCAACGATAGAGAAATAATTTAAAGAGATGAGGATACATGGATGATGAGACATACGACTATGGAGCATTACAAGACCCAGACAAACTGATCATCTCCCCAAACCGTCTAGACACATGCAATATGGAAGACATGTTGAGGGAGAATGGGACAAGGCAATCCACGATTCTGAACATTGAAAACACGATGGTTGCCGTGGTGATCAGGACAGGGAATGTAAGTAAGTGGTACTTAGGTCAGGGAAAGTAAGTAAGTAATGCCCAGGACAGGAAAAGTAAGTAAGTGGTGCACAAGACAGGGGCAGTAAGTAAGATGTGCCCAGGACAGGGGAAGTAAGGAAGTGGTTAGCAGGACAGGATAAGTAAGTAAGTGGTGCCTAGGACAGGGGAAGTAAGTAAGATGTGCCCAGGACAGGGGAAGTAAGGAAGTGGTTAGCAGGACAGGATAAGTAAGTAAGTGGTGTCCAGGACAGGGGAAGTAAGTAAGTAGTGTCCAGGACAGGGGAAGTAAATAAGTGGTGCCCATGCCATATGAAGTAAGTAAACAAAACGAGTAAGATCTTTCATCCAGTCCTTGTCACTGAAGTACAGAACAATGTTAATTGGCAAACATAGAGGCTTCAACCATGCTTGCCTAGAGTAGATCTATTGTCCTGGCAATGTTGACGCTCATCGATGAATGAGCTGGTCACAAAAGCACACACAATGTGGGCATTCAATTAATCAAAACAGTTTCACCTGTCAATAGAGCAAAGGTATTCAATAAATACATGTCACATCTTCAAGCATTGATATATCTATATCTGTTATTTGTGTGCCTTGAAATTTATCACGATAGGGTAGCCAACGTCATGTCCAACTCTTCCTACACGCCTTCGAAATCACTCATTGACCGACTTCATTATTAATGGTGACCTCTTCTTTTTCTTCGTTCATCTTCAGACCTCAACTTCAATGACTCTAACGAAGGCAGCAGTCGACTCAAGGCTATATACGCTTCTGTGCAGCTTCTCGTGGAAGGACACTGGCTGTTGCCAAATGCTACTTCTTGTGTCGGTATACAGTGGACAGGACTGCAAAATATGTTCTGCCTTAATGGATTCTGGGCCGCAGGCACATATGTCTGTAGTGCCGATCTTGAACTTGTTGTACAGATGGCATCTACGTATGTTGTGACCTGTGCATAGCCGATGAATTATCACCTGTTCTCGCCTGGAGAGTTGATGGTGGGCGTCGTTTTATATGTGGCCAAGGTGGTATTTTTTTCCATTTTGCACTGTACGTTGCCCTGATGAATGTTTTTGTCTCATTGTATGTGATTTCTGTATCACTCTTCTGCAGCATTCCCCCCTCTCTGGTGAGTCGGTCTGCCTCCACGTTGCCTGGAATGTCATAGTAGGCTGGTATCCACTGGACTATGCTTTCTTTGAAGCACTCGGACAGGCGTTCGAACGAGTCTGCCAGAGCACAGAGTTCATTTCTGTGCTGGTTCTTGAGCGCCATTAACACCACGAGAGCGTTTGTGAAAATGACCACTTGCCCTTCTGCCTGCTCATTGTGGACTATCATAGTTTCAGCTGCTTGTCTCATTGAACTGGCTTCAGCACCGAATTTGCTGCAGCAAATGCTGCTGAGTATACTTTGCTTTTTAGTTTTATAGTGATACCTCCTCCCCCGTTTCCGATGGCATCTTTGGCTGAGCCACCCGTAACGGCGTGTGTCCAGGCTGTTGGTGAACATTTTCGAGGGCGGATCGAGAGTTTGTATAACCAGCGAACTACACCATCATCTTTATCATCATCATCATCCATATTCCCCCAGCAACATGCTGAGTAAGACTGGACACTGATGGGAATATGTAAGTAAACAATGAGACGGGTGACCCACAGAGAGCATGTTGTAAGATACTACTGACACCACCTTCTAATCTGTCGCTGATGTAGATTGGTCTTCAACTCATGCCTTTGGGTACGCCACTCATACCGGTGGAAAGTTTACTGACTGTGAAGAAAGAAAGCTCTACAAACAATAGCCAATAAATAATGGGCAACGTAAAAAGTTAATAACTCGTTTTCTTAGGAATCAAAAGGAGAAGAAGAATGAAATTCCACAATGTTAGTTCTGCTAAAATGTAGTTTGGTTCATTCTTTTGTGACTTTCATTACAGCTCGATTCCTTTACTTGAATGATTGAATTATGGTATTCAATCAGACAAAGTTGTCTTTATGCCAGGTAGGCTAAAGCTGCGTGGATCTGGGTTTGTCGTTGACTGTTTATGTAAGACCAGAGGTAGATGATATTGCAGTTGTAGCATACATCATTCAGGGCCTTGCTCGTGTGTGGGTTACAAAGATGCATACAATGCGTGTTTTACATAACGCTTATATAAAAAGAGTATTACAGGCTCAAATTGACCGTAGGCTTCACAAATTCTCAAGACACCGCTAATGTTAACAGTAAAGGTAGGAAGTGGTAAAAGTAAGTGGTAAAAGTAAGTGGTGCCCAGGACAGAGAAAGTAAGTAAGCAGGACGCGTACAATCTTTCATCCAGTCCTTTTCACATTAACCGTATTATTAATTGGCATACATAGAGGCTTCAACCATGCTTGCCTAGAGAAGATCTATTGTCCTGGCAATGTTGACACTCATCGATGAATGAGCTAAAAAGCTCATCAATTGAAGTTGTAGCATACACAATTCAGGCATTGCTCTTGTGTGGGTTACACAGATACAAACAATACGTGTTTTACATAGTAACACTTATTAAAAAAGAGTATTCAAGTTCAAACTTACCGTAGGTTTCATAAATTCTCAAGACACCGCTAATGTTAACAGTAAAGGCATCAAATACTTCTGATAAACGGTATAAAGGGTATTCTGATAAAGGGTATTCTGATAAAGGGTATTCTAACGGGAATAAACTAAATTCTTTCGTGCCAAAATATGCATTACAAATTCAAATGTACACTCGTCAAAATTGCAGACGTTGAAGTTCAGTTCAAGTGCCATTCCCCGCATTGAAGTTCGGCTGCAAAAAATTTCCAGTCTACTCTATACAGTGTGCTGTATTGGTGCAATCTGACAGTCTTTTTCCAGCCTATTTCCTGATGTTATTCACCGCCTAATAACCTTATCTGTGTCTTGGGTAACTGCATTCCATCTAGTATAGTCTTCAACAAGGTCATGTCGTATTGTCAGAATATCTTAACTAACCTGGATTCCTATTATTAATCATCTTCCAAAATACACAGACAAGGATTTTTTAAATAGTACACAATGATGCAGCACATTGTGTCTAAATAAGAAGCTAACACATGCCCACAAGCGTCACAAAGAGAAGAAAACTGTTACCGGCATTCAAGAGTGCCACTTCAACCCAAACCAATGATTTTCTATAAAAGGATATGAAACCCGAAGGTTTGACAGAGAGGGACATACATGAGGAGTGATTATGTTGATCAGAGACAAACTCTACTATTCAGAGAGGTGTCAAACGGTTTGACAGGGGACGGCGTGGCCTAGTAGTTAAGTGGCACGGCTCGCAACCCGAAGGTGCTAGGTTCGATCCCCATCACAGCACCAGCCGTTACCCCGGGGAAGCAAACCCTTAGAAAATGCAGGAGGAAGCAGACCCTTACATAAAATTAATGCTGAAGTCGGATGCACTAGGCCGAAAGGCGCAACAATAAAAACACAGTGCAACGCACACCGCCTTGAGGATTGGAAAAATACGGCGAACGCCAAAAAAACAAAACAAAAAACAACAAAAAAACGGTTTGACAGAGAGGGACATAAATGAGGCGTGATTCTGTTGATCAGAGACAGACTCTGCTATTCAGCGAGGTTTCAAACGGTTTGACAGAGAGGACATACATGAAGCGGGATTATGTTGATCAGAGACAGACTCTACTATTCACAGAGGTTTCAAACGGTTTGACAGAGAGGGACATACATGAAGCGTGATTATGTTGATCAGAGACACTCTCTACTATTCAGAGAGGTTTCTTCTTCTTCTTCTTCTTCTTCTGCGTACGCAGTCAGACAGTAACCATTATTTTTTCGAAAAAAGCGGCGGTCATCCTGAGGCTGTCGCCACTGCCATAGAGCTTGTCTTGCAGTTCCACTGGTAATGGCCACATCTGCTCTCTCTGATCCTCGTATGTCGGGCAGTTCTGCAGCAGATGTTCAGCGGTCATTTTACCAGTACCGCACGGGCATTCGTCGGTACACCCTATCTTCAATTTGTTGAATAGGTGGTACCTCAGTCTGTTGTGGCCAGTGCGAAGTCTGAAGACAACGACCTGCTCTCTTCGGTTCAACTGGTAATAGGCATCGTTTTTGGTGTAACCAGTATGTTCGGTTTCCCATTTGGTCATGTATCTGGCTTTGATAAGCCGTTTTGACTCTTCGTACGTCATACTGGTATCTGTTTGTGGTAGTCTTGCACCTTCTTTTGCCAGTCTGTCTGCCTCCTCGTTGCCTTGGATGTTGCAGTGTGACGGAACGCACTGTACAACTACCCTTTTTGGTGCGGACTGCTGGCACAGTTTGCAGAGTGCTGCTCTTAAGTCATTAAGCTCAGTGTTTTTCTGGCTTTTTAGCGCTGTGACTACGGCGAGAGCATCTGTCAGCAGGACTATAGGGCTCTAATTTTCACTGTGTGTCACCATTTCTTCCACTGCCGCCCTCAGTGCCTCTGCCTCCTCTCTGAAATTGCTTGTGTACTTACCAGTAGCGAATGACAGTGTTATTTTTCTGCCATTTGGTAGGTTCAGGAATGCTCCTGCCCCTCCGTTCTGTGTTGTGTTTGTTACAGAACCGTCGGTGTATGCATGGATCCAGTCCATGCTTGGGTAGCTTTTCGTTATGAAGCTTAGGGTAGTATCTCTCCTTTCTTTTTCAGTCTGGCAGTTTTTGTTTGCAATACCTGGTATATTTTCTACCACCTCTGGAAATATATCCTGCCTCCAGGTAGGTTTTCGTACAGTAGTGATGGGTTTTGGGGTTGTTAGTGCGTTTATGGGATCTTCGTGCATCTTTGCTTTGGCTATTTCTGCAAAGTTTCTCCGCTTTAGTTTCCCATTTCCCAAATTGTTTAGTCTCTGGTGCATTGGATGGTCGGTCAGTCTTCGGAGTTTCTCTGACTGCAGCTGGGCTCTGCAGTCTCTTCTATCGGTCATGGATTGCAGTTTTGTAATCTTTTCAAGTTCTACAATTGGGAGTTGACTTCATGCCACCTGTTATAATTCTCATGGCTTGGTTTTGAAGTTTGTTAACTTTATCGAAGTTCGCCTTCGCTGCTGTTGTCCATGCCGCAATGCCATACTCGAGAACTGGTCTCACTCTTCCAGTGTACAGTTTCTTTAGTATGCCTTCGTCTGCTCCCCAGCTTGTGCCAGCAAGTTTCCTCATGATTGCCATTCTTTCTCTGGCTTTCATTCGGTTTCTCTCAATCTGACTTTTCCATGTCATGCGCCGATCAAATATGACTCCCAGATAGGTTGGGTTGTCGTTTGGCTGCAGTAGTTTGCCATTTAGACTTAATTTGGTACTTTGGGGTTTTAATGAAAGCGAGAATATTGTGCATGTGGTTTTCTCCTCGTTTATTTTGACCAGCCATGAGTTCGCCCACTCTTCCAGCGATGTTAGGGCCGTCTGCATCCGATTTCTTGCTATGGTGAGATTCTTTTCAGAGGTCCACATAGCCAGATCGTCTGCAAACATTGAGCTATGGACTCTTCTTGGTATATTCTCTGTAATATCGTTGATATATACCAGGAAGAGTGTGGGTGACAATACTTCCCCTTGGGGTACTCCCTGCTCGAGTGTCACCTTTTTGCTCATCTGCCCTTGTACTTGGACTCTGGCCGTTCTTTGTTTGAGGTAGTGGTTGATCCACTTATACATCTTCCCACATACATCACTTCTTCTTAGCTTGACTCTAAGTCCATCTTTCCAGACTTTGTCAAATGCCTTTTCCAGATCCACCCAAACAGCTACTGTGTGTTTCTGTGCCTGGTAGGCATCTTCTATCTCCTGGGCTATGAGGATGACCTGGTCCTCAGTGGATCTGTGCTGTCTAAAGCCGGCTTGCTGTGGAATTAGTATTCGTTTTTCTTCCAGATGCCACATCAGTCTGGTGTTTATCATCCGTTCCATTAGCTTGCCGACACAGCTCAGTAGGCTTATGGGCCTGTATCCATTTGGATCTGTTTTGTCCTTTCCTGTTTTTGGTACTGGTACCAGTATTGCGTCTTTCCATGACTGGGGTACAATTCCCCTTTTCCAGCTTTGGTTTAGGACCGATAGCAGTTTCTTCTTCACTGTTTGGCCCAGCCCCATCAGCATTTCGTTTGTTATCCCGTCTTTTCCGGGAGATTTCCTTTTCTTTAGTGTTCTCATAGCCTCTTCCATTTCGCGCATTGTTAGTTTGGCCATCATGTGCTCTTCAGGAGCCGTATTCATGTTTTCGTGTCCCTTTACCTCTTCGCTAATGTCTGTATGCTTACCTGCAGGGACCTCGATGTGGTTTGCTCTGGCATAGTGATCGACAAAGGCGTTTGCGGCTTTCTTACCTGTGATCAAGTTCTCGCCCTGCTTGATAGTAATTTGTTTATTTGACGGGGTTTCGTCGTTCATGGCTCTGACTAGCTTCCATAGCTTGTTCTCGTCTTTGTCCAGGTTTAGACTTTCCGTTTTATTTTTCCAGCTTTCTCTTGCTGTTTGCTTGAGAGTGTGTTTGTACTCTGCCGCGGCGGCTTTGAGGGCGATGTTTGCCTGCATGGATTTTTCTCGCTCTGCCATGTTCCTAGCATTTGTTACTGCATCTTCCACTTTCTGCAACTCATCATTCCAGTAGGGCTTATAGTTTTTCCTAGCTCCTCTTGGGATGGTTTCAGAGGCGGCTTGCATTATTGCCTTGCTTAGGCTCTCTACCATGGGCTTCATTTTGGTGTTTCGTGTGTTGATGGTTTCACACAGCCCATCTGTCAGGATTGCAAATCTGTCATTGTCGGCTCGTTTGTAATTCCAACGTGGGAGCGGTTTTGTTTCCTGTGGGCCTACTTCCATGTCAATGGTTAGCCTGATCGGCCTGTGGTCGCTACCTGCCAGTTGGTTGAGCACCTGGCGGTCTATTTTATGGTGTATGTCCTGTGTGGAGAAGGCCAAATCTGGAGTCGAGGTGGTATGCCATGTTCTTGAATAGAAGCTAGGGCTATCCTCCGGCCTATTGATTAGGGAGAGATTTGCATCTATCTCCCAATCTTCCACTTCGTCACCTCTGCTGTCTGTGTCAGAGTATCCCCATCTCTCCGAGTGGCTGTTGAAATCTCCAACTACTATGCAGTTGGAGTCTCTGACCTCCATACTCGAGAGCGATAGGTCTCTATTTGGTGGTCCGTACAGATTGAAAATGCGGAGCTTCGTCTCTTGAGCCATTATGTCAACTCCTACAATTTCTGCTTGTCCGGTGTGATTGACAGATACCGCGCTACTCGGTATGCAGTTTCTGGTCAGTATCAGGACCCCTCCTTTGTGGCCTTCTCTATCTAGACGGAAGGTCTCGTATCCTCTGATTGAGAATTTATGGTTTTTGTTGAGATGCGTTTCCTGGATACATGCCACGTCAATCTTACCTTCATGCAGGTGATGTGTTAGGGAAAGTTTTTTGTTAATGACTCCCTCCGCATTCCACTGTAGTATTTTGAGGGTCTTTAGGTTTTGGCCAATAGAAGTTGCCCCCTAGCCATGTGCCTTGACTCCACGACACATGGGTGGGTGACCACCAGTAGTCAAGGGTGGGCCCCTTCGAGGCGTGAGGCCCGGCACCATCGCTGCCTGGCGGGACTCCGCAGGATGAGCAACATGCGTTTTTCTAATAGGTTGTACTGCCATCATGCTGCGATTTACGTTGCACTGTTTTGTTAGGCTTGCGGCCCCGTGCATCCAATTTCAACAGGCGTTTCTGTAGGGATGCCCTCCTTAGCCTTTGGCTGTCCCCAGCCTATCTGCAAGGCAGCAGTTGTTTATGATCAGAGTTGTCTCTCTTATGGAAGTTGTCTTACCAGACTATCGAGTCTTCACTACTCGTGTCTATAGGGTGCAATGATGATATGTGAGATGATATATGAGATATATGAGATGGACTGGTTTACCCGGAAGAGAGGCAGTCCAGTGTGTCTGTATCCCAGGATCGTCACGTCCTGCCAGAAGCGTAGCATTTGCATGTGAGTGGGGTATCTCTTTCTCCCTTTATTTTCTTGGCTTCTGTGCAGGGATGGTACGCCTAGCATTCCCCGCCACCTGGGGTGTTGACACAGTGGGGCAGGTGTGCAATGTCCTCTGGTCTGCATCTCTTCTGCGTCCAGCATGATAGTTATATGGCTGATAACGTACAGAGGTAGATATCGTAGCCGACGTGCATTTAGCCAGAGGACAAGCCTGGTAATGTCACAGAGATGTTGTTCGCCTGGTGTGCGGACAGCTCTCATGGTCATTGGTTGAGTCTCGACAGTTCACAGTGAGGTGGCTGCTCTACTGTTTTCGACACCTTGACCAGGTACTAAGTCTTTAGTTGGTGGTTTCGCACCCCATCGCCGTATAAGGTGAGTATCAAGCAGTTGTCCGCCCGCTTTGATCGGCGGACGGCAAGGACCTCTTGCTGCGGCTCTACCAGATATGGCTGGGGCGCAAGCCCCAGGTCCCGAGCATATAGGAGCCTCCCATTGCAGTGGTGCTGAGATTTTGGGCGGGATTGCGGCTTACAAGGGTTCGGCCGTAATCCCCCACATGGTAGCCTCGCGCCATTGGCTTATCAGCCTGGTACGTGAACCAAAGTGTCTGCGGCTCCTCTCGATATGAGCTGGTTTTCCGTAGCAACGCCCTGTCATTAGTAGGGTAAAACTGACCTGTCTTCAGATGGTCTATTTCCAGCACCCGTTCACTATTCTGTCAGACGAATTTATTGAGGGCTTTTGTTTGTCAATGACCAGGTATTTGAAATCTGCGGTTTCTGCGGGGTTAAACACGATTTCCGTAGCGTTCTTTCATTAGAGTGTTTGAGAGCTGACTTGTCTTCCGTGAGTCTAATACCAGCGTACGTTCATTTTTAGAACCAAACGGTAGTGCTCTCGATTTGTCAGTCGTTCTACAGTATTGGCGTGTTCAGTCAAATAAAGCCGCAGGTTCCACTCCTGGTGGTGCCCTTCCGTCAATTCCTTTAGCGAGACAATCAAGTTACTTAGAGGGTGGCCCCAGATTTTCGAGGGTCTAATTCCAGCACATGTTCACTATTAGACCCCACGAAGGTGCTCTCTTTTTGACCGTCATTCTACAGTATTGGCGTGTTAAGTTAATTTAAACCTCAGGCTCCAGTCCTGATAGTGCTCTTCCGTCAATTTCTTTGTCAGAACACTCGATGCAAACCAACCGAGCCACAGGGGGCATAACCCCTGATTTCTGAGGGTCTAAATCCAGCACCAGTTCCATATTAGACCCCAGAAAAGTGGTTTCGGCATGTCAATCATTTCAGTGTTGGCCGTGTTGAGTCAAATTAAGCCGCAGGCTCCACTCCTGGTGGTGCCCGTCCGTCAATTCCTTTAAGTTTCAGCTTTGCAACCATACTTCCCCCGGAACCCAAACACTTTGGTTTCCCGGAAGCTGCCCGCAGAGTCATCGAAGCAACTCCTGCGGATCGCTAGTCGGCATCGTTTATGGTCAGAACTACGACGGTATCTGATCGTCTTCGCGCCTCTGACTTTCGTTCTTGATTAATGAAAACATTCTTGACAAATGCTTTCGCAGTAGCTCGTCTTGCGGCGATCCAAGAATTTCACCTCTAACGCCGCAATACGAATGCCCCCGTTTGTCCCTGTTAATCATTACCTCCAGTTCCGAAAACCAACAAAATAGAACCGAGGTCCTATTCCATTATTCCATGCACCATTATTCAGGCAGCCGAGACCTGCTTTGAACACTCTAATTTTTCAAAGTAAACGCGCCGGCCACCCAGGACGCTCAGCGAAGAGCACCCGTGGGAGAGAGCCGGCAGACGGTAGGGCAGGAGACAACGGGCAGTGAACCACCCGCCTGCTCCTGAGATCCAACTACGAGCTTTTTAACTGCAACAACTTTAATATACGCTATTGGAGCTGGAATTACCGCGGCTTGCCCTCCAATAGATCCTCGTTAAAGGGTTTAAAGTGTACTCATTCCAATTACGGGGCCTAGAAAGAGTCCCGTATTGTTATTTTTCGTCACTACCTCCCCGTGCCGGGAGTGGGTAAGTTGCGCGCCTGCTGCCTTCCTTGGATGTGGTAGCCGTTTCTCATGCTCCCTCTCCGGAATCGAACCCTGATTCCCCCTTACCCGTTACAAACATGGTAGGCATGTCACGTAGCATCGACATTTGATAGGGCAGACATTTGAAAGATGCGTCGCCGGCACATGAGGCCATGCGATCAGCACAAAGTTATCCAGAGTCACCAGTGGGGACGCCGCAACCCCGCGAGGGGAAACGACGATTGGTTTTGAACTAATAAAAGCGCTCTTTCCGCGAGGGTCGGAGCTTGGTAAGCATGTATTAGCTCTAGAATTGCCACAGTTATCCAAGTAGGATCGTGTCATCTAAGGAACCTCGACTGATTTAATGAGCCATTCGCGGTTTCACCATGAGACAGTGTGAACTTAGACATGCATGGCTTAATCTTTGAGACAAGCATATGACTACTGGCAGGATCAACCAGATATCTGTCGGAGACATACGTACAGCACACACCGGTCGGCGGAGGAACGGTGTGTAAAAAGCCTCACTGGGACGACGGCCGCAGGGACCGACTGACGGGACGGACGGACGGTTGTTCCACCCGTCCCTCACTCCGTCGACCTAGGACCGCCTGACAGGGGCCTCCCACACGCACCAGACGACCGACCGACCTGGCTCGCTCGAAGAGGGATGGCAGCGCTCTGTGCAGAACGGATCCCAACGACCTCGGCGATGAATTTCACTGGGACTAGAGACACATTGGCCTGCCGGCCTGCCCTTCTCCGTAGGAGAACGCAGGGCCTCGAGGCACGATTCCTGCTTTCCATTTGCCGGTCACAAGCTCTTTGCGAGAGTCTGACCACCAGCGAGACGTACTGTCGAGCTCTGCTATAAGCCTTAGATAAATCACCACGGACGGACCACGTTTCCTGATACGGACCAGACGAGCGCACCTCGGTGGAGGAGCCACTACAACAAACCGCACCCAATTCGCTCTACGGGGAAAGGCAGGCGAGCGTTTTCCGAAAGCCCGCCGTATCGCTCCGCCTGGCGGGACTGAGATCGCTTTACGAACACTGGTTGAAATTGAGTCGCTGCGGCGAGACAACTACCCCAGATCAGAGAGGTTTCAAATCCCTACAAAGAACCAAGTTGCAATCAATATTGTTGATATCGCTGTAGATGAGCATGCGTTTAGGATGATCAATTTAAATTGCACAACCGATAAGAATCTATCTCCGGCAACAATATAGGTGCCACAGACACATTTCGTAGTTGTTGGAGACTTCAAGAGCCAATCATAAAGTTGGGGATGTGCAGAGACAGGCACACGCTTCACTGAGGTGGAAGCCTAGGATATTGGCAGCAACACGATGCAGATACACAAAAATAGTATAACCTCAATAGAAGATCACATGACAACAAATCTGGTCATGAAGGGATCGAAGCGGGAAGGCTAACCAGGTACACAAACATGCTTGCTAAAGTCGGATGTGTCGAACCGAAAGGTGCAAACATCGTAGTCAACCTGTAAACTACGACACAACGTATTCCGTTCACTGGACTACAGCATGCTTCTTGCAAAACCCTTTTCAGGGTTCGGTAGCAATAGCGTGAGAAAGAACGACGACGACGAAGAAGAAGAAAATGAAGAAGAAGAAGTAGGAAAGGAAGAAGGAGGAAAAGACGAAAAGACGCGCTTCTGTATACATCCATGGCATCACTGACAACTTCTATAAATATACCCACAACTCTCTATGCATGGGCGGGATATGTGGACCTCTGAAAAACACATCACTACAGTCAATGCACGAAAGCTGGGCTTTTTGACAACACACAATATTCTACTAAGCAAACAAACCACTGCAAAACCCCAACTAAATCAATCAGCGATACGCCAGGAAGACACTTCAACTAATTAACCTAGGAGTTATCCTAGACCAAAGTATGAACTGGAAAACTCAAATTAAAACGGTGCAACTAAGGACAAGACTGGGTATGTCCATCTTTTATAAATTGGCCGTTATCAGTAGATGGAAACATTACAGCGGAAATCCAACGAAGATGCAATAAAGCAAATCAGATCATTGGACATATAACACATACTTAATTGCAGGTACGTGATAATAGCTACCAAAAGAACTTTATGCAACACGATCTTCATCCATGTTGCGTGGTAGGAAAGTCGGTTGGAGCTTCTCTGCTAGTACCATCTGTTCTACAAACCAATAAAAGGGCTTACAATGAATATGTCTGCGACACTGACAACATGACTGCTGAGCATCTACTACACAGGAGTCAAAGATTAGAGAGCCAAAGTACGTGTGACTATCCCCGATAGTATTCATGGACAAGCTCAAGAGAAATACCAATAGCCTCAGGCTGACCACTGATTTCTTTAAATATATTAAAGTTGACGTTTGCAATCCCACGAAGAAGATAAAAGAAGAAGAAGAAGAAGTAAGGAAGATAAAGAAGACGAAGAAGAATTATACGAAAAATGAAGATCGCTGTACATGGTTTATGTCCAAATGGAATACGTTATAGACACGCTATTTGTATTATGTCCGGGAATATCCGCCACGGGGTTACTACACTGATAATATATCTTCTTCTTCTTTTATTGCCTTACTGCTTTTGTCATATTGCGCCGCAGAGAGGTGGATCTTTTGTTATCTCCAAGTGAGAGGCTTATGCCGTTGTTAGTAGTAACTTCTTGAGTGTGCTAGAGACACCATCGATCCATCGATGTCGAGGTCTGCCTCTAGCTCGTGGACCGGAAACATCTATGTGATGCAGGCTGAGGATAAGGTATTCTGACTGAATGACTAAACCACTTGATTTGTTGAAAGTCAATGTAGGCACTCATTGGGTCTGTCTCCGCTGTCTGCCTGAGCGTGATGTGGATTCGGTCACCGATTGTCTTTCCGACTGCACTTCTCACATCACGCACCTCACAGCTCTGGATTTTACTCGTATGGGTTGCTAGCAAGAACCCAGACTGAAATTGCTAACACAATGTTGAAATGCATTGTGTATTTATCGGCCTCCACTTAGTGGAAAGAAGCACTCTAAGCATTTCAAAATCGGTGCAATTTGCCTTGGCTATGTGGCTTGGCTTCGTTCATTCTCAACCTCCCGCTACCAAACCCTGAAAGGGATTAAGAAGCCTAATGTATCCAGAGAACGGAATGCGTTTCGTCGTAGTTTACAGCTTGACTGCGATATTTGCACTGTTCGGTCCAACACATCCGACTTCAGCAAGTATTTGTTTAGTACCGGGTTAGCATTCACTCTTCGATCACTTCTCTTTAACCAGTCTGCTTTGTTGTAGCCTGTTATCCAGAATCCCCACGTGGAGGTGTAGAAGGGTCTTGGCGGCTTTGGTTCGCTGACCCTGACGCTAGTAGTCAGCTATGAGTCGCTGACCACTGCAGTTCATGCGCTGCTAAGCATCTTGATCCCGATGCATTTTCGATAGTGGACATTGTTCTTCTTCTGAATTCTAAGTGCAACCTCTCTGTCCACTATACCGTCATCAGTGAACATACTACCTAGGTATTTGAACTCCCGTACTTGCTTGATACCAGGGTCAATGATGTGAAACTTCTGTGCACTTTTTCACGTGAAATCAACATAGTTTCTGTTTTGCCTGTGTTGATCTTCAATGTCATATTCGTTACAAGAGAAATGGAGATAGGCCAGGTGGTGGTGTGGGTCTTCTCCATTTTGGTAAAAGATGACCTGGTTATCAGCACACAACAGTTCATTGAGGGTTTCTTCGTCAGGGTTAGCTCTTAGTTCTTAGTCGATCTGTACGTCTACGCGGGCATGCCCCAGCTCTGGTATGAGTTGGATGTAGCCAGGAGAAAGATTTCCTGCTCAGCGGGCTAAGCTCGAGCAGCTTAATACTCGGCTGCGTTGGGACAATCGCTTACGGGGGCTGGTTAACCGATGTGCGAGTTCATCTTAATAGACTCAAACACCAGAGCAAAGTAGACGCGCAGCCCTTTAGGCGCCATCTATGCTGCTCTAAACAAACCACTTATTGATGGCCGGTGTTATGCCATGTCTCACAGTTAGCCGCCTCTTACGACATGCTCGTTGTGAGGCAGTGGTGCTATTCTTGTCATTGACACACACACAGAGACCCCGGCAGACCACTCGGGCTGAGAGGTAGCAAAGTGCGTACTCTTTTCCATGTAAATTATGAAAAGAAGAGGATAAACAATACACCTTTATCATACACCCCTAAGCCCTTGAAACACATTTTGTCATAGCTGCATTCGTTTGTACTGCACCTTCACTGTCTACGTACAAGGCCCGAATGTCATCCAGTAGTTGACCCTCCACACCATATTCCCCCATTACCTCACATAGCCTACATCAGTTCACCCGGTCAAATGCCTTTGCTTGATCAATGAAGGCCCGTGAAGTTTATTATGGTATTCTTATGGTATTCTTATGTTATTCTTTTTACATTCTTATTGTATTCTTATTGTATTCTTATTGCATTCCTATTGTATTCTTTTGGTATTCTTATTGTATTCTTATTGCATTCCTATTGTATTCTTATGGTATTCCTATTGTATTCTTATTGCATTCCTATTGTATTCTTATGGTATTCCTATTGTATTCTTATTGTATTCTTATTGTATTCTTATTGTTTTCTTATTGTTTTCTTATTGTATTCTTATTGTTTTCTTTTTGTATTATATTAATGTATACACTCTCAAAAAATACGTGACACTACTTGCTTGTAGGAAAGTGTTATGTGAGCATACACCAGGCAGAAAAGATACAAAAAGTAAATAATAAAACAGTGTGAGAGGGAGCGGTGAGATGATCTTACCGTAACAGAGTTAGAGATAAGAGAGGAGATAAGAACTTGCACAGCGGGACATATAACAAACTGTTGAGCAATGTGTATTCTTAGCTGTACCCATAATATTATGTAGCGCTAGTGTATGCATTAAACTGTTAGTATAAGATCAGGCTATTGACCAGACGTATTGTCAAGTAATATATATATATTAACGATTTGTTTCTAAATACTGATCTTTATCATTCCTTAATAACACAGTGGAATCTATGCGTTGTAATGTTTATGAGAATTCAGAATAATTTGTTTTTATATTACATTATATTTTATTATATTCTATTATTATTATTATTCGTTCGTTCTCAAACTCTCACTACCAAACCGTGAAAAGGGATTCTTAAGGAGCAGCATGTAAACCAGAGAACGGAATGCGTTGTGTCGTAGTTTACAGCTTGACGCGATATTTGCACGTGTCGGTCCAACACATTCGACTTCAGCAAGCATTTTTTGAGTACAGGGTTAGCATTACCTCTTCGTTTTTTTTCCTTACCCAGTCTGCCCTGCTGTAGTCTGTTATCCAGGATCACCACGTGGAGGTGTAGAAGGGTCTTGGCAGCTCTGGTTCGCTGGCCCTGACGCTAGCAGTCAGCTCTGGTTCGCTGACTCTGACGCTAGCAGTCAGCTCTGGTTCGCTGGCCCTGACGCTGGCAGTCAGCTATGGGTCGCTAACTTATGCAGCTCATACGCTGCTCAGCATCTTGATCCCTGCTTAAGTTTTCACCTTTGGTCCGACATATCTGACATTTTTGGGGTACCAGGTAAGCATTCCCCTTTCCGATCCCTTATCCTTAGCCAGCCTGACCTGTTCTGGCCTGTTTTCCAGGATCACCCTATGGAGGCTGAGAATGATTTTGGCAGCTTTGTTATATTCAACAATATTAGCAGCAACGAAACTTTCCAGATATGCCACCTAAGCCTATTGAAGAGAGTTGCTGATGGGGCTAGCAGTTGGATTTAAAATAAGTTTCTTCGGAAACCACAACTTTATAATCACACACTTTGTGACTTTACTTTCATGTAAGTTCCATGTAAGAGTTAAACACAATGACTACCACGCATGACGAACCAAGCTGAATTGAAACAAGAAAGAATGATTGTTTGCGACTGCCCACAATGAGTAGGTTGCTCTTCTGTGCGCCCTGAAAAGGACGTTAAGTGGCTGGTTACAGAAGCTTTCCTCACATCCCGAGCGTGCTGATGAAGGTGGACTATGGTTCTCCAGGCTGTTGTGCTATGCTTGGCTTTATCTGTTTGTCGCTCACTACTACGGGGATCACATCGATCAATCACCTTGTTAGCTAGGCTGCCATTAAAACAACCCGTTTCCAGAAACTGCTACGAGGAAGCCGAGAAGAAGTTCTTGGCCAGTATGTTTTGCCTGACATTGACTAACATGTCTGATCTGTATATTTTGCTTGGCCAGAAGTTAGTCTTTCTGCCCGTTGAGTTACTTAAATTAATTATGACAATGACAGCCCTGGAGTTTTCATGTTATCGGGCGTAAGAGTACCAGTAATTAAGCTGTGTGATTTGTCACTGATTATATTGTACGAAGCGTGTTCAAATGAAACCGGGGCTAACTGCAACAAGTGAACATACATGCGATGCGCATGATGACGTTGCTTCTGAAGTAAAACAGCACATACTAACCGTCAAGTTTGCAAAATGTAATTATCCTCCGACTCATAGTTTCCTCAGCAGATCGTTGAAAGCATGGCGGGTGTGATACGGAATCAATCCAGAGTTGGTCAGTTAGCGGTGATTCGTTTTCTAACAGCTGAAGGATGTCGACCAGTTGAGATTCATAGCAGAATGCAGACAACATATGGTGACAAAAGTGTGTCGAAAACAACAGTGAAGAACTGGACAATGATACTCAAATAAGGACTTGAGTTCACGAAAGACCTTCCAAGACCAGTTCAGGCACATATTGTTGAATCAGAACATGCAATTGCCTGAATAGATGCAGCAATTCGGGTGGACAGTTCCTAGAGCTTACGTTTGCCAGATTTGTGTCACCATACACTGCCGGCATTCTGCGATGAATGTCAACTGTTCGGAATTCTGTTAGAAACCGAATCACAGCTCGCTGATAAACATTGGACGGATTCCGAATCACACCCGCCATATTTGCAACGTTCTATTGACGAAACTATGAGTCGAATGATAATCAAATTTTGCAAACTTGAGGGCTGGTGTGTGCTGTTTACATCAGCAATGACAAAATCATGCGCATCCTACGTATGTTCACTTGGTTCATAAAGGTCCGGTTTCATTTGAACACGCCTCGTAATTGTTTGACTTCTCTTTTCCTGTATCTTCTTTCATTTTCGTTGATTTTTGTCCACGATTTGAGCCATCAAAATTGGCAACTTGTAGGTAGATCCTAATTGGCAGTACATGTACGTCAGGAAGAAATGTGTTTAGCCATGACCTACTATGGTCTAGCTGACAAGTTAACAAATTATCAGCTACAGTTTATTAACAAAAATAGAGTATTTAATTGTGCACTAAAATATTGTGAACGAGGGAAAAAATAATTGATTTAGTTTTCCTTTAATAAATAGCGATGTTCATAGAAATGAAAATGTTAACATTCTGGCATAGAATGTGGTTGACTGAAAGGACAAAGTACTTCATTAAATAACTACCCCTTGTTACACGTTACACGTAAGCTTTTTTATTTCTGTTAACGGCGTGGGGAGCTCAAGTCGTCTGTCTTGCGACAAGTTCGTTGCGTCGGTCAATGTGAGCCCATGTCGTTGCAAAATCATTCTAATATCACTTATTCACCTGTCTAGCGGAGGCTCTCTTGCTCTGCAGACAGATCTACCAGCGTTCTAAACCATCAGTGGAAGTTGATGAGTGTGCATTTTCATGAGATGACCAAATCTGCGTATTGTCTGCATAGAAATGTACTCTGTACAAGATGTAGTGCCGACCATAGTTCGAATGTCTCTGTTTCACAGTCTGTCTTTCCTGGAAACACCGATGACTTTCCTCAAACACTTCATTTTACACGCCAACATCGCCGAAATTAGCAGTCTTGGTCTATACGGATGGATAACCACTGAAATCTACCTCTCTTGCTGGGTATGGTATCCACATAAAATACATGGATGGGACCATATACGAGCTTTGAGATTCATGCGACGAAAACCGTTCAAACGATGAAGCGGAGGCCGAGGCTATAACCAACAGTTTGACTTGAGCAAATTGTTACCGATACATTGATAATTTTTAGTGACTCTAAGTCGGTTCTAGAGTGCAGGGCGGGGGGACCTGAAGAACACCCCATACAAAGAAAAAGAGATGGTCTTGGTGGGGATCAACAACATCATCACTGCCCACGGGATAAATGTCGACTTGCAATGGATTCTTGGACATAGTAGGATACTAGGGAACGAGATGGCCGACAGATTGGTAAAAACAGGAGCTTCGAAACAACAATTGGATAGACCTTGCAGTAACCACACAGTAAAACAAATTATTAAGAATAATTCTCGGGACATCTGCAGGAACAGATGGGCGACGGGAACAACATGTCGCAGTGTATTTAGCAAAAGGTCACAGCCAAAAAAGTAACGATGACATAAATAAACTACATAGAAGAGATCACAGTCTCGTCTTTCAGTTCCAAACAGGCCATACCAGAGTCAACAGCCACTTGAACCGCACCAATCCCTAGCACGTGCCCTTGTGCAGGCATTGCTCTCATCCTGATGAAACAGTTCGACATCTGTCCATTGAGTGTAATGCGCTTGCGGATATGAGGAAAATATTCTCACAAGCACTGCCGACAATTTCCAACACACTGTACGGAGCAGTGAAACATCTGAAGAAGACCTGTATCTATATAAGAATGGCATTGGGCTGCCAATAGCAGGCTTGCTCAGCAGGTATGGGATAAAAACAACAACAATAGTAACAACACCTCAAAAAACTGCTCTCAAGCATCTTGGACAGTGGCCATTTCTAACACTGTTAGCACAGAATCGGCATAAGTATACTTTATCAGCTGTCGCTTTGTTGTCAAACTAATGCCTTGTGCCTAAGCAGTGGTGACAGTTGATTAGTCACATCAGATGAGTTCCAGCACATAATCTCGATTTCCTTGTCTGCCGATCAAATACTGCCCAAATACTTGAACTCGTTGGCCCGTTGAAGGGTAACATAATTTACATCAATGTGTGGTGGCCCAAGAGTTTAACTGATAACCATAGTTTTTGGTTTTGTCTCGATAATTCGCATGTTGTATCTGGAACAGGTAGTCTGTCGCAAGCGCGTTCATGTGATTTTCCAGTATATTTTCCTTATCATAAAACAGACACTGATCATCTGCAAAGGGAAATTGAATTCAGTTCTGCAGTTTCCGTTTAATAGGCCCCTGAAGTACTCTTGTCCAAGCAGATATTGATAAATGATGATTCAGCCACAGATAGACTGTGAACAGAGTATGTTTGGGTGTCTGAGCGACAGCGTGTCGAGTCATTCACAGATAGACTGTGAACAGAGTATGTTTGGGTGTCTGAGCGACAGCGTGTCCAGTCATTCACAGATAGACTGTGAACAGAGTATGTTTGGGTGTCTGAGCGACAGCGTTTCCAGTCATTAACAGATAGAATGAATATAGTATGGTGTCCAGTCAGCCTTAGATAGACTGTGAACAGATTATGTTTAGGTGTCTGAGCGACAGCGTGTCCAGTCATTCACAGATAGAATGAATACATTATGGTGTCCAGTCAGTCTTAGATAGACTGTGAACAGATTATGTTTGGGTGTATGAGCGACAGCGTATCCATTTCTTGGAAAAGCGTGTAGTCTGGTAGGTTGTCCTTACTTTCTGCACGCGGAGGAGCGATGGCACCGATAAAAATAAACAATAATCTGCCAAACTTGACCAGGGCGAGATTCGGACCGGATACGTTCAGGATAGTTAAACGGACGTTCTAGCCCTAGACCACGCTAGTGAAAAAAAAAGCAGCCAGGAAAGGAACTGCTCACCCCAGCTTTTAAAGCCATGACTTAACATAATGAAAGATCTACCACCTCAACTCCAACGTCAGTGTCTGCTATGGGATTACATTTGCCACTATCATCACATCTTATAAGCCTCAAAGTGTTTCTCTTTTCTTTTTTGTATTGTCCATGTTTCAGAGCCTTACAACACCAACACATGAAATGTAAGGGGTCAAGATTTATTTCCGAAGTGTCATACTAATGCTACATGATATTAGGAATGACTGTTTCTCTCTAAATGGCTCCTTCGTCAAGGCAATTCTGGTCATTCTTTCTTATTTTATGGTTTGCATTCTTTCCCTAGATTTCTAAATACAAATATGTGGACTTTCTTCAGTTATATCCCTTGTTCCACCTAAACGTGGGAGCAAAGACTTGCGTTAGGGTAAAGTTAAAAAAGTTGAATAAGGTACCATCTCACTTCATTATTTGGCACGTAGAAACGGACTGATTAACAGCACTCTGGTCAATGAGGTATCGTTACTGAAATCTGCATAGTGGTGAGCTAAATGAAGAGTGTAGCATTGCACTAGGGGATGGACGACTAACGACTGGTCAGGACATATATGCTGATCACATATGTTATTTATGTTCAGGCAGAACTTACTGGACAAGACCCTCACCTTGGTTACCTCCTAACCCTTCCCGGAAACGTTCTGCTTTCATGGCAGCCGGGCTAACAAGGTGAGTGATCGATGTGATCCCCGTAGTAGTGAGCTACAAGCAGATGAAGCCAAGCATATCACAACCGCCTGGAGGATCCCGGTCCACCTTCATCAGCACGCTCGGGATGTGATGAAAGCTACTGTAACCCACTATTTAACGTCTATTTCAGGGCGCACAAAAGAGTAACCTACTCATTGTGTGCATTGTTAAACAACAAAAGCATTGCACTACTGCCAGGAAAACCCAGATCTGCCTTCTTAAGTATGCTTCATGATGTAAGAATAGCCAATGTAATCCGACACCAAAGACAAATAAACAAGAATTGAATGACGTCAGCACGACCGACTTCCGACAACAACAACACCCACAGAGAAGACGATAAGAGAAATTGTCCACATTTGCCCATTAAAATGTCATCTTGCATTCTCCCATATCACACGACTTACATCATTTCCGGTATCTATTCCATGTGTACAACATCTACTACTCTACAGCAACTCACATTCTTATAAGTCAAAAGACAACTACAAGAAAAACGGTTTTAACATACTCCAGGAGAGTAGTCCAATCCATCACAAGCCCCAAAGAAAATAGAATCTCACACGAAATAAAATACAAAAAATATTTTATATCATGTGTAATGTTTATTGTTGTATTTTTTTGTAAATGTAGTTTTTGGGTGTATTTTCTGGATATTAGCACAGCTCTGTACAGCCTTGTAGTTCAAGAATCTTAATAAACTTTAAGTTAGATTTTCAGTATCACATTTGTTTGTTTGTTCATCTAGCATTACTTATGTTTGTTTGTCTGTCAATGACTGTCTGATATCAACGATTTGACTCACGTTTGTAACCAACGACAAAGATATTACACAGTTAATCATCGTCCTGCGGAGAGAAAACAGAGAAGGATGTAATTGGTGAGGAATGTGAGGTTAAACAACTAATATGTGAAAACGTCCAGGAGTCTGATGTTGCTATATATACCGAAGGGCCAACGATATGTAGTAAGAAAGTCGGTTGAAATATTTTTGCTAGATATATAAATAGAGAGAGACAGAGATAGGGAGAGAGCGATAGAGAAAACGAGAGAGAGAAAGAAAGAGAAAGAGAGAGAGCGATAGAGAGAGCGAGAAAGAGAAAGAGAGAGAGAGAGAGAGAAAGAGAGAGAGAGAGAGAGTGAGAGAGAGAGAGAGAGTGAGAGAGAGAGAGAGAGATAGAGAGAGAGAGGGAGAGAGAGAGTGGGAAAAAGAGAGAGAGAGAGAGAGAGTGAGAAAGAGAAAGTCAGGGTCGTTGTTGAGAGGAGCGGTGCATTCCTGACAACAACGTCCAGTATCAGAATGAATATCGAGGCAGTGACTTCCCATTTGTTGTGGATGTCTGGGACCAGAACAACAACCTGACAGACAGATGCAGGACTGCCTGATAAATATCATTAGTTCATTTCTTCTCCAGTTGTAGTTTTAGTTTAGAAAGGAAGGGCATCTGGTTGTATAGTTATCCAAGTAAACAAGTCCTGAGAACATATCACCGTCCTCCCAACTGCGTACTTTACAACAAACGTCGAAATTAGATTTGTTAGATAATTTGAAAGTATAATAAAAGCAATGATATTAATATCCAAATTGTGACACCTGTATCCCGGCTGTAAAAGTTACAGAAAAAAATGCATTTAAGTGTATTTAATCGATTAACTCATCGATTCAATTGAGTTACAGTGTAGTGTGACTCCGCCACGAATCACTGATTGATTTCCCGGAACCAGGATATGAGAAAGAAAGTGAATCTGTTATAGACTGCAGATTTGTACTCGTGCCAAGTGATTGATGAAGATGGATAGGATAAGGAAGTGAAAACGATAGAACAAAACAGATGGCTCTCCCACAGTGAAGACATTAGCAATTGGTAGAGGTGACATTTTGAAGTTGATCAATGACCTCCTTTTGGACGACGACACTGCAGCAGATGAAACAGTATTGCACAGATCGCAAGATTTTGAAATCATTCGCGAGTGCATTATAGAGAGGGCCTTGATATTTCGGATATTATTAGTGTGTAAAACCAACAAGCTACAAAAACCATCAGTATCTGCTCGTTTCACTATTTGTAGATGGAGAATCGACACCTATGGATCGCTCTGAGTGCAATGATGTCGTTTCTTAACAGAACACTTACTTCTTTGTTATTTCTTATCCTTTGGCCTTCCGTATACGTTGTGTCCGCCATCTTAATCTAGCTATTTACATACGTAGCTTTTGAGCAGCTGAAAACACATTTGGAACAAAGTTACTTGTTTCGCTCACCTGTACCCAGGCGCATTGTGGTACCTGACTAACTCTTAGGTAAGACACGAAACTGGTCACAGCATCAACATGAAAAATAGAAGTGTCTTTTTTGAATGACGGATTCTCATTTTCTATAATACTTACAGCAGAGAAAATGTCCAAAAAAAAAGACGGAAACTAAGACAAGGAATGGCAAAAAATAGCTTTAAGAAAAAAAAAATTACATTGGTAGCATCAAAGAATATCAGGATAGAACTGAGATAAGGAATAATCACTTCTCGTGTATATCCAATTGCACTGTTTGGAACTGGAATATGGACTAGCAACGAAGAATGACAAGAAAAGGTTGGAACCGTCTGAAATGTGAAGATTTGGTTGATGGAAATGGTGAATTGGACAGCAAGATGATCAAATGACAATGTCCTCACCAGACAACAAGATGATCCAATGACAATGTCTTCACCGGACAGCAAGATGATCCAATGACAATGTCCTCCCTGGACAGCAAGATGATCCAATGACCATGTCTTCACCTGACAGCTAGATAATCCAATGACAATGTCCTCATCGGACAGTTAAATGGCCCAACGACAATGTCCTCACTGGACAGCAAGATGATCCAATGACAATGTTATCACCGGACAGCTAGACGATATAATGACAATGTCTTTATCAGACAGCAAGATGATTCAATGACAATGTCCTCATCGGACACCAAGATATCCAATGACAATGTCCTCACCGGACAGTTAAATGGTCCAATTACAATGTCCTCTCCGGACATTTAGATGGTGCAATGACAATGTCTTCACTGGATAGCTAGATGGTAAAATTACAATGTCCTCACTGGAAAGCAAGATGGTCCAATGACAATGTCCTCCCCGGACAGCAAGATAATACAATGACAATGTCTTCACTGGATAGCTAGATGGTACAATGACAATGTCCTCACCGGACAGCAAGATGATCCAATGACAATGTGATCACCGGACAACAAGATGATCCAATGACAATGTCCTCACCGGACAGTTAAATGGCCCAACGACAATGTCCTCACTGGACAGCAAGATGATCCAATGACAATGTTATCACCGGACAGCTAGACGATATAATGACAATGTCTTTATCAGACAGCAAGATGATTCAATGACAATGTCTTCCCCGGACAGCTAGATGATCCTATAACAATGTCCTAACCGGACACTGGGTAGCTAGATAATCAAATGACAATGTCCCATTCGGAAACTGGATAACTAGATGGTCCAATTACAATGTCCTCACCGGACAGCAAGGTGGTCCAATGACAATGTGATCACCGGACATTTAGATGATCCAATGACAATGTCCTCACTGGACAGCAAGCTGATCCAATGACAATGTCCTCTTCGGACATATAGATGGTCCAATGTCTTCACTGGATAGCTAGATGGTACAATTACAATGTCCTCACCGGACAGCAAGATGATACATTGACAATGTCCTCACAAGACATTTAGATGATCCAATGACAATGTCCTCACCGGACAGCAAGATTATACAATGACAATGTCCTCACAAGACATTTAGATGATCCAATGACAATGTCCTCACTGGACAGCTAGATGGTCCAATGAAAATGCCCTCACCGGACACTGGATAGCTAGATGGTCCAATGCCAATGTCCTCTCCAGACAGCTAGATGATACAATAACAATGTCCGAACCGGCCACTTGGTAGCTAGATGATCCAATGACAATGTCATTACCGGACAGCACGATGTTCAAATGACAATGTCCCGTTCGGACACTGGATAACTAGATGGTCCAATGACAATGTCCTCACAGGACAGCAAGGTGGTCCAATGATAATGTGATCACCGGACAGCAAGATGATCCAATGACAATGTCCTCACCGGACAGCAAGATGATCCAATGACAATGTCCTCACCGGACAGCTAGATGATCCAATGACAATCTCCTCACGGGACAGCAAAATGATCCAATGACAATGTCCTCACCGGACAGCTAGATGATCCAATGACAATCTCCTCACGGGACAGCAAGATGATCCAATGACAATGTCCTCACGGGACAGCAAGATGATCCAATGACAATGTCCTCACCGGACAGCAAGATGATCCAATGACAATGTCCTCACCAGACTGCTAGATGATCCATTGACAATGTCCTCACCGGACAGCAAGATGATCCAATGACAATGTCCTCACCGGACAGCTAGATGATCCAATGACAATGTCCTCACCGGACAGCTAGATGATCCAATGAAAATGTCCTCACCGGACAGCTAGATGATCCAATGACAATGTCCTCACCGGACAGCTGGATGATCCAATGAAAATGTCCTCACCGGACAGCTAGATGATCCAATGACAATGTCCTCACCGGACAGCTAGATGATCCAATGACAATGTCCTCACCGGACAGCTAGATGATCCAATGAAAATGTCCTCACCGGACAGCTAGATGATCCAATGACAATGTCCTCACCGGACAGCCAGATGATCCAATGAAAATGTCCTCACCGGACAGCTAGATGATCCAATGACAATGTCCTCACCGGACAGCTAGATGATCCAATGACATTGTCCTCACCGATGAAGGTGCACAAAGATAAATATTAAATATTATTGGAAAAAAAACCCGTAGATTGAGTTAGATGGGACACAACATGCGGCAAATCAGTCTTCTATTGAGGATCTTAGGGAGAAAGAAGAAGTGCTCGATCAAAACTCATCTTTACATTTTAGGCATGCAGACAAATTTAAATTTGAAATGTCGTTGAAATGTAGAGAGCTATAGAGGTAAGCATCAAATGGAGATATTTGTTCATGCACTCTTTCAAGCAGTCTCAGGACGGATCAACAAGCGGATAGAAAGAATCAAACCGATAGGCACCCTTAGAACATCTTACAACCAGTCTTAGGACATATCAAGCAGAGAAAACAGTCACACAGAGAGACATGCTTAGACACCAGTACAACCTGTCTTAAGATTGATCAACGTTAGGATAGGATAAAATGGAGAGACATGCTCAGACAACCTCAGAATTTGTCTTTTTGCTAAGATGTGAAGTAATTCATTTGTAAACGGGTTCTTGTCTACACCATTGTGGAAGAAAAGGCGGCGGGGAAGAAAACTGGCCACCCTACCTCAAACAACATGTAGCGTTAAACAATGAATTATAAAACACTTAAACTTTGATGACAATTTACTATATGCGACGTTATGTTTGACGGTAATGTAGGAAATGCGAGTGTGTGTAATCAGTCAAGAAGATGAACTGAATATTAATTTTTATAAAACAGAAGTTATAGTCTTAGCCTTAGTCGACCTGTACTTGTACAGTGGCGAAGGTTTCTGTGTAGGTCTTGGCCTTAGTCGACCTGCACTTGTACAATTGCGAATGTTTCTGTGCAGGTCTTAGCCCTAGTCGACATGTACTTCTACAGTGGCGAAGGTTTCTGTGCAGGTCTTAGCCTTAGTCGACCTGTACTTCTACAGTGGCGAAGGTTTTTGTACAGGTCTCAGCTATGGTTTGAGCTGGTTGTAGCCGAGAGGAGGATTTCCTGCTTAGCGGACCAGGTTCGAACAGCTTATTACTACTCTGCGTTAGAACAAGCGCAACAGAGGATTGTTAACCGATGTGCAAATCTATTTTAAAAGACTCAAACACCAGAGCAAGATATACCTGCAGTCTGCTAGAGACCATCTTTGCTGGTTTTTAAAAAAAAGACCTGATCATGGATGGTGTTATGCCATGTCACACAGTTAGTCGCCGCTAACGACATGCTCTCTGTGGGACAGTGGGGCTAATCTTGTCCTTATCATTCACAAAGACCTCGGTGGACTACTCGGGACAGAAGTCATGTCCCTCAATATTTTGAATTCCACGTTAAATTAAATTTAAAATGAAAAATTATGGAAGTTTGAAACACCGAGACACTTCAGAAACAATTTAAAGCTGGTAGGAAGCAATGCTATTCACCAGGTGCAACATATTCTCATTGCCGTAGTGACGATATTACGCATGTGTTAACACACAGAGCGATTATTATATTCTAGAATTTCTAGACCACACTGATAGTCGCTCACAGTGTAGTAGTGATATTATTCACCTTCATGTCACACTGAGAGGTTCTTGTTTTCCAGAATGGTTTCACCACACTGTTAGTCGCTGACTGTATGACTGTGATATTATTCTCGATTCTGTCATACATAAATTATTATTTGCTGGAAGTTCTTCTTGAGTATTCTTCCATCTACCTTTTTTCTCAAATTTAATCAATTTTTTTTCTCTTTACCTCCAGAAAACAAGCACAGAAAGTATCCACTTCTTTATTGTCCGTGGTTCACTGCAAACTTTAACAGTCACATATTTAGTATTCTCTTTCTTTCATTAGAGCATAGCAGTGGCTTGGCGGAAAAGCTCAAACTCCTCTCTGTAGAAGAGTCGGGGCGATCCCTTGTATCAAATTGATCCAGTTGTAAATTGTTACCTAGTTTACTGTCAGCGAATGAAATGTGGTAAGTGATCTGGCCTCCCTACATAATAAAAAGTATATTTTAAATGAATTGTTCGGTAAGACATTATATTTATAAGTTCAGTTCAGTTCACCCTGTTACCATCAGGTCGTTGGGACACACTTGAAGATACTCCCCCAATCCCACGCCATCTCTTTCTGTCCGCTCCCGCCAGTCGTGCCTAACCGGGTCGAAGGTTTGACCACTGAGTGATGTTGTCTGATGTTGTCATCTCCTTCTTGGACGACCCGTCCTCCTGTAACGGAACCATGCATTATCGAGTTTGTAATTCTGATGTACCTCGTGACGTTGCCATATCAAGCTATCTTCCCCCTTTTGATAGCTGTGCACAGATCATCAGAAAGCCCACTCTTCGTCAAATTTCTGCTTCGTGACACGATCCTTATAGTTAACATTTAAGAGTCTTCTAAATCAATTAATTTCCATTGTATGTATTCTGCATTGGATATCTGCAGTAATTATCCAAGTATCATAGGCATTCACAAATATTGAAAGCACCAATGAGCGCATTAAACTAACTTTTATGCCGAGGGCGAACCGAGTATCCTGCCTTATGGGTTTCAAACACGTATAAGCGCCTCTATTGTCGTCTATTCTGGCAACTATCTCAGGCTGGGAGGCCTCGTCACTAATCGATGATCCCATATACTTCAACCGGTGTACAACTTCGAGTTCCTGACCATTTGCTTTTATCACAGATGTAAACCCGTCATCAGCTTTGTTTCTTCTGCATTTATCTCCATGGCATAGCTCTGCGCTGCTCTGTCTAATCTACTAATCAGCTCCTGGAGGTTCGTTTCCATGCCTACCAGACCATCTATTTCATCTGCAAATCGTAGGATTTTAATATTCGTGTGACCTATTCTGACAGTACCAACATGTCCCTCCAGGACCGCCTACATTTATCGTTCCAAGAATACATTGAGTGTTGAAGAGAGTATACAACCATGTCTCCCCCCAACAAACGTGCGGAACCATTCGTCTAGTATTTGTCTACAGAAGCTGCAATAGAAGCCTTCCCATAAAGGTTTTCTATTACCTTCACAATATTACTATTGATTTTGTAATGCTTCATTGTTGTAAATAGCATGTCGTACTCTGTCGAACGTCTTTTTGAAATAGATGAAGACATGATACATGCATTGTTGATACTCTAAGTATTTCTCCTTCAATATCCGTAGATGAAATAACTGTTCAGTGGTGCTTCTACCCGACTGCTTGCACATCGGAAATTATATTATCTGCCTGTTGTTTCATTTATTTATACCAAGACAATTTTGCTTTGTTTTTGGGCGTTGTACTGGCACGATCGCGACGAACTTCAGTCCAAAACGTTATGAAACTGCGTCGTGGCTAGGAGTAAACAAGCCTTTGAGTGAGTTCAATGTAGCTTCCTTATCATGTAGCATGTCGTGGCTAGGAGTAAACAAGACTGAGTGAGTTCAATATATCTTCCTTATCAGGTAGCATGTAGTGTCTAGGAGTAAACAAGACTTTGAGTGAGTTCAATGTAGCTTCTTTATCATGTAGCATGTCGTGGCTAGCAGTAAACAAGATTTTGAGTGAGTTCAATGTAGCTTCCTTATCATGTAGCATGTCGTGGCTAGGTGTAAACAAGACTATGAGTGAGTTCAATATAGCTTCCTTAACATGTAGCATGTTATGGCTCGGAGTAAGCAAGACTGTGGGTGATTAGAATATAGCTTCCTTTTCATGTAGCATGTCGTGTGAAGAACGTCGCTCCCATCACAGTTCAACTGAAAGAGACTTGGTCGCTTGCCAAATCTCCAACCTGCTCCAGAGTCATGTCAAGCAATCCTTGACATCTTGGGGCCATTGCTTTCATTGTCTGCCTCTGCCTTTCTTGTCCGGCACTATTATCTTCTATCACTGTTCTATAAAGTCCACTGTGTCCATTGATGTGGCTAAAGTATTTTACATTTTATGTTCATTATGGAATTTATGAAGCAGTTCTCCTCTATGTCCAACTCTTGTAGAATGATTGCATTTTTCTTTTGTTCGGTCTATCCTGGTCTCAGGACCCTTCTATAACATTTCGACTTGAAGGGCATGATTGACTTTTGCTACTTTTTGATATATATCTTTGTTTTGCAACCGTTTGCTGCCACAGGAGAAACCCGTGTTCTCAAAATTCTCAGTTTTGTTGGTTTGCTGGTATGCTGCCAATATTGTATCAGGTTGTGTAGCCTTGCTATCTATTCCAACCCATCCATCCATACATTCATTCCCCAACCCATCCATAACGCGTCTATTTGTCCATCCCTCCATATCTCTCTGCCTGCCTGCCTGAGGCTCAGTCTGTACGCCTGCCTATTTCTATCTCTCGCCTTATTGTCCCTAGTCTCTCTCTCTCTCTCTATCTCAATATATTTATGTATATATATATATATATATTATAGGTGAAGGTGCCCGGTCCATATTATCGCTTATTTTTCTTGCAAAAGCCAAAGAGATACATCTAGTCAATGATGTTATTAATTAAATACCAGAGGCTTCATTGTTCCGAGACAAATGATTTTATGAGTTCGTTTACTCTGACATGTCTTCTATAATAACCAATAGTGTACAACGAAACCACGAAGCGAAACCTGTAGCTTCTCATTAAAAGCATCTGTACTAACATTTCTATATGGACTTTACAGACATGTTCTGGGGTCTTATAGTGTTTTAATTGTGTTTGCTAGGACCTTGTTATCCCTCCATGGGGACCAACCACATTTGTATCTCCTATGTATCTCATCAAACATATATCCCATTATGACATTTAGCTCAAAGATCTTATTAATTATGTTCTAGTAAGTTCTCGATGCTAGCTATATTAAAGAAGTTCAAAGCGAGCTCTGCAGTAGATGTGGTGTGTTTACCATATCTTTAAATAATCTACATAAATTGTGTAAACGTTGGAATGAAGAATATATTTTTTGATATTTAAATTCAAACTAATATTTACGTTTAAATGTTTATAAACAAAGATATTTATTTTTAAACTTATAAAGGGTTGCAACCACACAAATTAAAGTAAACACGAGTTATTTTCCCCTTCTGGTCAAGCAAAACACTGATCGGACAATGTGGGTCAGGTGAATTATACTTACCAAATCCCTCAACTCACTTCCAGGTAAACATTCGCCATGTGAACATTATTCACGACTAGGTCGTGTAACTGTTGTCTCGGCATTAGAATATCATATAATGAGTGGTGTGTGCGGTTTAGATATAAGGTACTTTCACTAAAGACGTGTGTTAAGGTTTTACGTTTTGTTCGAGTAGTGGATAATAACAAGACGTTAGCAAAGGTATTTTAACTTTTTTATGAACATTTTTTCTAACAAATCACCTATAAACTGTTAATCTTACTGCGCATCTCTAACGCTACGCTTACTTTTTTCAAGTACAACGCGTCCACTATCATCATTAAAGAAACACCAATCATATATAATCTTGCATATTTGCTGTTGGCTAGATAATTGTGGACGTAGTAGTCAAAGTGTAATATTTGAAACACGTAAACATGAAACTATACGTTACCCTGGTATGTTTTTGTTTGCTGTTCATATATATATATATATATGTGTATGTATATATATATATATATATATATATATATATATATATATATATAGACACATGTAAAGTTACTATATTCCTGAAAGTAAACAAACAGCTGACAATATACACGTTCTTACAGTGCAAGTATTGACACAAATACACATTACTGTCAAGTAACATATGTTTTATTCAAGCACTGTCATTAGTAACATACACCAGATGGAAAGCCTAGTAGTTATGAGCACCTAAGTACATTAGACATACATATGTATACATTCATGTCGTAGTTGTGCGTGTATGTGTGTATCACCGTACTCGCCATTCCTTTTCTTCAGACTTCCCACCTTGCTCGTCAAATCGTTTTATCAGAGTTTCTACCTAACTAGCCAAACCTTTCTATCAGACCCCACCTTACTATTAAAGAGGACAGAATACAGCACACAATCTTGTCTAACCCCCTCATTTTATTCCTATACTTGGAGGCACCTCATCTCAAGTTCCCCAGATATGTGGATCTAAACTGTGTTCGCAAGTAGAGGTCTTCTCGTGTGCCAAATAAGCTGGATAATTTCTCTCAGAAACAACCTAACAAAATAAAAAAGGAAGAGACATGTTTCTTTGTTCAAGCGACAACGGTCCATAATCCCAGCAGATGTGTCCAGCTATGAAATAGCAAGTACCGTGTACTAGTAGAGTCAAAACGAAGGGTTCATTATATGCTTATCAATATTATTGATGACAGAGGCTCCGTGGATGGCTCTCCCTTTCTCTCTCTCTCCTCTCTCTATGTGAAAACACGTTGTGTTAGTCTAGAACTTTATGTGGTTCCTACACTTTGTGTTAGTCTAGAACTTTATGTGGTTCCTACACTTTGTGTTAGTCTAGAACTTTATGTGGTTCCTACACTTTGTGTTAGTCTAGAACTTTATGTGGTTCCTACACTTTGTGTTAATCTAGAACTTTATGTGGTTCCTACCCTTTGTTAGTCTAGAACTTTATGTGGTTCCTACACTTTGCTGTGACATTTTATATGAACATATGGATTGTGCGAATGTGACAGATGAGTACTGAAAAGTTGTTTGTGATCGGTATGTAATTCTAATGTATGTCTAATATGTCTGCTGATGTAAACAGAATGTCTCTGTGGCATTACAGAGGGCAATGAGCACTACAGCGAGGTAGACTGAAGCCTTTCTCTTTAAGGCTTAGACCAAGTGATTCCCATACGTTGTTAAGAAGTCTCACAAAAGCAGCGCTGACCTTAGAGATTCTGTTGTTCACCGCAGAGAGAGTACTCAGTACAGGTCAGGTAAGTGAAGTTGTCTATTAATTGAAGGCGCTTATTTTTGACTAATTTCTGGGTTGCGATATACGCCACTAAGGCAGACTGAAACAACTTCAGTTACTTGTATTTAGGTGTGCCTTTCAGTGCTGACAGTGAGGGTACAGTCATCAGCAAACGGTAGGTTGACTGTTGTAGAGAACTTGTCCACATATGGCTGCATGTGTCTTTCGGTGCTGAAAGTACAGACTTCAGCATACAATAGGTTAAAAATGGTTATTTCCTTAACCTTGAATTGAGCCTGCAGGTTACTGTGATTGAAAAGTTTACCATCCCACCTGCATTGTATCAGCACAACCCTGTGGGCTATCACTGAGCTGGGCCATTGTTTGACGATTATCGTGAATCTGCTTAGGCAGCCACATGTCTCCATGATTCTCCATCTCTGTCGATCCTGTCACTCATGATCCTCCATCTCTGTCGATCGTGTCACTCATGATCCTCCATCTCTGTCGATCCTGTCACTCATGATCCTCCATCTATGTCGATCCTGTCACTCATGATCCTCCATCTCTGTCGATCGTGTCACTCATGATCCTCCATCTCTGTCGATCCTGTCACTCATGATCCTCCATCTCTGTCGATCCTGTCACTCATGATCCTCCATCTCTGTCGATCGTGTCACTCATGATCCTCCATCTCTGTCGATCGTGTCACTCATGATCCTCCATCTCTGTCGATCCTGTCACTCGTGATCCTCCATCTCTGTCGATCGTGTCACTCATGATCCTCCATCTCTGTCGATCCTGTCACTCATGATCCTCCATCTCTGTCGATCGTGTCACTCATGATCCTCCATCTCTGTCGATCGTGTCACTCATGATCCTCCATCTCTGTCGATCCTGTCACTCGTGATCCTCCATCTCTGTCGATCGTGTCACTCATGATCCTCCATCTATGTCGATCGTGTCACTCATGATCCTCCATCTATGTCGATCCTGTCACTCATGATCCTCCATCTCTGTCGATCCTGTCAAAAGCCTTGTCTAGTCTATGAAAATCATGTGTAGACCACGATGTAGCATTTGATATTTCTCATGGAGTTGCCGAGCCGCTTACAGCATATCCGTTTTTTCACTGATGTTCTCTGAAGCCACATTGATTAACTGATCTATCTAACTAACTGATCGATCAATTGTGTGAGGTGAGCTTGAGTCGGTATCTGGCTGCCAGTAGTTGATTGGAGGGACATTCCTCCGAGGATGACGCAGGATTGGCAGTTTCTCCTTCGCTTGTATAAATGGCTTATGGTTGCATCCGTCACTGCTACAAATTGTTTTATATATATATATATTATTGAGGACAAAGCTTTGCCTTTCTATATTGTACTGACAGAAGCACGCCCTTTCCACTTCAAACCGCAGTCAAATAGGCGAAATCATGAATATTAACTAGTGCTTGGATTCGTGTGTATGTACCTATGCTAGTTATGACGATCTCAGAGTTCAACACAACCAAAGTGCAATGGAAGGCCTCACCCTCAGGGCGTTTGTGAAAGGTGTGTAAGAATCTGATTGTTGGACAGAGTGAAGGTCCTCACCCTGAAAGCGTGTGTGAAAGTTATGTACGAGTGTGAAAGTTGTGAAAGAGTGTGAAAGTTGTGTAAGAGTGTGAAAGTTGTGTACGAGTGTGAAAGTTGTGTACGAGTGTGAAAGTTGTATACGAGTGTGAAAGTTGTGTACGAGTGTGAAAGTTGTGTACGAGTGTGAAAGTTGTGGACGAGTGTGAAAGTTGTGTACGAGTGTGAAAGTTGATATAGTAAAATTAAACAGTGTGAGGTAAGAAAGGAGAGAAGAGAGATGTCTTGTGTTATTATATAACTCAATTAATATGTGTTATTATGTAAGTGAGTCTATGTGTTATTACATAAGTGAGTCTATGTGTTATTATATAACGCAGTCTCTGTGTTATTACATCTCAGTCTCTTTGTAATTACATCAGTTAGTCTCTGCTGCGTTATGATATAACTCAGTTACTCTCTGTGTTATTATATAACGCAGTTAGTCTATGTTGGTGACAGTTATCTGCTTTGTAGATCTCAGCCGACATCAGATCCCCACCTGGAGCACTCCCAGTTGACAGTAGAGTGTATGTAGGTGGAATATGTATCCGCCGCCTACATCTCATAGATTTCCCTTGTAGGTAGTGTAGCAGACCCTCCATGGGCAGTGGACTAATTTATTTTGTATAATAGAGTCGAACATTTCACTTAGATTACCGTGTATACAGCATTAAAATGTGGATAGTAAGATACTATGTAGGATAATAAACTCTGGGTCATAATGTTAACATGTGGATAGTAAGATACTACGTGGGATATTAAATTTGGGTCATAATGTTAACATGTGGATAGTAAGATATTATGTAGGATATTAAAGCTCTATGTGATAATGTTACCATATGGATAGGAAGATACTATGTAAGATATTTAATCTTTATGGCAGTATGTTAGCATGTGGATAGTAATATACCATTTCAGACATGAATGCTTATCAAACAAAGATAGGAATGTTTTAAATATCATTTTTGAACAAAATCAAGAACCTACATTTCGACAAAAAATGGCTTTATCGGGTACAATAGTCAATATCAAACCCATCATAGCAGTAGAGATGAATGTATTCAAAAGAGGAATGAATACATAGAAAAGCAAATGAACACATAGAAAAACAATATGAACACAGAACAGTAATATAAACACATAGAAAAGCAAATGAACACATTGAAAAAGCTCATCTTTTTTGGCCGGTAATCTGAAGTACTTTTTCACTTGTGCACTTCATGGCTGTCGGATGATAATAATTCTCACTTCAGTATATTTTGTCATGTTCTTATCTGCGTTTCTGTTCTCATTTCTACTTCCACAAAGTGCACTACCACCGTCCATTCGTTTCAGCACAGAGGTGTGGTTTCAATGAGATAAATGTGTCCGTCAGGGAGCTCCTATCTTACCCACCCTTTTCTCTGGGGGCTGCAAATCGATTATCAGGTGAGGCGATTGGAAGGACTTTGTAATCAACGATTCTGGCAGACGCATCCATCATCATCATCATGAGCACGCAGGTGGTCTTCCCTGGGATCGTTTTTTGTCGTGTAGAAACCAGACTGCTGTCGCTGGGGTCCAAGAGTCATCAATTCTCTAAATAAGGTTGACCAGCCCAGCGATGCTTTATCTTGTTTGCGTGGGTAACTGCATCCTTCGCAAATGACATGTGACGTACGTCGGTTTTGGAAATTCCTTGTTGGTTTTGGAGCATGTGGCCGAGCATACTTTTCTCGAGGGAGCCTTGGATCACACTGATTTTTAACTTAATTTATTTTATCAGTGACCAAGTTTCTAACACATTGCGGGGAGAACTGTCGAGTTGAATATGCAGGCGTGCATTCTCTGGTTGTGTATATGGACTAGTGCCGTATTTATGAACGATAAAGTCGACCAACCCGACCGGCGACGTCTTGTTAATTCTGGCTTTAGGTAACTCGTATGTTCAATAGCTATCACAGTCAGATATACTCTTAAGATATGTCTTAATCCAGCAGCGAGGGTTGTAGTTGGTGGAAGGTCAGTTAACTTTGATAATTCGGTGTAAAACTCAAGAATTGTGTGGGGGTTTCTTTAAAAGGCTGTTGCCCGCTGGGAAATATGTTCGTGTATCTCTTGTTGAGGTTTTTTTTTAACGAGGATTTCGAAATGCAACAACTGGTTTGATTCTCAGAAAGTAAGCCTATTTTCGGCTTCCTTTCGTAGCTTTCCAAAGTAAGAGTCAATGTGTGTGTGTGAGTGTGTGCACGTGTCTGCGTTTCGGCGTATGACTATGTATGTGTATCTCAATGGTTCTGTCTGAGTCTGTCTATGTCTGTATCTGTGCGTGTTCTTCTCTTGGTGTGTCTTTCTCTACGTGTGGGTCTGTCTCTGTCTGTATATGTCTGTAACTTTCTATATGTGTCTGACTGCCTATGGGTATGCCTGTCTGTCTCTGTCAATTTTTCTCTACTTGTTTGTAAATGTGTATATATGAATGCGTGTATATGTATGTCTGTTCGTGTATGTATGTATGTGCGTGTATGTCTCTATGTGTGTGTGTGTGTCACTCTATGGTAACATGGCTATGTGTGTATGTCTGTGTATGTCTGTCTATGTGTATATGTGTGTGTATGTCTATGTGTGTACGTATGCATACTGATACATGTGTATGTATGTCTCTGTGCGTATCTTTCTCTATGTAGACTCATATGTATGTATATATGTATATATATATATATATATATATATATATATATATGTGTGTGTGTGTGTGTAAGGGTATGTCTGTCTGTATTTTTGTCTGTGTGCGTATTGCCATGTGTTTCTGTGTGTGTTTGTTTCGGCATGCGTCTTTGTTGTTGTGTCTGTCTGTGTGTAAACGTATGTCTGCGTGTGTCTGTCTGTGTCTTTTCTCTTTACGTATCTGGTTGTGTGTCTCCACGCGTGCATGTATGCGTATATATACCGGTTTGGGTGGGTGTGTGGGTGTGTGTGTGTGTGTGTGTTGTGGGTGGGTGGGTGGGTGTGTGTGTGTGGGTGGGTGTGTACACACACACACACTTGTATGTGTCTGTCGTTCTGTGCCTTTTGTGTATGTGTCTATACGTGTGTGTGTATGTGTGTGCGTCTTGTATATGTGTACTGTATACGATTACTGTCACTGTGTGATTTCTGTATGTGACGGGTATGTATGTGTCTTGTCTGGGTGTGTATATGTGTTTGTATGTTTCTTAATGTGTCTTTATGGATGTGGGGGTATGCGTGTGTGTGTGCGTCTGCGCGTGCGTTCTTGCGCGTATATGCGTAAATGTATATTTTCACTTGTGTTTTCGGCTCGACCGTATGCTTCATTTCAGTGATTCCTTGACCTCTAATTCAAAAGTACCATGTCGATCAGTATATTGTACCTAACCCACACTAACATGTCGATCAGTATATTTAACCTAACCCTGACTAACATGTCCGATCAGTATTATTTGCTTGACTAGACGTTGTTGTTGTTAAGGATTTGGCAGCATTGTGGCTTTCGCTCTTCGACTCAATGTGATGAAACGGTATCTAAACATGTTTCTCACAGATCCACTGAGGACCAGGGCATCCTCATAGCCCAGATGATAGAAAATGCCTACCAGGCACAGAAACACACAGTAGCTGTTTGGGTGGATCTGGAAAAGGCATTTGACAAAGTCTGGAAAGATGGACTTAGAGTCAAGCTAAGAAGAAGTGATGTTTGTGGGAAAATGTACAAGTGGATCAACCACTACCTCAAACAAAGAACGGCCAGAGTCCAAGTACAAGGGCAGATGAGCAAAAAGGTGACACTCGAGCAGGGAGTACCCCAAGGGGGAGTACTGTCACCCACACTCTTCCTGGTATATATAAACGATATTACAGAGAATATACCAAGAAGAGTCCATAGCTCAATGTTTGCAGACGATCTGGCTATGTGGACCTCTGAAAAGAATCTCACCATAGCAAGAAATCGGATGCAGACGGCTCTAACATCGCTGGAAGAGTGGGCGAACTCATGGCTGGTCAAAATAAACGAGGAGAAAACCACATGCACAATATTCTTGCTTTCATTAAAACCCCAAAATACCAAATTAAGTCTAAATGGCAAATTCCTGCAGCCAAACGACAACCTAACCTATCTGGGAGTCACATTTGATCGGCGCATGACATGGAAAAGTCAGATTGAGAGAAACCGAATGAAAGCCAGAGAAAGAATGGCAATCATGAGGAAACTTGCTGGCACAAGCTGGGGAGCGGACGAAGGCATACTAAAGAAACTGTACACTGGAAGAGTGAGACCAGTTCTCGAGTATGGCATTGCGGCATGGACAACAGCAGCGAAGGCGAACTTCGATAAAGTTAGCAAACTTCAAAACCAAGCCATGAGAATTATAACAGGTGGCATGAAGTCAACGCCAATTGTAGAACTTGAAAAGATTACAAAACTGCAATCCATGACCGATAGAAGAGACTGCAGAGCCCAGCTGCAGTCAGAGAAGCTCCGAAGACTGACCGACCATCCAATGCACCAGAGACTAAACAATTTAGGAAATGGGAAACTAAAGCGGAGATACTTTGCAGAAATAGCCAAAGCAAAGATGCACGAAGATCCCATAAACGCACTAACAACACCAAAACCCATCACTACTGTACGAAAACCTACCTGGAGGCAGGATATATTTCCAGAGGTGGTAGAAAATATACCAGGTATTGCAAACAAAAACTACCAGACTGAAAAAGAAAGGAGAGATACTACCCTAAGCTTCATAACGAAAAGCTACCCAAGCTTGGCTTGGACCCATGCATACACCGACGTTTCTGTAACAAACAAAACACAGAACGGAGGAACAGGAGCATTCCTGAACCTACCAAATGGCAGAAAAATAACACTGTCATTCGCTACTGGAAAATACACAAGCAATTTCAGAGCGGAGGCAGAGGCACTGAGGGCGGCAGTGGAAGAAATGGTGACACACACTGAAAATGAAAGCCATAAGTCCTGCTTACAGATGCTCTCGCCGTAGTCACAGCGCTAAAAAGCCAGAAAAACACTGAGCTTAATGACTTAAGACAGCACTCTGCAAACTGTGCCAGCAGTCCACACCAAAAAGGGTAGTGGTACAGTGGGTCTCATCACACTGCAACATCCAAGGCAACGAGGAGGCAGACAGACTGGCAAAAGAAGGTGCAAGACTACCACAAACAGATACCAGTATGACGTACGAAGAGTCAAAACGGCTTATCAAAGCCAGATACATGACCAAATGGGAAACCGAACATACTGGTTACACCAAAAACGATGCCTATTACCAGTTGAACCGAAGAGAGCAGGTCGTTGTCTTCAGACTTCGCACTGGCCACAATAGACTGAGGTACCACCTATTCAACAAATTAAAGATAGGGTGTACCGGCGAATGCCCGTGCGGTACTGGTAGAATGACCGCTGAACATCTGCTGCAGAACTGCCCGACATACGAGGATCAGAGAGAGCAGATGTGGCCATCACCAGTGGAACTGCAAGACAAGCTCTATGGCAGTGGCGACAGCCTCAGGATGACCGCCGCTTTTTTCGAAAAAATAATGGTTACTGTCTGACTGCATACGCAGAAGAAGAAGAAGAAACATGTTTCTCAGTTGTTATCTAGTGGCACACAAAGAGTTCCATTTGTCTAGTCTCCGAGGAAGAATCATCTTCCTAACATCGTTGAGCGCTGAGCACTCAAAGAGATGATAATTAACCGTTTCTTATGGTTGTGTACACAGCTGGCAGTCAGCGGTGTGTTGTGGTTGGATTATGGCCAGGTGTTTTGTTAAGTTGGATGTGCTGGGTTCTTGGTCAGAAAATGGTACTCTGATCCCTTTTTTCAGAGCTGATTTATACTAGAAATTGGATTGAGTTCCACCCCCGGTCAATAGTTGTTTATGTCTGCCGATGATCCTGCCTTCTGTCAAAATTCCTCTGTATCTTTTAGTGACCGGGACAAATTTATCGCAAACATCTCATTTGACCCGTGTACAATTATGTTCTCGTGCTGGGGCCAGGTTCTTTAGTGTAAAGCCAATAACAGACAGCTAGTATTCTTCTTCTCCTTCTGGGGTCATTGATCATTTAGAGTGGTACTCCGGGTGCTTCAAATACATTCTGCTGTAGTTTGTGAGGTCTCAATACCACTGTACAGTTTCTCCTCTAGGGGAGTCGGCGTAGGTCACCTTCTTCTCTACATATCTGTGTGCTGGGAGCAATCTTAAAGTACATATGCTGCTGGCGTGTTTGCCAGGCCGCAGAGCCACAGGTTGGAGGCACCTATCTTGAGTTTTTAGTACAGGTCGTGTCTCATTCTGTTATGGCCAGTTCGGAGACGTAGTATAATAACCTGGTCATTTCTGGACAGTTAGAAGTATCCGTCATCTGCGTGGTGTTTGGGATGTTCTTGCTGCCACTTGACATTGTATTGCACTTTTATTATGATTGTTGCTTCTTCATAGGTGACCAGGTATTCTTTCTGTATCAGTTTCGCTTCTTTTTTTTAGCTGGATTGTCTGCCTGCTCGTTTCCTTTGATGTTTTAGTGTGATGATATCCGATTATATCACTGCTTTCTGGAAAACGTGAGACATTTTTGCCAAACCTGTCCTCAATTCGTTCAGTTGAGTCTTCTCGTGCGATATGAGTCACGTAATGACTGGCTGTGCATCAATTCAGTGCTTTTGTTGGATGTGAGTGACATAATGGCTCACTGTGCATCAGTTAGAATACCATTTTCTCATGTTCTTGGTTTTTTTGTTGTTGTACCACAAATTATGCTGCGGTCTCAAGAACTTTAATTTCGACTGTGAGGCTGCTTGAGAACTTGTCTGTGGCTACAAACTTGGTTATCTTCTCCCAATTTCTTTGTCTGATCACCACGTATACCCCTCCGTCTCGGGTAGCACTTGTAACTCAGCTATCTGTATAGGCATGTGTCCATTTTACAGTTAGTGTGAATAAAATGTTCTTTACTTACCTCCCCTGTCCTGGGAACCAGCTCCGACAGTCGTGGGCAGCACGTCAGACAGTCATGAGCACCATGCCTGAGAGTCTTGAGCATCACATTACACAACCCAGGGCACCACGTCAAACAGTGCTGGGTGCCACGTCAGCCAGTCCTGGGCAACTCGTTAGACAGTCCTAGGCAACACGTTAGGCAGTCCTGGGCAACACGTTAGACAGTCCTGGGTAACACGTCAGACAGTCCTGGGCAACACATCAGACAGTCCTGGGCAACTCGTCAGACAGTCCTGGGCAACACGTCAGACAGTTCTGGGCAACACGTCAGACAGTCCTGGGCAACACATCAGACAGTCCTGTGCAACACGTTAGACCGTCCTAGGCCCCACGTCAGACATCATGTTTTCAATGTTCAGCCACTTGGATTGTTTGTCATTCCCCCTCAACATGTCATCCATATTGCACGTTTCCAGAAAGTTTTTGCAGATCATCAGGTGGTTTGGGTCTTGTGCTGCTCAACAGTTGCATGACTCATCATCCATGTATCCTGGTCTCTTTAAGTTCTTCCTGCATCGTGATGCACCACTTCCTAATTTGTTTAATGATTTCCATGTTGCGTACGGCAAGTGGTGTCCATTCGAAGATTTCTCCTGCATTTACATTCTGGGAACCTGTTTCAGTTCAGTTCATTTTTCTATGCAACGTTTTCCATGAAATCTATTTGGGCAACGTTGACTGTAGGACAGTTTGTCTAGATTTCATTCTTGTGCACTGCACCTTGTGTCCAAACATAAGGTGCCTTGGGTCGTTTATCTGTTTCTCTCTTCCAATATCTGATGCGATATTTTTGTGTGTCTCTGGTAGTATTAAACCGATTATAGACGGTTAACAGTTCGTATATTTGTCTCCATTGAACTGTCGAGATGTTTTAGAAAATTCAAGAGCTAATGTTACACCGCATTTCGGTTTGTATTTTCACTTATTGTTTTCTGTGTTTGACTATATCCGTGTCACTTCTGTAATGGTAGGTGGACATGCTTCCCATAAATTTGCATGTTCTAACTTGATATATTTTTTAATGTGTGACCTTTCTGTTCTGATGACCTTCATTATTTTGGTCCCTGCTGGGCTAATTTCTAAATTACGATGAGCACTTCCTGTGGTTCAGAAAATCTCAGACAGAATGGGTCAGTGTTATATGTGCACATATTCAAAACGTCAATACGTTACAACCCACTAATCTTACTCGGGGACATAAGACAACACATACATCAATAACTATAGTAACACATTTAAACAAAGAAGATGTCAACGGATGTTAGTGTTGTTGTTGAATGCCCACGAGGAGAAACTTTACTCGTCTGTGCCCCCTGAAATCGGCACTAGGTGGCGGATTCCAATCGCCTTCCTCACATCAGTGTGCTGATGGAGGTGGACCGTGGTCTGCTAGACCGCTGGGCTATGCTTGGCTTCATCTACATGTAGGTCGCTACTACTATGGGGATCATGCCCACCCGCTCGCCTATGTAGCCACACTGCCACGAAAAACTTTATGGAAGTGAGATGAGGGCCTTGGTAAGTATAATTCACCTGACCCACATTGTCAGATCAGTATGTTTTGCCTGACCAGAAGTTATTCACCCCCCCCCCCCCCCCCCCCATCGTGAAAATGGTGAAATGCAAGTGTATATGTTAAATTAAGTAATTTGGACTTATAGGACAGGAGAAAACATGCAGTAACCTAAGTACTTATAAGAATTTGGGTTAGAGAGATAAGAAAAGTTTATGATATGTTAGCACATACAAAAACCCTACCCGCACAGACGGGACCTCCGCTGGTCCAGACGCCGTGTCCGACAAGAGAGAGTGACGTTTTCAACCTTGATCCTTGTCTAAAAATAGATATATGAAACATTCATACAATGATGAAGACAGGCAAGTTAGAGATTACCCAAATGGAGATGATGAGGCTACAAATAAATTACTTGGATTCAGTGAGACATATGGATGGGTAAGCCTGAATATGAGAGGGAGACACGTTGGGGGGATGAGGGTAAATATCAGAGTGAGACGATGGGGAGATTTGGGCGAATATCAGAATGAGACACGATCGAGATATGAGGGTTAAAATCAGAGTGAGACACGTTGGGTGGATGAGGGTGAATATCAGAATGAGACGATGGAGAGGTGTGGGTGAATGTGAGAGGGAAACACGTTGAAGGGATGAAGGTGAAAAGTATTCCATGCGTGACCATGGAAGAATATTGTGGAATAAACAAGCGTCTGGTAATACGTAGATCGTGCATTAAACAAGCGGCTGGTAATAAGAATATTGTGGATTAAACACGATGCTGGTAATAAGAATAGTGTGGATTAATTAAGAGGTTTGTAATAAGAATAATGTGGATTAAACAAATTGCTGGTAATACGTAGATTGTGGATTAAACAAGCGGCTGGTAATAAAAATAGTGTGGTTTGAAAAGAGTCTGGCAATACGAATATTCTTGATTAAGAGGCTGGCAATAACCATTGTGTGGATTAAACAACGAGTAGAAAGAATATTATGGATTAAACGTTTATTTGTGACGGTGTACATCGGCTCTCCTTTCAACTCGAGACGTCCTTGAGAAAGAGAACCGGGGTGTCCTTCAGGCTGTAGTACAATGCGAGGTTCCTCGGTAATCTAACTTAATGGGGATCTCCACCTCGTTGGCCAGACTACCATGAAAAAGAATATATATGTTCCTGTGTCCGAGCAGTATATTGTGCATGAGAAGAGGTGAGTCTATTCTCCCCTGATTAATAATATCCGACCAGTATGTTGTTGTGTCAGATCAGACATTAGTCTCCGCTCCCCTGATTAACAATGCCCGATCAGTATATTGTGTCTGATCAGACATTAGTCTCCTCTACCCAGACTAACATTGTCCAATCAGAATATTGTGTCTGATCAGACGTTAGTCTTATCTTTTCTGACTAACATTGTCCGATCAGTGTAATGTGTCTGATGAGATGTTAGTCTTATCTGCCCTGACTAACTTTCTCTGATAAGTGTATTGTGTCTGAGCAGTCGTTAATCTCCTTTCCTCCGGCTAACACTGTTAGATCACTATGTTTTGAGTAAACATTAGTCTCCTTTGCATTGGTTAAAATTATTCAATCAATATGTTTTGCCTGAGCCTGACTAACATTATTCAATCAATATGTTTTGCCTGAGCCTGACTAACATTATTCAATCAATATGTTTTGCCTGAGCCTGACTAACATTATTCAATCAATATGTTTTGCCTGAGCCTGACTAACATTATTCAATCAATATGTTTTGCCTGAGCCTGACTAACATTATTCAATCAATATGTTTTGCCTGAGCCTGACTAACATTATCCAATCAGTATGTTTTGCCTGCAATACTAAAGTGGGATAACCTAGGTTACGAACACATTGTGGGAAGACAGATTGGGACAGATGAACGAAAATGCAGATATGTTTGCCTAGCTATGTGCGCTGCACAATAAGATAATTGGAGTGATCATGTTTCAACATAAAAAGATACATGAGGCCACATGGAGATCTCCAGACCATGTAACGGAAAATCAGATTGATCACAGCTGTGCCAGTCAAGCGTTCAGAAGTACACTACAAAATAAAAGAGTAAAGCGAGGTACAGATGTATACTTAGACCACTAGATGTTGATGGGGAGAACAAGATATAAACTACACTTATTGCAATACGAGGAAAAGAAAACATAATGTAGCTTAAAACTTAATAACATATACCAAGTGTTACAAGAGCTATATGAGGATGAAGAAATGGATATTAATAGTATGTGGGACCAGGCTAAAGAGACGTGGAACAAGAAATGTGAAGAAACTGGGAGATTCAAGAGAAACCACCAATTAAGTATGGATCACAACAGAGACATTAAATAAAATAGAAGAAAGGAAAAAGAATAAAGCTATACTCAATAATTGCCGAGTCCGAGCCACCAATGCAGAAGCACAGAGTAATTATATTGTTACAGACAAAGAGGTCAAGACAAGTATAAGAAAAAACTAAAGGGACCACTGACAAGCTGGTACAGGAGGCAGCAGAGAGACACGTAAGATAGAAATCAAAAATGCTATATCCAAACTCATGAAAGGGAAAGCGGCAGGACCAGATGGAAAAGCAGCAGACGCTATAACAGTAGATATAGATGACACTATTATATATTGAGAGGATTATTCACAAATATATGGGAAGATGATAGACTGCCAACGGAAATGACGGAATGACATCTGATTAAACTGCCTAAGAAGTGGGACCTGTCAGATGGTAGCAATCATAGGTGGGTTCCATTGCTGTCGGTGCCAGGCAAGATATTCAACAGAATCATCTTGCACAGATTAAAAACTGTAGTAAACAGGCAGGGTTTTGCCAGGGAAGATATTGCACAGATCATGTAGCCACGCTACGCAGCAAAGAAGAACAAAGCATTGCATGGAAATCATCTGCATACTCAAATTGTACAGACTCGTAAAAGGCGTTTGACAGTATCGATCGAAGTACTCTATGGAAACTGCTGAGACACTAGGGGATACCAGAGAAGTACACAGCCCTTATCCAGAATATGTACAAAGACACAGTTAGTAGTTTTGTACATGAAGGCGCATTGACTGACAGCCTCAGGGTGCAAACAGGGGGGGGGGGGGGGATAGGAATGTCTGTTCTCACCTTTCCTGTTCTTGGTGGCGATAAATTGGATAATGAAGACAGCAATGGAAGGCCAAAAAAAAAACCCAACTGGTATTCAGTGCACGCTATTGTCACAATTGGAGGGAGGACCTGGACTACGCAGATGATCTGGTACTTTTGTCACACAGCCATAGTCAAATGTAAGAGAAACCTGATGGGGTGAAAGAAGATTCAGCCAAATTGGGACTGAATAGCAACACGAGAAAACCAAGCTCCGTAAACCCAACACTAACATTGAAAAACCAATCATGCTGGTTGGAGAGCAGTGGGAGAGCAGTAACCTATTTAGGCAGCACAATAAACACATCAGGAGGTGCATATGCAGATATAAGGATCAAAATTGAAAAGACTAATGGAAATTCCTGACACTAAACAATATATGGAGATCCAGATATAGCAAGATTCACACCAAAATTAGAATATTCAAGTGTCAAGTCGGTATTGCTGTATGGAGCGGAGACATGGAGAACGACCAAGGACATACAACAAAGACTTCAGTCCTTCGTTAACAGATGCCTATAAAGGATAATGGACATAAACGGGCAGGAAATGGTGAGGAATGAAGATTTGGAAAAGAGCCAACCAGTCGAACATTAAATTAAACGAAGAAAATGGGGATGGATAAGACATACGCTGCGGAAGGCACATTCTAAAATAGCTAGACAGGCTCTTACATGGGATCATCAGGGGAGAAGAGAGATGTAGAATGAAACGTACGTTGAGAAGAGAATGTGAGAATTATCTAAAATTAATTAATTACACCTGGAGAAAAGAGCATCCCAGGACGTTAGTCTCATCTACCCTGAAACTTCGAAAATGTACATGGATTTTAGATATGTGTTCAAAATAGAAACATAACCGGCACATTCTATGACGATGTAAGGGACTGGCGACGTTTATTCCCCAGCTTGGTCAACCGGACCCCAACGGCCATAGAAATGTAAGAACTGAATCAAATAAAAAGTGCTGCTATTATGGTCTAGTGGTGCTATTCTTTCCTCCACATAGAGAAACAACGTGATTCACAAAATGGCTAGATTACTTACCAGCTTCTACATTTCCTGGTTTCGTTTGTCCCAATCCAGACTGATACCATGGTCTCTAGCTATGTTTGTTGGTCGCTAGGCAACTGACCTCTTCCTATTATGGAAAATGTCCGGATTTTTTAATTAGCGAATGTAGAACATATTGTCTGTTTGGTTTCTAATGTCCACAATGGGTTGAAAATCCTTTTGTGAGCCCTGAAAAAAATGGAACTTGTGGCAGATTGCAGTAGTTTTCCTGACCTGCCGAGTCTGCTGGTGTCTGCTTTCTGCAGACGGTGACTTTTTCTGCATTTCTGCAGACCGTACTATTTCCCGCAAATGTTCTGCCAGCTGTCTTCATCTATCTGAAAACATCAGAGCAATCCCTTAAGGCCGTTATGACATTTTTTAAATATTTGGGGGGGGGGGGGGGGGGGGGGGTAAGAGATCATTTTCGCCCTGTTTCACTAAGCTCACCGATGCATGGACGCTTTACACGTCATCTTTTGTCAGGTCTTAGGTGTCAGGGACATGGTCCTGCCAACACATGCGGAGTATGCGTCTCAGGCTGGTTGTGTTGAAGTGGCTCAATCTTTTTTGCGTGCTTCACATAGACAGTCCAACTCTCACATAGACAGTCCAACTCTCACATATACAGTCCAACTCTCACGTAGACAGTCCAACTCTCACATAGACAGTCCAACTCTCACATAGACAGTCCAACTCTCACGTAGACAGTCCAACTCTCACGTAGACAGTCCAACTCTCACATAGACAGTCCAACTCTCGCATGCATATACCAGAGTTGAGATGATAGCAGCTCGGTAGACCTATAGCTTTGTCTTGGCTTGAATGCCTTGACACTGCCAAGTTGTCGCGAGCAATCTACCGACGTCTGCACTGGATTTCATTATACTGCTTGCCACCTAGTTTTTTTTATATAACATTTATGATCAGACCGAAGTTGTTGTTTACAGCAGATAACTAATATATGTCCTCCTGCATTTCTTGCTCTGAGTTGTTATTGACATCACAGTTGTCAGTAAATACAAGTTCAGGAATCATGTCGCCTGCTGCTCTGGTTTTTGCCGCCATTCTGCGAGCATTGAGGAGCCTGCTGTCCATGCAGTATCTGATGGGTAAGCCGGATTACGCTGTTCTAAACCCATCCAAGATCGTAGCTGAGAACATCATGCTAAATAGGGTTTGCGGCGAGCACACAGCTCTGCTTCACACCGTTTGTCACGTCAAACATTTTATAAGTATCTCCGTTCTGCAGCACACGAACACGCATGCCTTCATGGAGTTGTTTAAACCATGGTGATAGACTTGGTGGGATATCCGAACTTTGACATGATCATCCACAATCCATCTTTACTTACTGTGTCGAATGTCTTGATGAGGTCAATAAATGCAGTGTACATGTCTATGCTATGCCCCTGTCCTTTCTATTAACTTTTCCTGTATTTGTTCTTCATCGAAGATCATGTCCACAGTTCTACGTACAGTTCTGACGTCACACATACTCTCTTGAAGGTGGTGGCATTGTTCAAGATCCTTGCTAAGCCGATTTAATAAGAGAAGAAATGTTTTCCGGCGAAAGATATTCCACGGTGATTATTACAGTTCTGCTGGTTCCCTTTCTCCTTATATATGTGGACGATTGAAGCATCTTTAAATTCCTGCGGATTTTCTTTCTCTCATCCTACATGGCGCTGAATAGTTCAGTGATCTTGCTAGTAAGACATGGGCCAGCTATCTTATAGACCTCTGCTGGTATTTCATCTCCGCCATAGGTTTTTCACATCGAAAGTTCGTGCATGGCCTTGTCGACCTCATCCTTGGTGATGATCTCGTTCATCATCGTGTTTATGTGCACACGTGGCGTCCGCTGGAGGGTTTCCTCGCTTATGGCTGATGGATGATTGAGAACATCGCAAAAGTATTATGTCCATCTGCAGAGTATCTGGGGCTTATTTCTTAACACTATTCGATTGGTATATGCCGATTGAATGTCCACCGCAGTGTTGTGGGACGTATCGAGTTTTCATGGGTTTAAAGAGTCGTTTAGCGTCACGCGCTTTGCAAGCTCTTCAATGTCTTCAGCCTTTCTGTTGAGCCAGGTGTCCTGTATCTGTCTAAGCTGAGCCAGGTGTCCTGTATCTGTCTAAGCTGAGCCTGGTGTCCTGTATCTGTCTAAGCTGAGCCAGGTGTCATGTATCTGTCTAAGCTGAGCCAGGTGTCCTGTATCTGTCTAAGCTGAGCCAGGTGTCCTGTGTTTGTCTAAGCTGAGCCAGGTGTCCTGTGTCTGTCTAAGCTGAGCCAGGTGTCCTGTGTCTGTCTAAGCTGAGCCAGGTGTCCTGTATCTGTCTAAGCTGAGCCAGGTGTGCTGTATCTGTCTAGGCTGAGCCAGGTGTCCTGTGTCTGTCAAAGCTGAGCCAGGTGTCCTGTGTCTGTCTAAGCTGAGCCAGGTGTCCTGTGTCTGTCTAAGCTGAGCCAGGTGTCCTGCATCTGTCTAAGCTGAGCCAGGTGTCCTGTATCTGTCTAGGCTGAGCCAGGTGTCCTGTGTCTGTCTAAGCTGAGCCTGGTGTCCTGTGTCTGTCTAAGCTGAGCCAGGTGTCCTGTATCTGTCTAAGCTGAGCCAGGTGTCCTGTATCTGTCTAAGCTGAGCCAGGTGTCCTGTATCTGTCTAAGCTGAGTCAGGTGTCCTGTATCTGTCTAAGCTTTGACTGCGGGACTTTACAATCATTTGACAATGCATTTTTGTGGGTCGGGATGCTGTGTTCCTTTGAAGGACCAAATGTACATCGTGGTTTTAGATCTTTGAGGATTTGTATTTCCCCCTCATTCCTCATGCTCATCAAACCAGTCTTTGTGTTTGCGTGTAGGTGGACCAAGATGCTTCATCGCTGTGGCGTGAAGTGTATGTCTGAGTGATGGTTAGTCATGGTGTTTGTGTAGGTGGACCAAGGTCCTTCAGTGCTGTGGAGTGAAGGGTATGTCTGAGTGATGGTCAGTCCTGTTCAAAGTCGATATTTCCAAAATAAGTCCGGCGAGCTAGCCGTCTAGATCGTTCTGGAATTCTGTCGCGTGGGTTCGCACTTAAGGTTTTCCACATTTAACCCTTTCGCTGGTTTTTTTCCCCGAGGACGTATCTTTGGTCGAACTTGAAGGTTCAGCTTAGTAATCACAGGGTGGTGGTCCGCCCAGAAAGGCTCTGTTATTTGCACGTCACTGCAATCCATTCATCTCACGGCGACATAGTCAATCAAATGACAGTGACGCGATCATGGTTGCATATATTATAACAGACCATAAAGGTAATGGCAAGTGACCAATTCAAAAAAAAAGTGACAAAAGCAAATGAGAGTTACGATAAATATAAATATTTGACATAGGAGCCAGGAAATGATAGTTAAACTCTATAAAACATTAGTTAGACCTAGATTGGAGTATCGTATTTAGGTGTGGAGTCATTATCTTGAAGAGGATATAAAAATGCTGGAAAAGATATAAAGCAGAGCGACTAAGCTGATGGTGGGATTCCAGAATTGCAGTTAAGGGGAAAGACTAAACAAATTCTGTCCTTCAATTTTTAGAAAAGAGGAGAATTCGAGGTGACTTAATACAGGTTTATACGATAATCATGGGAAAGTAAACTGCCTACTAGGGCAACAGGGAACAATTACAAATTAATTAAAGAAATGGTCGAAATTAGATATTAGGAAATATTTTTTTTTTAGTCGGAAAGTGATGAATGCTTGAAACGCATTACCACAGGAAAATGACTAGGCAGGATCAGTTGATGCATTACAAAAAAAAATTATATGAATATAGCTATTTTTAGATCAAATGCATTAGAAGAAACTGGTTGTACAGATTATGTAGAGTCTTCTAAACCAGTGTACAGACTCTTGAGACTCTTCTTAACAAGTATACATCAATTTAGTTAAGAGACCTGCCATACATGTCGAATGAGACGAATAATGGGTGTTAGGCATCGGGTTAGGTCTCTCTTGAGACGAATTATGGGTGTTAGGCATCGGGTTAGGTCTCTCTGCAGAAACGGGATGCCCCACAAACTCCCACAGATACATACTTGTTAGCAGTTATTGACATAGTGTGTTTGTTGAAGACCTATATTCCACAGGGATGGAGCTGAAGAAGTATTGATTTATTTAATGGCTTGAGCAGCTGAGTTCGGAAGCCAAAGCTTTTCCTGCCGAAATTAAACTTTTCCTTCCCAGATATGGGAACGCCAGTTCAACGAACATGGCTTACTGAGACGGAAGTGAGAAATGAACCGCTCTAGGCCATACCTTAAGGACACGCCACAATCGACCTAGCTCAAATAACATGGCGTACAAATAACATATGCGGGGTGAAATGAACTGTTCCAGGCCCTACCTTATGGACATGTCTTAGTTAACCCAGCTCCAAATAACACAGCTTACTGAGATCTGTAGTGATAAATCAATTGTTCCCCCCCCCCCTCCCCTCCATACCTTTAAACAAGTTCAGGCCTTGTTGCAATGACGTCTCTAACACTTCTTTCTCGACAGCAACTTATGTGTTTGCTGTAGAATTACTTTAACGTTCATTTCAAATGAATATGCGAGATAAGCATGTCAAGAGACGCATGAGAGAACACGAGTTAACTAAACTACAACATAATTATGAACTAACAACTTTCTTCTAATGCTTTTTTCCCCGATCTCTGTAAAACAAGGTGTTTTCACTTTTAATTCCGAATTAAATATTAGGTTTTCAATGCTACAACTTTTCTAAAAGCGGAAAGAATTATTTCAAACATGTTGGTCTGTGTGAATAGCGGGGACTGACTAGTCATTGACTGGGGAACAATCTACACTGAAAGTATTTATGACTTGCTCTCAGTGTGTCAGTGATCCTCTTCTCGTCATTGATATACACAAAACCCTTAAAGAACCTATTCATTGTGCATTATCATTTCATCTAATCGTGTTATTTTAATTGATCCATTCGTAGATCCGAGACATCGGCTTGCAAACTTTCTAAGAATACTGTCTGGCCGACAAAGTGGCTTGAAGTATTGTCATACTTAGATGTCAAAGTTTCTCAATAACCTCTTCCTGAATTTACAAACGTACCTATATTTATTTTCAGTAGTTCAATATTTCAGAAATAAGTTCCCTAAATAAACATATTCCGGAGTGAAGGACTTTAGAAGAGTGACATCAGCAGAGCTACCACCACCTCTATCCTCATAGAGAGATTGCGTTTTTTCTCTAACAAATACAGTGGCTTCGTGACGGCATAAAGATAATGATTTAAAATAAATGTTTTCATTTCCAATTAAGGTCAGGGAAAGAGGAGACAAACATCTGATCTGGGAGAGAGGAAACTAACGTTTGGTCAGGGAGAGAGAAGAGACTAACGTTTGGTCAAGGAGAGAGGGGAATGACGTCTGGTCAACTAAAACATAATGATCGGACATGTTAGTCACGACCAGAGGAAGAGGAGACTAACGTCTGGTCAACTGAAAAATACTGATCGGACATGTTACAATAGATCAAACATATTAAGCAAAATGCCCCCTCACCTCCGCCCACTCACTTCATTCCCACGCTGTTCTTCCTATAATCCGACTTTTTCATGGTAGTGTGGCTGAGGTGGGGATAGTCACTAATTACCATAGTGATAAACTTACTGAGGAGCCTTGCATTACACTACAGCCAGTGGGAACCTGATCTATCTTCTTGGATATCTTGATGCCATCGTCTTCTTGGTCTACCCCCACTTCTTTTGCCTGGCACCATACCTTCCGTCACTTTTCTTTCAAGATCGTTGTGTCTCTTGATGTGACCAAAGTATTTACATTTTCTGGCCAAAATGAAATTGATAAACCAGCTCACCTCTATGTTCAGTTCTTGCCGAATGAACGTTCAGTAAGTGCTATTATGGGTAGATGCATAAGAGTGAGATATGAATGTTTAGTAAGCAAACATACGAATCAAAAGAAGCCATATCAATCATTTGTTACATCTTCTTCATCGTCCTCCTGAAAAAGCGTTTTGTTACGTTAGGCAGTTCACACCGAGGCTGTGATATACATGTTATCAGGCCGTACACAATCGGTTTGTCTTCCATCTGCAAACCCTATTCTTGGGGAAGAGGACTAGCGCCAGACAGGCAAAATATACTGAATAGACATGTTAGTAATGGTCAGGCAAAATAGACTGATCAGACATGTTAGTCAGGGTTAGGCAAAATATACTGATCAGACATGTTATTCATGGTCAGGAAAAATATACTTTCTAAGACCACCACTTCGACTTTCCTGGCTAACAAGGTTGGGGATCAATGTGATCTCAGTAGTAGTGAGCCACATGCAGATGAAGCTAAACATTGCACAACCGCCTGGAGGATCCCGTTCCAACCTTCATCAGTGCGCTCAAGATGCGAAGAAAGATACAACAACCCACCACTAAATGAACTTTTCCGGGTCCTCAAGAAGAGCAATCCTACTCATTGTGGGCATTCAACGTCAACAACAACCCTATTCTTATTAGCCAAGCCACATAGATACAGTTTCCAGGGCAGTAACATAAATGTAGCAATACGCCGTTGTCAGCTCTGGCTAACTGGTCCTGCCGGAAACAGTCAACTATTAGCCACTAAACCTCTGTTATCTCGTCAATTGCATCTTCGGACCTTCATTTTTTTTTAGAAGAATGGTAAGAGTCACATGTACATCAAGAAACAGCAGAGAGCGAGAGAGAGAGAGAGAGAAAAAGAAAGAAAAAGAAAGACAGAGAGAGAGAGAGAGAGAGAGAGAGAGAGATAGAGGATAATAGTAAATCCAATTCGAAAGAAAATAGCTAATATTTACTAACTAGCATTTTCGATGTATTACCTTTGTATGTATTATGTACAAGAGGCATGTTATTAGTCTTTACCCTGACTGTGAAGGAGTAGGAGGAGAAAGTTTAAATTTGGCACACATGTAGCTCATTCAATTCGTAAATGACTTGAGAAGTATGGATTTCCCTCCTCGACGGGATACCCGATATGGCGCATGGCACAAAACACCTAATCGACCAGATCTGCTACTCTAACGGTTTGTCAGAACAATGAAGAAATCAGAGGCATGAATTGTGATACAATTCTTGATGTTGCAGGGAATAACACCTACAGGAATATACAGGGGGATGGAACCAGTCTTTGAGGAATTTTGTTCTTCGTATACTTCTGTAAAAAAACTGATGTAGGCAGTTTAAGTCTGGTCGTTCCCATGTTGCTGATCTTCCAAGGCCATCCTCAGAGTGCAGCGATGAAAATGCTGCAAGAGTGAAGAAAATCATTGACCAGGATAGGAAAATGACGATTGCAGAGATATCTAGGTCAGCGAAACTGAATGAAAGTACAGTTTCTAGAATTTTACACAATAGATTGAACATGAGAAAAGTGTGTGCTCGCTGGGTCCCGCATCTGCTAACATGTGAACATAAACAAATGAAGGTTGATTGCTGTGGCCAGTTGCTCAAAATGGGTCGGTCGAAAAACGTGTTGCCAGCCATGGTGACAGTAGATGAGACTTGGGCTCACCATTATGACCCAGAATCCAAAATTCCCAGCATGCAGTGGAAAACCCCGGGCTCACCAACACATGTCACGCCAAGAGCACATAAATCTGCAGGAAAAGGTGATGCTGATTGTTTTATGGAACGTCAAATGTGTCATATTATTGTATGTATGAATGTATGCATGCATGTATGTATGTATGTATGTATGTATGTATGTATGTATGTATGTATGTATGTATGTATGTATGTATATGAGTGAGTGCATGTAACGATGTATACATGTATACAGATATTTGTGTGTGTAATGCCCACAAGGAGTAAGATCACTATATTGTGACCCCTGAAACGGGCGTTAAGTGGCGGATTGTAGAAGCTCTCCTTAGATCCCTAGCATACTGATGAAGGTTCGACCGTTGTCCTCCGGGCTCTTGTGCTATTTTTGGCTTCATTTATGTAACGCTCACTGCTACAGGGATCCCGTCGATCCACATCTCGTCAGGCAGAGTGCCTTGAAAACTGTCTATTTTTAGGGAACGCTACATAGATAAGAGATAGTCGTTTTGGTCAGTATATCAAGACCCTGACTAGCGTCCCAGTTCCCCATATATATATATATATAATCATCATCATGTTTATCAATCCTGAGACTTGTTGTAAGGTTGCCTCAGTATGTCTCTCCATTTGACCATATCCTCTGGTTGATCAGTCCGTAGATTGGTTATAAGGTTGTGTGAGTATATCTCTCCATGTGACCATATCCTATGGTTGATCAGTCTGGAGACTGGTTGAAAGGTTGTCTGAGTATGTCGCTCCATTTGACCCTATCATAGCTCTCTTCAATTTCGTACTTTATTGTCTTTTTAAATGTGAGATGTAAATGTGAGTCTTGGTCACGTCGGCCATCTGTTCCCTTGAATGTTGACCTCTAGTATCTTCTGTTCAAGACTGCCATGTCCCATATTATGAAACAGCCGACTTAACCGGCGTGTTTTTATCATTTGCAATATGTGTATGTGGGCCTTCCTCAGTGAGTACATTGTCATTAGAATAATTTATGTTCAACTAATTCTTTCAATGCTAATGTAGACCACATTTTAAACGCTTTCTATCTGTTTTCATCTTCTTTGTAAGAGTCCATGTTTCAGCACCATACTTATTGTTCTTCTTCTTTGTCGTTCGTTCTCAAACTCCCGCTACCAAGCTCTGAACTTTCTCAAACTCTCGCTACCAAGCTCTGAACTTTCTCAAACTCCCGCTACCAAGCTCTGAACTTTCTCAAACTCTCGCTACCAAGCTCTGAACTTTCTCAAACTCCCGCTACCAAGCTCTGAACTTTCTCAAACTCTCGCTACCAAGCTCTGAACTTTCTCAAACTCTCGCTACCAAGCTCTGAACTTTCTCAAACTCTCGCTACCAAGCTCTGAACTTTCTCAAACTCTCGCTACCAAGCTCTGAACTTTCTCAAACTCTCGCTACCAAGCTCTGAACTTTCTCAAACTCCCGCTACCAAGCTCTGAACTTTCTCAAACTCTCGCTACCAAGCTCTGAATGTTCTCATCTCCCCCTACCAAGCCATGCACGTTATTAAACTCACGCTACCAATCACTGAACGTTCTCCAACCCCACCTACCAAGCTCTGAATGTTTTCAAACTCTCGCTACCAAGCTCTGGACGTTCTCAAACTCCAGCTACCAAGCCCTGATCGCTCTCAAACTCCCCCTACCAAGCCATGAACGTTGTCAAACTTCCTCTACAAACGACTTAACGTTCTCAAACTCCCCCTACCAAGCCATGAACGTTGTCAAACTTCCTCTACAAACGACTAAACGCTCTCAAACTCCCATCACGAAGCTCTGGACTTTCTTAAACTCCCGCCACATAGCGCTGGACTTTCTCAAACTCCACCTACCAAGCTTTGAACGTTCTCAAACTCCCGCTACCAAGCCATGAACGTTCTCAAACTCTCCCTAACAAGCCGTAAACGCTCTCAAACTCCCATCACGAAGCCCTGGACTTTCTTAAACTCCCGCCACCAAGCGCTGGACTTTCTCAAACTCCACCTACCAAGCTTTGAACGTTCTCAAACTCCCGCTACCGAGCCCTGAACGTTCTCAAACCCACCTACACCTACCAAGCTCTGAATGTTCTCATCTCCCGCTACCAAGCCCTGAACGCTCTCAAACTCCCTCAACCAAGAACTTAACGTTCTGAAACTCTCCATACCCAGCCATGAACCCTCCTAAACTAGCCCTACTAAGCCATGAACGTTCTCAATCTTCCGCTACCAAGCCCTAAACACTCTCACACTCTCGGTACAAGGCCTTAACGTTCTCAGATTCCGCTACCAAGCACTGAACGCTCTCAAACTCCCATCACGAAGCCCTGGACTTTCTTAAACTCCCGCCACCAAGCGCTGGACTTTCTCAAACTCCACCTACCAAGCTTTGAACGTTCTCAAACTCCCGCTACCGAGCCCTGAACGTTCTCAAACCCACCTACACCTACCAAGCTCTGAATGTTCTCATCTCCCGCTACAAAGCCCTGAACGCTCTCAAACTCCCTCAACCAAGAACTTAACGTTCTGAAACTCTCCATACCCAGCCATGAACCCTCCTAAACTAGCCCTACTAAGCCATGAACGTTCTCAATCTTCCGCTACCAAGCCCTAAACACTCTCACACTCTCGGTACAAGGCCTTAACGTTCTCAGATTCCGCTACCAAGCACTGATCGTTCTCAAACTCCACCAACCAAGCTCTGGACGTTCTCAAACTCCCGCTACGAAGCCATAAACGTTCACAAACTCGCATTAACAAGCCCTGAACGCTCTCAAATCCTCTACCAAGCCCTGAACTTTCTCAAACGCCGCTACCTAGCTCTGAAAAAGGCTTTGAAAGTAGCAGGATGTTGTCCAGAAGAACGGAATACGTTGTGTCGTAGTTTACAGCTTGACTGCGATATTTGTACTGTTCGGTCCAACACATCTGACTTGAGCTAGAGCACCATACAGTACAATTGGCTATATATGAGTGGCGATTATTCTTTTCCTCCGTTCTATCCTCATATTTTTTGACGTTAACAATTTATCGTTTTCTCTTAATATCTTTTTTGCCATTGCAAACTTTGTCTTAATTTCTGTCTCATTGCGCGCATCTTTTTCATGGTTTGCCCGAAATATGTCAACTGCTGTAATTTTTATTTTACTTCTCAATTTTTGTATGGCCATTTGGGCATATTCCATTGTTGTAAATGTCACTAACATGTTGAAAAGTTAATTTATGTAAGTCTCTCAAGCTACTTTGAGTAGATCAGTGTGTAGGTCATCAGTATATGGTGCTTTGTTTTTCGGGATTAAAGAACATTCCTTTTCTGGTTATATGTAACCTTTATTCTGTCAGTTGTATGTCATTTATTATTGTTATCTTTATACAGGCCCCTGTCATCGTACAGCTCATTAGCATATTCTCTCCATCTGACTTTTTGTTCTCTGTGTCTGTTTTTGGTTTCCCGTTTGATTATTAATCATCCGTGATTGTACGCCCTTAGTTTTACGAAACTTCTTCTTCTTCTTCTTCTGCGTACACAGTCAGACAGTAACCATTATTTTCTCGAAAAAAGCGGCGGTCATCCTGAGACTCTCGCCACTACCATAGAGCTTGTCTTGCAGTTCCACTGGCAATGGCCACATCTGCTCTCTCTGATCCTCGTATGTCGGGCAGTTCTGCAGCAGATGTTCAGTGGTCATTTTACCAGTACCGCACGGGCATTCGTCGGTACACCCTATCTTCAATTTGTTGAAGAGGTGGTACCTCAGTCTGTTGTGGCCAGTGCGAAGTCTGAAGACAACGACCTGCTCTCTTCGGTTCAACTGGTAATAGGCATCGTTTTTGGTGTAACCAGTATGTTCGGTTTCCCATTTGGACATGTACCTGGCTTTGATAAGCCGTTTTGACTCTTCGTACGTCATACTGGTATCTATTTGTGGTAGCCTTGCACCTTCTTTTGCCAGTCTGTCTGCCTCCTCGTTGCCTTGGATGTTGCAGTGTGACGGAACCCACTGTACCACTACTCTTTTTGGTGCGGACTGTTGGCACAGTTTGCAGAGTGCTGCTCTTAAGTCATTAAGCTCAGTGTTTTTCTGGCTTTTTAGCGCTGTGACTACTTCGAGAGCATCTGTCAGCAGGACTATATGGCTCTCATTTTCACTGTGTGTTACCATTTCTTCCACTGCCGCCCTCAGTGCCTCTGCCTCTGCTCTGAAATTGCTCGTGTACTTACCAGTAGCGAATGACAGTGTTATTTTTCTGCCATTTGGTAGGTTCAGAAATGCTCCTGCCCCTCCGTTCTGTGTAGTGTTTGTTACAGAACCGTCGGTGTATGCATGGGTCCAGTCCATGCTTGGGTAGCTTTTCGTTATGAAGCTTAGGGTAGTGTCTCTCCTTTCTTTTTCACTCTGGCAGTTTTTGTTTGCAATACCTGGTATATTTTCTACCACCTCTGGAAATATATCCTGCCTCCAAGTAGGTTTTCGTACAGTAGTGATGGGTTTTGGTGTTGTTAGTGCGTTTATGGGATCTTCGTGCATCTTTGCTTTGGCTATTTCTGCAAAGTTTCTCCGCTTTAGTTTCCCAGTTCCCAAATTGTTTAGACTCTGGTACATTGGATGGTCCGTCAGTCTTCGGAGTTTCTCTGACTGCAGCTGGGCTCTGCAGTCTCTTCTATCGGTCATGGATTGCAGTTTTGTAATCTTTTCAAGTTCTACAATTGGCGTTGACTTCATGCCACCTGTTATAATTATCATGGCTTGGTTTTGAAGTTTAACTTTATCGAAGTTCGCCTTCGCTGCTGTTGTCCATGCCGCAATGCCATACTCGAGAACTGGTCTCACTCTTCCAGTGTACAGTTTCTTTAGTGTTTTACGAAACGATTGTTTTACTTTCTTATAGACTTGGTCGAATGTTCTTGTTCTTTCCAGATATTCAATTTCTTTGTATTAATCTATCCACCATTGTTTCCAAAAATATACCAGGTATTGGAAACAAGAACAGCCAGACTGAAAAAGAATGAAGAGACACAACACTGAGGTACATAGCGAAAAACTACCGAAGCATGGACTGGACCAATTCATACACCGACGGTTCTGTAACAAACATAACAAAGAATGGCGGGGGAGGGGGTATTCCTGAACCTAACAAACGGTAGAATAATAGTACTCTCAGTGTCAACTGGAAAATTCTCAAGCAATTTCAAAGCGGATGCAGAGGCATTGAAGGCTGCAGTAGAAGCAATGCTGACAGGCGAAAGCAATAAAAGCCAGATAGTCATGTTTACATATGTCATGTCCGTGGTTACAGCAGTAAAAAGCCAAAAAAAACAGAACCTAATGATTTAAGACCAGTACTCTGTCAACTATGCCAACAGTCCGCACCAAAAAGAGTAGTGGTACAATGGGTTCCATCCCACTGTAACATTCAAGGCAACGAGGAGGCAGACAGACTGGCAAAAAAGGTGCAAGGTTACCACAACCAGATTCTAGTGTGACCTTCGAAGAGTCCAAAAGGTTTATTAGGGCCAGATACATGGCCAAATAGGAAACAGAGCGTACTGGCTACACAAAAACTGATGCCTAATACTAGTTGAACAGAAGAGAGCAAGTCGTGGTCTTCAGACTCCGCACCGGCCACAACAGATTCAGGTACCATTTATTCAATAAACTGAAGATAGGTGGTACTGACTAATGTACCTGTGGTACAGGGAAAATGACCGCTGAAAACCTGCTGCAAAATTGTCCGACATACGAGGACCAGAGAAAGCACATGTGGCCATCACCAGTGGCAACCCTAGACAAGCTCTTTGGTAGTGTCGACCGCCTCAGGATGACTGTTGTTTTCTTCGAACAAATTCAAGTTGACGTCTGACAGCGCACGAAGAAGAAGTTTCCCATCTTGCATTCTCGATCTAAATCATTTTTGAATGCTAAAAAGCAATGCTCTGTTTCAATGTTTTTCCATTTGCATCTGTCCTCCATTTCGTTTTACATTTCAGATGTTTCCCACGGTTTCTTGTTTTCTGCTCTCTTGTTACTTAATGTTATCTCTACTGCTTCTTGTATGACTTCTTTCACATTCTGCTCAATCCGTTTATGATCTACATTTCCACAAACGTGTTTTTTTCCGACATCAACAATCACCGAGTTTTAGAATTCGACTCTCTTCTACAAATCGTTTAAAACACTTAGATTCCACTTTGCTAGTTCTTGCGATTGTCCTAATTTCTTCCATCATATTTGCATTTCATAATAAGCAAATGATGATCTATATCAGCATCCGAACAATAGTAAGCAATCTATTTTTTAACTTGGTGTCTTTATCTTGTTTTCACCATGATGCAATGTATTTGATATCTACTCTGATTTTCAAGATTTTTCCATGTGCATTTCCTTCTTTTCGAGACTTGATTCCAGGTGTGTGTTATTAGGTAGTTTTTCCTGGTGGCAGAAGTCTACAAGTCTTTGTCCTCTTTTATTACTAGTACCCAGCCAATTCTTGCCAACTATGTCTATGTCAGAGCACTTGACAACTTTCCTAGTACCAAGCCCATTCTTTCTAACTATGTCCATCTCAGAACCCATGCCAACAATCACATTCCGTTATCACGACATTATCTAAGTACTTTGTTTCTCTCATTATTTGTTATAGAGTACCATACATCTCTTCTATCTCATCTTCATCGTTTGCTGATGTGGGCATATATGTTTTAATTATTACTGTCTACCGGATGAGAAGCCAAAATCAATTTCATTAATATGTGGTTGTGTTTGTTCATTTCTGTCAGTGCATCTGGTGAATTGTTATCCTATATGCAGGCTACTGCTCCTGGGTGTATTTTATTATATTCTTCACTTTGACATTCCCTTTTTCTCTTTTGTGTGTGTATGTGCATGTGTATATGTATGTGTGTATATGTATTTATGTATTTGTGCATGTATGTGTGTGAGTGCGCGTGAATGCGTGCGTGCGTGTGTGTGTGTGTGTGTGTGCGCGTGTGTGTGTGCATGCATGTGTTGTTGTGTGTGTGTGTTTTGAGGACGAGGTAGAGAAAAAGATAACAAGACAGTAAAAACAAATATTACACATTTATTCAGATGTCAAATTTCATATTTTAGATGGCACCTAGTCTAGAACGTGTATTTCATTCGAATATATAAAACATTCAAATCGTTAAAAACAAACATAAGCGCAGTACCAAGGTTGTTACACCATCGCTGTCGCATCCATCAATCAAAAGGCGTTCATTCATCAAAAGGGGCAGAGCTTCCAGGATGTTTTCCGCATTTCTGTCGTTGCGTAATAGGTCCGCTCAAACCGAGATCTCTGATTGGTTGAGTTAGAGCGAGTAATGAGGAGACAGCTTTCTTTAATGGACTTGTGGAATGATGTTTGCGCAGAATCATTTTTGTTTTAAGTAAATCTTTCTTAGCATTTGTGTCTTTATAACGTTTGCCTGAAGGATTACGAGCATAATAATTTCAGCTACTGCGTTCATCACAACGTGTTCACAGCATAACTAGCACAGTTACAAGGAATACTTCGACGTTGGTTCAAGTATTCTATACTAAATAGTCAGATACAAAGTACTGTTTTTCTGTGAAATCTGAAACGATGGATAAAGAACAAAATCCAAGAGTAAGAAATATTCTAATATGACTGAAGCAGAAGCTCGGGCGAAACGAAACAAGGGGAAAGCACAAGTAAGTGTTTAAACTTTAATTACTAACTAGTGTATTTTATTTGCTCCTTCTTTTTTCTGTGTGTCTTTCTTTCTTCTTCTTCGTCTATTTCTTCGTTCGTTCGTTCTAAAACTCCGCTACCAAGGCCTGAAACGTGTTTCGCAAACATCAGGACGTTGTCCGGAGAACGGAATGTATTGTGACGTAGTTAACCGATTGAGTGCTATATTTATATCTGTTGAAGCAAACCAACTTTTGAAGACATTTTTGTGTCCAGGGCTAGTCTTCCCTCTTCGAACCCTTCTCTTTAGCATGTCTGCACCGTTGCAGCCTACTATCCAGATGGTGTAGAAGGGTCTAGATAGCTCTAATTTACTAGCCCTGAGGCTAGCCGTCAGCTTTATTTAGCTGACCACTGCAGCTTGTGCACTGATCAGCATCTTGATCCTTTATATATTACAAGTTGTCCTCCCTTTGTATATATTTGCAAATAGCGAAAAACATCAACGCTAATCATTCGCGTGGACATTATAATAAACAGTTATTCATTAACTATGCAATTGTGTATGCGTATGTATATATATCCAGAACAAAACAGGTCCCAAATGCGAGCCCTGTAGCACGCCACTGTGTTACTTTCTACGTCACTCAGAGTACTCCTTATTTATGCCAACTCTCTGCCTTCTTCTCGTTAACCAATTTTCAATCCATTTGACAATTTCCCCACCTATTCCATGTGATTTTAACTTTTATAAATAATCTTTGATGATGTGCTCTATTAAAGGCCTTAGCAAAATCTAGATAAATGACATCCACTTCTTATATATATTCTTATACAGTGTATGTTCTTTGTTATTGGTCTTTTCGTGATTATACCTACGCACTGTTATTGTGTATTTTCCTGGGAGATGGTTAACAACTTTTGACTGCTATTTCACAATGAATTAATCATTACAGGCAGTAAACTGTGCATTGTGACACGTTTCTTTGTTTTTCGACGTTTTAACGCAGCATGTCGCTTGTATAAGTTTCTACATCTCTTGAGAAATACAGCCAAGCACAATCAATGGACGGAAACTTCATTAAATACAGTTGTGTATATACGTCCTGGTCCTCTGCAGACAGTTTTGTTGCATATATCTCCTTCTTTGTTCGTTCTCAAACTCCCACTACCAAGCTCTGTAAAGGACTTTACAAGTAATATGATGTTGTCCGGAGAAAGGGATGCGTTATGTCATAGTTTGAAGCTTGCCTGCAATATTTGCACCTTTTAGTCAGACTTCAGCAGATATTTTTTGGAACCTGGTGTGCCTTCCCTCTTCGATCCATTCTCTCTAGCTAGTCTGCTCTGTTGCAGACTCTAGGGTCACCGAGAGGAAGTGTAGAAGGGTCTTGACAGTTCTTGTTCGCTGGTTCTGACTCTAGCATTCAGCATAGGTTTCTGATCATTGCAACGCCTTCATGTTGTTTATATACAAAGACAGAAGACGCCTCATTTAGTGAGTACGTCGGTTTTTCTTCAAAAGTCAAGCTAAGAAGAAGTGATGTTTGTGGGAAGATGTACAAGTGGATCAACCACTACCTCAAACAAAGAACGGCCAGAGTCCAATTACAAGGGCAGATGAGCAAAAAGGTGACACTCGAGCAGGGAGTACCCCAAGGGGGAGTACTGTCACCCCCACTCTTCCTGGTATATATAAACGACATTACAGAGAATATACCAAGGAGAGTCCATAGCTCAATGTTTGCAGACGATCTGGCTATGTGGACCTCTGAAAAGAATTTCACCATAGCAAGAAATCGGATGCAGACGGCCCTAACATCGCTGGAAGAGTGGGCGAACTCATGGCTGGTCAAAATAAACGAGGAGAAAACCACATGCACAATATTCTCGCTTTCATTAAAACCCCAAAATACCAAATTAAGTCTAAATGGCAAATTCCTGCAGCCAAACGACAACCCAACCTATCTGGGAGTCACATTTGATCGGCGCATGACATGGAAAAGTCAGATTGAGAGAAACCGAATGAGAGCCAGAGAAAGAATGGCAATCATGAGGAAACTTGCTGGCACAAGCTGGGGAGCAGACGAAGGCATACTAAAGAAACTGTACACTGGAAGAGTGAGACCAGTTCTCGAATATGACATTGCGGCATGGACAACAGCAGCAAAGGCGAACTTCGATAAAGTTAGCAAACTTCAAAACCAAGCCATGAGAGTTATAACAGGAGGCATGAAGTAAACGCCAATTGTAGAACTTAAAAAGATTACAAAACTGCAATCCATGACCGATAGAAGAGACTGCAGAGCCCAGCTGCAGTCAGAGAAACTCCGAAGACTGACTGACCATCCAATGCACCAGAGACTAAACAATTTGGGAAATGGGAAACTAAAGCGGAGAAACTTTGCAGAAATAGCCAAAGCAAAGATGCACGAAGATCCCATAAACGCACTAACAACACCAAAACCCATCACTACTGTACGAAAACCTACCTGGAGGCAGGATATATTTCCAGAGGTGGTAGAAAATATACCAGGTATTGCAAACAAAAACTGCCAGACTGAAAAAGAAAGGAGAGATACTACCCTAAGCTTCATATCGAAAAGCTACCCAAGCATGGACTGGACTTATGCATACACCGACGGTTCTGTAACAAACAATACACAGAACGGAGGGGCAGGAGCATTCCTGAACCTACCAAATGGCAAACAAATAACACTGTCATTCGCTACTGGCAAGTACACAAGCAATTTCAGAGCGGAGGCAGAGGCACTGAGGGCGGCAGTGGAAGAAATGGTGACACACAATGAAAATGAAAGCCATATAGTCCTGCTTACAGATGCTCTCGCCGTAGTCACAGCGCTAAAAAGCCAGAAAAACACTGAGCTTAATGACTTAAGAGCAGCACTCTGCAAACTGTGCCAACAGTCCGCACCAAAAAGGGTAGTGGTACAGTGGGTCCCATCACACTGCAACATCCAAGGCAACGAGGAGGCAGACAGACTGGAAAAAGAAGGTGCAAGACTACCACAAATAGATACTAGTATGACGTACGAAGAGTCAAAACGGCTTATCAAAGCCAGATACATGACCAAATGGGAAACCGAACATACTGGTTACACCAAAAACGATGCCTATTACCAGTTGAACCGAAGAGAGCAGGTCGTTGTCTTCAGACTTCGCACTGGCCACAATAGACTGAGGTACCACCTATTCAACAAATTGAAGATAGGTGGTACCGACGAATGCCCGTGCGGTACTGGTAAAATGACCGCTGAACATCTGCTGCAGAACTGCCCGACATACGAGGATCAGAGAGAGCAGATGTGGCCATCACCAGTGGAACTGCAAGACAAGCTCTATGGCAGTGGCGACAGCCTCAGGATGACCGCCGCTTTTTTCGAAAAAATAATGGTTACTGTCTGACTGCGTACGAAGAAGAAGAAGAAGAAGAATTTATCTTCTCATTTTATTATCTAAAAAACCTGTATTAAGTCATCTCGAATTCTTTTCTATTGTAGACATTGTCTGCCGGTTTTTCGGAGTCTTTCCTCTTAATTGTAATTCTAAAATCCCACTATAAGTTGTGTCGCTCTTTCTTTTCGGTATCCTTTTCAGCATTTGTAAATCTCCTCTACGATAAGGACCCCAAGCTTGTACACAGAACTCTAATTTAGGTATAACTAATACTTCATACAGTTTGACTATGACTTTGAATGTTCGGACATTGAACGAATATGGAATGGCTGATAATTAATTTTTAGTCGTAACTCGATATATTCAGTGTTACAGAGGCGATATAAACAGACGACGGATGGGCGACTAAATTTCATTATACATTAATAGGGGTTCCTTAAACTGTGTGCCGGTGCTGGTTTATATGGTTGTCGTGGCTGGTTTATAGGAGTGTCGTGGCTGATTTATAGGGGTAGGGAGGATCGTTACTGGTTTATAGGGTGGGGGATGGGAAGGGGGGGGGGTTGGTTTTGTGACTGCTTTATAGGGGAGGGGGGGGGGGTCGTGGCTGGTTTATAGGGTTGTCGTGGCTGGTTTAAAGGAGTGTCGTGACTGATTTATAGGGTGGGGGGGGGGGGGGGGGGTTAGTTTCGTCACTAGTTTATAGGGGAGGAGGGGGGTCGTGGCTGGTTTATAGGAGTGTAGAGGGTGATATATAGCGGTGTGGTGGCTGATATATAGCTGTGTCGTGGCAGGTTTATAGTTGGGGGGTCGTGACTGGTTTATAAGGGGGGAAAGGTTCGTGACTGATTTAATGGGGAGGGGGTCGTGGCTGGTTTATAGGGTTGTCATGGCTAGTTTATAGGGGTGTTGTGGCTGGTTCTTAGGGGTGTCATGGCTGGTTTCTAGGGGTGTCATGGCTGGTTTCTAGATGTGTCGTGACTGGTTTCTAGGGGTGTCATGGCTGGTTTATAGGGGTGTCATGGCTGGCTTATAGTGGTGTCGGGAAACATTCAAATATTTACACTGAAATGTCACTTAGGTTCACAGCAACTTTAAGTGGGATTATTTTCTGACTTGGAGGTGCTGTGGCTGGAAACAGTTTGAGAACCACTATATTAATACATTGAGGGAATAAGAAGAGGCATGGACGGATGCGTAATCATTTTCTTCAACAGGAATGCACACAAATGTGTGTGTGTGTTTATATTGGGCCCACAACGATCAAATAATGCTGCTGAAGTTCAAGGCTAAAGCCTTTCATATTGCTATTTTACAAAAGGATTTACCAACTCAAAAACATTGGGACGAAAAAAATAGAGGATTGTTATGAGACGTTAGAATAGAGCAGCAAATCAATATCTACTTAAACTCGGGCTTTAAGAAGAAGAAGAAGGACAGTCATAGGAGATAAAAACTTGAAAAAAAACAAACAAATTATCACAATCAGTGGCTAGATCGGTTCTATTACTGGTTGACAGGTTGTCTGATCATGTTTCTCTATTTGACTCTTTCGTCTGGTTGATCAATCCTAAGACTGGCTGATAGGTTGTCTGATCATGTTTTTCTATTTGACTCTATCCTCTGGTTGATCAATCCTAAGACTGGCTGATAGGTTGTCTGATCATGTTTTTCTACTTGACTCTTTCGTCTGGTTGATCAATCCTAAGACTGGCTGATAGGTTGTCTGATCATGTTTTTCTATTTGACTCTATCGTCTGGTTGATCAATCCTAAGACTGGTTGATAGGTTGTCTGAGCGTGTTTCTCTATTTGACTCTATCCTCTGGTTGATCAGTCCTAAGACTGGTTGATAGGTTGTCTGACCATGTCTCTCTATTTGACTCTATCCTCTGGTTGATCAGTCATTAGACCGGTTGATAGGTTGTCTGAGCATGTTTCTCTATTTGACTCTATCCTCTGGTTGATCCATCCTAAGACTGGTTGATAGGTTGTCTGAGCATATTTCTTCCTTGGACCCTATCCTCTAGTTGATCAGTCATGAGATTGGTTATAATGTTGTCTGATCATGTCTCTCTATTTGAGCCTTTCATCTAGTTAATCAGATCTAAGATTGGTTGTAAGGTTGTCTGAGCATGTTTCTTCCTTGGACCCTATCCTCTAGTTGATCAGTCATGAGATTGGTTATAATGTTGTCTGATCATGTCTCTCTATTTGAGCATTTCATCTAGTTAATCAGATCTAAGATTGGTTGTAATGTTGTCTGAGCATGTTTCTCTGTTTGACCCTTTCATCTGCAGCTGTCTTCATTTAAGTATAGGTTAGAACTTTAATGTCTTTGCATGCCTGGGAAGTAAAGGTCAGTCTTGGTCGCCTCTTTTCTCCTGTATCTTGCCCTCTAGTATCTTCTGAAGAAGAATTTCGTGTCTTTTATTGTGACCCAGCCAACTCAATCTTCATTTCTGTATCATTTTCAATAGTTGTCTTTGTGTGCTAACTTCAGTGAGGGCACTGTTATTGCATCTTCTTTCTGTCAAACTCACTCTTTCCATTATTCGGAGCATCACCCGGAGGCTGGTTGAAGGGTTGTCGTAGTATGCCTCTCCATTTGACCCTATCCTCCGCAGTTCTCTTCATTGCAGCATAAGTTGGTACTTTAATGTCCCTGCATGCCTGAGATGTAAAGGTGATTCTTGTCCGCCCAGCTCCTCTCTTCCCTTGCATCTTGCCCTCTAGTATCTTCTGTAGAAGACTGTCATGTATCATATTGTGACCCAGCCACATGACGTTTTTGTATCAAATGCAATATCTGCATTTGTGTCCCACATCATTGAGTACATTGGATCTTTTTTCTGTCCATCTCACTCTTTCCATTCCACGGTAGCACCACATCTCAAACACTTCCAAGTTTTTTTCATCCTTCTTTGAAAGAGTCCAAGTTTCAGACCCCTTCATCACAATTGACTATATATGATTGGCGATTTTTCTTTTCCTGATATTCTTTGAGGGTAAAAATTTATGTTTTTCTCTGAAGACTTTTTTGCCATTCCAGTGCTTGTCTTAATTTGAGTCTTTCTGTCTCTGTTATGGTTTGCCCCAAATATGTAGACTTCTGTACTTGTTCGATTATTTGTTCGATTATTTCTCCGTCGATGGGTCTATTTATGTGCCTATATTGTATAGATATTACCAAAGTCGTTGTGTTTATTTTCATAATCAATATGACGACCGTTTATTTCTTTCTCTATTGGGGTTATGTTTATTTGGCTATGTTGCTTGGGGATTACCAAAGCAGATTTCATTAATGCATTTATTTCCATACCAGTTTTTGTGGCTGTACTATTAAATGTGTCAAGCACCGTTTGCAGCAACGTTGCTACTGATACTCACACTATGGCTTATTTATCAGCAAATTTTGTGACATTAACTTCCTTACCATTGACTTTGACACCCCCATTACAACCGAACCGTATTTTCCATTTTCATCTCAGAATATGCGTTATAGAGTCTCGGTGAAAGCAAGCAGCCCTGATTTATTCCTTGTCTTATTGAAACTGAATCTAGTCCTGATTTTCATACATATTCTAGATTACCCTAATCAGTGGCTTTTCTATACCTATTTGTTGCAACATGTCAAAATGTTTGCTCCAGGGAACTCGATCAAAGACTTTCTCATAGTCAATAAAGCAGATAAATAGTTGTCGTCCTTGATCGATCATTCCTTCTTCGAGTAGTCGCAATGGTCCAATGGTATATACATACATATATAAATGCGAGGCGTGTTCAAATAAATAAGTACCTAACTGCACCAAGTGAACATACGTACGATGCGTACTATGACGTCACACACAGCAAATACCAATCGTCAAGTTTGCAAAATGTATTTATCCTCCGACTCATAGTTTCCTCAGCAGACCGTTGAAAACATGGTGGGTGTGATAAGGAATCTGTCCAGAGTTAATCAGCCAGTGGTGATTCGGCTGCTTACAGCTGAATGATGTCGAACAGTTGACATTCATAGCAGAATACAGGCAGTGTATGTTGACAAAAGTACGTCGAAGACAACAGTGAAGAACTGGACAACGATGTTTCAAGAAGGACGTGAGTACTGTTCTTGGGACTCCAAATCTCCTCTATACCTCAATGCTGACGGACACCAGCCATGCTTTATTTGCATCATCGGGGAAAAAAAAAATAAAGGTCCAATACTTTTTGAACACACTTCGTACTTGAGAGAATTAGACGTAGAGTAGTCCATGAAGTTCAGAATGAACAATTTGTATTTAGACAGACCAAAAGTATTATGTATATATATTTCAGAAAAAAATACATAGAAGTACTGAACAAAGTCTCTGTGCAATTTATATCGTAGGAAATGAACTTTCATAGAGTTCAGTATGAGAATCTAATTACATGAATCGATAACAGTGGTATGGATGGAGAAGATGCAAGGATTCTCAGTAACCTATTCACGCAGTAAGCTGCTACAGTAAGATCTTGGAGATTTTATATTTTAATGTAAAAAGTGGAATGCGACAAAGATATGCGTGCTGCCCTCTTGTCTGTTTGACATTTACCCAGAATAAATTTGACGACATATTGTTCTTGTCATTACGGATTCAGCAGCATCTGGGCTCCCGCTCTTCTGCACAATGCCATGTAATAGTAGCTGCACGTGTTTATCAGCTGTTGTCTAGTGCTAAACAAAGAGTTCCATGTATTTGGTCTCAGAGGAAGAAGCATTTTGCTAAAATCGTTGAGCGCTGGGTATTCAAAGAGATGATGATCAACGGTTTCATATGGGTGTGTATACAGCTGGCATTCAGGAGTATGTTGTATTTGGTTTCTGTTCAGGTACGTGTTAAGTGGGATGTATTTGGTGTAAAATGGTGCTCTGATACTTTCTTGTGAATTGATTTACAATATCATCTAGACTGGGGCTTCCCATATGTCTGTAGACCTCTCTCCACGTGTTTCCCATAATCCATCTGCTCAACCAAGTTTCTCTGTTTGCTGTTCTTATGAGCTGTTTGACTGTTTGTAAAATTGTTCCTGTGGTTTCTTTCCCTGATCCCGTCTTTGCTAGTCTGCCTGCCTTGCCATTGGCATGTGTATTTGACTGTACAGGGATCCACTGCATAACTATTTTGACATCACGGTAAGTGATAATGCGGTCTATATCTAAAAAGGACGACAGATAAAGTACTTATTATTCCAGGACGTATTATCAGTGAAGTATCAACAAATAATCACAAATATGTTACAGTACTTCTGATGGCTGATAGTAAGCAAGAACTGCCGACATTGGGGATTCACGTAGAGAAAAAAAAACGGTCGATGGACAGAGCGACTATTGCTATTATTATTATTGTGTGTATAGATTGGACACCAGCAACGAGACAACGAAATTGAGGATTTTAGCAAAATACATTCATAATCTACTTCACAGATATAAATGTTCGGTCAAATATTGGAACAAGTTGAGAGCCTCTTCTATCTTTGAAATATAATACCCGGAAACGAGAGATGGAACTCTGGAAGAGAATATGGGTGGTCAAATCTGTTTTTTTACCAGCATGAGTTGTTGTTGTTGTTCCTAAATGTCCACAATGAGTGAGTTGACTTATATGTAAGCCTGGACCAGATTTTAAAGTGGCGGTCTCACATCTCGTATGCGGCGATGAAGGTGTCCCGCGTTCCTCCAGACGGTTGTGCTATGCTTGGCGGCTTACACATTGAAAATGGAGGTGTTCAGGTTTTATGTACACTCGTTTTGACTGTATTATGTAGGAACGGGGACAGTGACCAGAGCATCGGGAAAGACAGCTAATGCCGACAAATAAGATATGTGTTTCACATAAAAGACATAACACATTACTGAAAGCAATGGTTGTGAGTTGGTTGTTGTTCTTCTTTTCGAATGCTTACGAAGAAGAAGAAGAAGAATGCCTACATTGAGTGGGTTAATCGTTTAGGTGCCCTAAAAAGAGGCCTTAAGTGACTGGTTTCAGTTGCTTTCCTTACAAATCGAGCGTGCTGACGAAGGTCGACCGAGGTCCTCCAGGCAGTTTCGCTATGCTTGCCTTAATCTGCGTGTCGCTCACTACTACGGAAATCACGTTGAACCTCACCTTGTTAGCCAGACCTCTGTCCTCGACAACAGCCCGTTTCCAGGACGACCAACGAGGAGGTCAGGTGAAGGTCTTGGTCAGTGTTTTTGTCCTGACAATGGCTAGCATTCTCTGATCAGCGTGTTTTGACTGAACAGATGTTAGCCTCATCGTCCCCTGTTCCTTGGAGGACATCATCAAACGATTGAGAGGCAGACTGTGGCAAACGACAGATGAAATTGTATGTGAGATGAACTCAACGACTTTTGGTAGATGACGCTTTTCTTCTCAGATTTATGAAACGTTTTTGAAATTAACAATTCGACTTTTAAGATTAACAATCAGACTTTTAGGATTAACAATCAGACTTTTAGGATTAACAATCAGACTTTTCGGTTAAACAATAATAATTTTAGGATTAACAATCAGTCGTTTATGATTAACAATGAGACTAACATTTGTCGAAGTTCTTCAGTAAATTGTTGGTCTTCTCCTTTCAGGAACGAGATAGACAGGGTAATATAGGTGTAGCTTACGCGAGGCTTTTGGGCGAACTGCCAACACAATTTACCTCAGGGAAATCTACCAAAAAAATGACCCTAATCGGGGCTAAAGAATATATCCTACATCTGGAAAGAATCGCAAATACCAGAAAAAGACCATTCGGACAACCCAGTGGCCCATGTGTTCAAGTACAACAAAGTAGCAGCTCTGTGCAAACAACCTCTGATCTCAGGTAAGAGAATGAAAGGCAGAGAGAAACATTCAGTGCAATCAATTTATTATTGAACTTATCAGATACACTTCAGGTTTCCGTTTTGTGTGCCGTGTTCTTGAGTTCAAATCATAAGACTCATGTGGTCTGGCGGGGTCTTTGGATATGACAAAGACATAAATAGAACCACTGCCTCACAGTGAGCATGTCGTAAAAAGCGACTAAATGTGTGACATGGCATAACACCGGCCATGGTTAGGTGGTTTGTTTAGAGCATCATAGCGCCTAACAGACTGCGGGTCTATTTCGCTCTAGTGTTTGAGCCTATTACGATTGAGCTCGAACATCGGTTAACAACCTTCCGTAGGCGCTTGTCCCAAAGCAGCGACGTTTTTAGCCCCTCGAACCTAGATCGCTAAGCAGAAAATCTTTCTCCCAGCTACATCCAGCTCATACCAGAACTGGGACCTTGGAAGACAAACTTCGAACTGGAGTATCATGATGTAGTAGGAACATGAAGAAATGGGGTCTCTCAGGCAGCGATACATGTGGCCATGTAGCTCTCAGGCGGAAATACATGTGGCTGTGGAGCTCTCAGGTGGAAATACATGTGGCTGTGGAGCTCTCAGGTGGAAATACATGTGGCTGTGGAGCTCTCAGGTGGAAATACATGTGGCTGTGGATCTCTCAGGTGAAAATACATGTGGCTGTGGAACTCTCAGGTGGAAATATATGTGGCTGTGGAGCTCTCAGGTGGAAATACATGTGGCTGTGGGTCTCTGTCAGCGATGCATGTGGCTATGGAGCGGCACAAGATCCAGGTCGTCTGATGATTTGTCCCAACCTTCCGGATACATGTAACGAGAGAACATGGTGATGCCGAATGACAGGATAATTCAAGTCGCTGAACACTGGATGAACTCGTTATGACGTGGTGCTTGGACACGGACAGGAAACTAAGTATCGTATAAGAGTATTACAGAAACCGTCCCCACAACAAAGTGTACTTGATTTTCGACATGATGTGATTGCGGTCTGATGCTCCAACTGGAGCAATGAGGGAATACGGATGGAGACCATGCTAATGTATAACGTTTCTTTAAAGGAAGACCAGGTTAGAAAGCACAGGAGCTCCTTAAGTTGACAATGATATACAAATAGTGAAAGAATTAAGAAGTTATTTTTCCAGAAACAATCTTCTAATAGTTTGGATTAAGATACATAGCTATAGCTATATAGCTCTAAATTGGATATATTCATTAGGTTCAGCCTTTGTCAAATAGCCAACTTCAGATTCGCATTAGAGTATGTACCATCTCAAAATGGATGGTCCAAGGAAAGAAATGCGGCTGCAGGCCCAGCTAAGTGGAAGGATGTGTTGCTGCCTTTAAATACGACACGTGGTGTGATGATCACAGACCACGGATCAAACAAAAAGAGGACGATATTTTAATCTTGGCTTGGCTTTGTTCGTTCTCAATCTCCCGCTACCAAGACCTGCAAATGACTTTGCAAGTAGCAGAATGTAGTTCAGAAAACGAAATGCGTTGTGTCGTAGTTTACAGCTTGATTGCGATATTTGCACCTTTTGGACAGACACATCCGACTTTAGCAGGCATTTCCTCTTTGTTCCCTTATCCTTAGTCTGCTCTGTCGCAGCCTGTTATCCAGGATCACCGCGTGGAGGTGTAGAAGGATCTTCGCAGTTCTCGTTCGCTGGCCTTGACGTTAATAATAAGATATGCGTCGCTGACCACTGCAGCTCATGCGCTGCTCAGCATCTTGATCCCATATTTTAATCCGATTTCGTTTATTAACTATCTTATCATTCCCTTTCTTCCCCAACTCCTTTCTTTTCTTTCATGACAAAATCAACCTTTTCATAATGTCCCCATTTAAATTATCTTCATTTTCTCTTCCAGCCGCGTTCAACCTGAGAAACCTATTTTGAACGACCTAAACGACGTATTATCCAAGGATTTACTCAACGTTCCAGACATTTCCAACAAAATAAAGAAACGTAAAAAGGCCAAACCATCTCAAGCCACCTGTTTACCTGGAGTGGATCAGACTAGCCAGGTAGTTAAATCGAACTGCCAGGCCTTGTCCAACATGGATCAGACTAACCAGATAGTTAACTCGAACTGCCAGGCCTTGTCCAACATGGATCGGACTAGCCAGGTACTTAACTCGAATTGCCATAATTTGGCCAATATGGATCAGACTGGAGGTGCAGTTAACTCGAACTGCCAGGCCTTGTCCGACATGGATCGGGCTGGTCATATTGCACAAATTGCACTATCTAGTCGTGCTCAATACCTACCACAAAGGTCCAATCCATATATTCCACCAATTAAGATTTACCGAAACTTTCCCATGGGAACACCTCTCATTATTCACGGACAGCCAAATACCCATGCACCTGTGGTGGTTTCCGGTCACTCGCCAGTAATGATGCACGGACAGCCAAATATCCATACACCTGTGGTGGTTTTTGGTCAATCCCCAATGATGATGCAAGGACAGCGAACTGTACCATTCGATACCCCAACCATCAATCAGGGTTATGCCCCAGAGTACATGACCACGTCTCCAAACCTCAGATTCCTAACCAGCCGGAGTTCACTGAACAGATAACATGGGCCATAGAATGTTCCTCTTAATTTCTCGGAATCGACCGGTTTTTGATGTTGGTGAGTATATTTCTTGAATAATTGCACTTTTTATGCGCGAATCCGCGATTCGCTTTACCATTTTTGTCCCACTTCTAACTTAGATTTGAGAAGTATATTTGTGTCTGTTTGTGTGTGTGTGTATGTGTGCGTGCGTTGTGTGTATGTGTATGTGTGTGTGTGTGTGTGTGTGTATGTGTGTGTGTTGTGCGTGCGTATGTGCGTGTGTATGTGTGTGTCTATGTGTGTGTCTATGTATGTGTGTGTGTATTTTGATTTAAATGTGTTTGAAGTAAACGTCGTACATATTTAATCTCTTATTAGTTTGTTTGGTGTGTTTTTTTTAATCATAATGTTTTGTATATGAGAGAGATATAATACATTTTTGTTTATCTTGACAAAATATGTTGTAAAATCTGAGAAAAGATTACTCTAGATCATCGAATCCCAGCTCAACGATAGTCAAGATGGAATTTAGACCGAACAAGCTATACGGATGCAAATTTTACTCTCAGATAATTGATGGAGAACACAATTGAATACGACCAAGAACTGTATGTTGCGTTTGTAGATCAAGAAAAAGGTTTTTACTGGGTAGATAGACATCATCTATGGACAATATCTACACACTATTGAGTAATCAATCAAGTAATCAGCGTATACACACGTCTTTAAATTTATAGCCAGTGCTCTGTTCGAACAATAACACGACTCTCAACAAAATTTCATATGAAATTGGAGTACAAGTATTTGTGCTATCCCTTATGTTGTTCATTACATATGTAGACCGCATTTATATAATAGCGATCTCAAATAAAGATAGCAGCATTGATGAACTCTTAAATGAACATTTTTTCCCTGACGATCAAGCAGTCATAGCAACTCCAGAAACACAATTACAACAACATATTGATAAACTAAATACAACATGCAAAGAATACAGCATGAAAATCAAAGCAAAGAAAAACGGATGTCATAAAAATATATAGAATAGCTAGAGACATCAATATCTTCCTTGAAATGCAGCAAATCAAACATGTGACAGATATCATATACTTAGGGAGCACGTTTTCAGCAGATGAACGAATTTCAGAGGAAATCCAATAAAGATGTGATAAGGCAAATCGATCATTGGACAGTTAACTCCAATACTTAATTGTAAATCCGTGATAGTAACTACCAAAAGAGCTTTATACAACACGATGTTCGTCCCGACACAATGCTATCAATATCAAAACTGGACGCTAACATCAAATGGAAAACGATACATCGTAGCAACAAAAATGATATGCCTGCGAAAAATAGTGGGCGCAAGAAGGAGAGACAGGATCAGAAACGATAACACTAGCAGACTAGTGGGAACAATACCAGTATTAGAGTACATTAGGGGACGGCGTGGGATAATGGTTAAGTGACACAGCTCACAACCAGAAACGTCCTAGGTTCGATCCCCATCACAGCACCGGCCGTTATAAGAATTCGTGAGAAGAATTCATGGGGACAATACAGGTTTATAAAGATGATCGGAGGAATGGATAAATTAGACAACTATTTTTTTAAATACAGGCACCCACAAGAACAAGAGGGCATAGCTACAAATTAACTAAAGAGAGGTCCATATTAAATATTAGGAAATATTTGTTTAGTCAGAGTGGTGAATGCTTGGAATGCATTGCAAAGGAAGGTAGTGTAGGCAGGGACAGTTAATGCATTTGAGAATAAATTGGATGCGCATATTTTTAAAAGCAAGGTGATGTAAATGAAACTGGTTGTAAACAGACTGCAGAGTCTTCAAAGCCAGTTTAAAGACGTTAAATTAAGTAAGTTACCCCGGGGAAGCAAACCCTTTGAAAATGCAGGAGAAAGCAAGCTCGTGTATATAATGCATGCTGAAGTCAGATGCACTAGGCCGACAGGTGCAAAATAAAAACCACAGTGCAACGCACACCACCTTGGGGATTTGAGAAATAAGCCGAACGCAATAAAAATAAAAGGCAGCAGCTAAAATGATTTGATCACGTAAACATACTCTCACGACAAAGTATCCACAATAGACAATGTTGTTTAGGTACAATGGATTCAAGACCAAAGGCAGACCCCGAAAAAGGTGTCTTACGGAAATATCTGAGGCAGTGAATGCCACTGTGCATGAGGCACACAGTCGGACTTGTTCTTGAGATCTCTTCATAACCAGTCGCTGAAAGGCATCACGGGAGAAGCGAAAGGAAAAGAAAGAAAATGTATTTTTCATTGAAAAATCATATTATATAATTACTTTATGAACACGTAAAACAGAATGACAATGCTAAAAAATGTCAATTGTTTGAACTTCCACAGGCTGTCGGTCATTCTCTATCACAACCAGAGGCACTATAGCACAGTGACATGAATGGACATCGTTAATGTCATCTCTTGAACATCTAGTGGACCAAGCTACTGAAAGACTTAATGAATGTGTATTTATGTGTATTTGTGTGTGTGTGTGTGTGTGTATGTATGTGTGTGTGTGTGTAAAAGAGAAAGAGGGAGAGGGAGAGAGAGAGAGAAGAGAAGAGAGAGTGAGTGCTGTGCATTTGTGCGCTCACAGGAGCGATATTCCTTCAACATACTTTTATACAACCAGTTTCTGTTTTCAAACTTTTTATATGTGGGATGTTTTTGCGACGGGTAGAATACTTTCCAACCCATGGGTATTCCCACTCCGTTGTCAAAATATACCGAACGCCACCAAAGTGGAAGAGCGCGCAATGGATGAAAATTCCCGAATGGGACAAAACCCCATATACGATACAAGAATAAATTGAAGAATATCTTGTTCCTTTTCATCCAATCTCAAATAATCCTATCAATTCCCCTGACACATTTGACAGTCTGTCTTGTCTGTCTCGAATTCGTTAGTGAACCTCCAACAGACTGTCATTTTTTTCTTTTATTATTTTCATGTATTCATATCTGATTTTAGATTTTGGCAGTTTAATAGAAACGTTTTATCTTGAAGCAAATCTGTTACATAACACGGGACATGAATAAATAACAACTCAGCATTATAAATTTCTAAATAATATTACAACATTATAAATGAACAAAATGGAACACACCATTATAAATGAACAAAATGGAACACACAATTATAAATGAACCAAAATGGAACACACCATTTTAAATGAACAAAATGGAACACACCATTATAAATGAACAAAATGGAACACACCATTATAAATGAACAGAAATGAACACACCATTACAAATGAATAAATAGGAACACAGCATGTGAAATAAAAACATAAGAACACAATATTAAAAACTCAAAAAATTATTTAAGAAAATGAATCAATATTGTGTTAGTGAACGACCATTAAAATCTATTTGGAATCAAGAAATCAGTGACGTCACCAAGTTGAAAATGTATCATGATGAACAGCTAACCCCTCTATTGCATGTCTGCGAAGCATGGACAGTGTATAGCAGATATGCCAGGCAACTGGATTATTTCCATATGGATTTTAACAGGTCTAACATGAGCCTCTTTACGCTTCTGTTAGCATGTCCGGCATGCACATTCAGATCTGCTCTGTAAGGCGAGCTAAGAAACAAAATAAGCCCTGGTGGGGGATTGGGGAAAGGAGTTTCGCAGAAAACAAAAGTTACAAAGACTCTTTAAATGTCTCCGAAAAGTTTCAAGATCGATGTCACATTCTCCGAGCACCTCGCTCAGAACCGTCCCACCTGGTTCTCAAACATAACACAAAGTTCTCAATTCTCTAACCAAGCGTAATGTCATCGCTCAGCTTAGCGCCTACAAATCTAAGATATGACCATGCAGTCAAGTGAGATCACATCTCGCAGCATAGATCTGAAACTAGTGAAATGAAATGACTGATTTATGAATATTTGTTAATATGTGTAAGAAAGGATTGCACACTGCACCCTAACATTTATGTCGGAATACGCCACTAAGTAGGATCATGCTTGGTTCTGGCACATTCATTACGTAAAACAGCATAACATAGCAAGTACTTCATCAAGAGCAAATAAATGATTTGACAGGCTTCCTGAAAGGTGGACAACTCTTGTGTTAGCCTCCATGTTCTTTTTGAGTGTAAAAGGACATACGATCGTGGCATTACAGCCGCTGACATCTTGTTGTGGTGGGCATCCCATGTGGCGTTTGCTACTTGCTAGACTGGTGTTACCGGGGCCTGAAAGTGGATCAATGAATAGTAGCAAACACTGTAACCTTCCAGTCAAGTTGTAAGAAACGACTAACGAGGGCTGAGGTTTGGTAACGCTCTATGTCAAGTAAGTAGCATGGCCTTTGCAGAATGTGGCTTCTTACAACCGCCACCTATTTGGCTGTTATGTTTCTTGGCAAGTGGGCAGAACAGTAGTTCGACGTGACTTTCTGTACATTGAGGTGCGATCACACCGAAAAAAATCACATGTCTCTCAAACTGGACACTGTGGGATTCGAACCGGGTACATTGGGATTGTGAAACGGACGTTTTCGCTCCTAGACCACTCAACCTCACCCTATCTTTAGAAACATAATTCAATAGCTGTAAACAAGTTTAGGATTGATGCCTCAAGATGTATTTTTGTAAGGCCTATGCTCCACTGGAAGCTGAACAAATGTGATTTGTTTGGCTTGCTAGACTTGCTGTAGTAATTCATTTTGATTATGTAATAAATAATGGAGATTTGATATCCTGATTTGTTGAGTGTTCTTTGTGGGAGAAAGGAAAGTGTGTAGACAGTTATATGTTTAGTTCTTTTCACTTTGGTTTCTCGTCTTCCAATTCTGATCTCGACAGTTCACTACGAGGATCCTAGACCCTCAATCTCCTATCAGTTTGGTTATCTGGCTCATGTAAACAGAGTACCGCCTCCAGGATGCAGACTTCTACCACCAAATGTCTAACATGCATCTGATCACTTACTATTTGCTTATCATCGTCCTTGTACTGTAGATCTGTAAAGTCTTATATCTATTGTCTTGGTTGTGTAATCTCCTATTAGACTTTGCTGTGTTCATATCTTGATACGTTGTCCTCCAACCTTCAGCATTGTTTCTGTTGTTCAAAAACATTCGATTATTTCCTGACACTACCCTGCGTGTTTTTATATTGTCAACACTGTCTGGTTGATGCTGTTTTTTATTCTCTTTTCAAGCCTGACAAATCCAATTCTTTCTTGTACGTAAAATCAAAGGTCTAGATAGAATATCAAATATCGATTTGGGGCAAAGGACAAAACATCAACTAATGCAAGATGAGATTAAAGTAGAGATGGACAGGACACACTCGCTAACGACACCAGCAACATCGCTTCACACGCGAGTTGGAGGTGGGGGAAAGGGGAGTGGCGCACGAGTTAGCAAGGGGTACAGGGGGAGGGAAGTTGTAAAATGATAATTGCAGACATACATCATCGATACAAAGGGCCAAAGATGTAGCCGTGAACGAGCTGACAGCAGCAAGCGACTCATAATCATGGCTGTTCGCAACTGGGTCAGACACCCATAACTGACCAACACCCTTTTTCTGCGATCCTATTGGTGGTCCTGGATACGGACTGCAACCATGCAGCCTGTCTAAAAGATTAGTGATTGAAAAGATAAGGTAAATGTAGTCCAAACAATGCCTTGTTGAAATCGAATGTGTCGGGCCGAAAGGAGCAAATGCTATTTGATTCACCTGTAGAAGTAATTTAGTATCAAATTTCGGTACAGAAAAAAACACATGCATTAACTTTACTATAACCCCGGTGATACCAGGACATGACAGAATTCGACCAGTTACATAAGCGCACAACAATCCAGTGATACAGGTGTCTTAAAGCACTGGTAGGCAGTCGGTCTATATCTTGTAAAGATCGAAAAAAGAAACACGAAAACAGGCTATCCTACTATTTATTTTTTCTCGCGGACATATGTTATTTTTAGATCAAAAATCAGAATTTACAAACCAGGCGGGGTTCCAGTCTTCTTTTATGACCGCGAAACCTGGACAATTCTCAAACATGACATATCAAGACTAGAGGTCTTCCGCCTGCGCAACCAGCGGCGCATCCTGGACATTCGATGCCATGACTACTTTCGCAACCTAGAGGTCTATGCTAAAACAGACCTCCACCCAATTTGGTGCCGCCGCCGAGTCTCCTTGTTCGGTCATGTCGTACTGCTGGAATAGGAAACACCGGACCACAAGCGATCCCAGACATCGTTCCTCAGCGCCAAAGCGTTTCCCCCGACCGGCTGAAAGAGGTCATCTTTACACAGTATGTCTTCGGCAGATAGCCGCCTCTCCTTTTGATCTGGATGAGGCCTGGAACAGTGCCGCAGCAGTGTGTTATGGATGTGGTCAATCAAGACCACCTGTCTTAGACACCTAAGCAAATAACTACTCTGTTATTTGTCGTGACGATAAAGGGAAAGGTTATTGACAGAAGGGGTCTCCAACATGGAGTCCAGCGAGAGACATATCCGGCAATCCACTACGTGATCCATGAGATATTAGAGGACAACACGAATGTGTTTACTTTATTAAGATCAATCAATCAAACCTCGCAGTTCATTGCAGAGAATAGGTCTTGAATCAACCAACAACTTCCCTAGTCTGTCTGTCCCATGCTCTCTGCACAATACACATGCCCCGATTTTCCTACACCTCCCATGTCAGAAGTTCTCTTCCCCACATGTGGGTTGGTCTGCCTCTACCCCTATTACTCCAGGTTCTATGAGAGAAGAATAGGGTGGGGGCGGTGAAGGGACGTCTGTACTACGGCAACGGGTATAAAAGGGAGCCAGGGAGTCAAAGTATTAATTGTAACCTGCAATGCACTTTACTGCACTATTACTACTACTTAATGCTATTATTACAACAACAACTACTACTACTACTACTAATAATAATAATAATAATACTAATGCTACTAGCACTACTACTACTACCACTACTGCTACTACCACTACTACTACTATTACTTGTACTGCTAATACTGCCACTACTACTACTACTTATACTATTACTACTACTACTTATACTATTATTACTATTAGTAATACTACCATTAATACTACTACGTCTACTACAACCACTACTACTACAACTACTCCTGCTATTACTACTGCTACTACTACCACTACTACTACTACCACTACTACTTCTACTTGCACTGCTAATACTGCCACTACTACTACTACTACTACTACTCCTACTACCATTACTACTACAACCACTACATCTTCTACTTGTACTGCTAATACTGCCACTACTACTACTACTTATACTACTATTACTATTAATAATACTACCACTAATACTACTACTTCTACAATAACCACTAATACTACTACTACTACTACTGCTACTACTACTACTACTACTACTACCCGCTACTGCTACTAATACTGCTGTTACTACTTCTACTTCTACTGCTGTTGCTTCTAGTACACTACTACTTCTTCTACTTTAACTTCTACTTCTAATACTACTACTACTACCACTACTATTTACTCTTACAACAACTATTACCACAACTATACCTACTACATATACTACTACTACCACCACTACTCCTACTACTACCCCAACAACTACTACTATTGTAACCACTACTACTACTAATACTACTACTAATTTGTAATACTGGTCTGCAACCGATGCTGATTCTAGTGTGACAGCCAAGCCAGTTTAGTAAAATTATAGGGATAACCTTCTTTTGTTTTTTGTGCAAAGATTTCTTCAAGGTGAGAATATTAATTAACTAGTCGGTACATGAAGGCTGCATACATTAATCAGAAGTCGGTGGAGTGGACATAGTGGGGCCAGCCGGAAGTTGATTGAACAGACTTTGGTTCTACTAATTTGTAAATTCTACGCACACAGGAATATAAGGTGGACGAGTTGACACATGACATTACAAAGGAGAACACAGCAGGTGGATATATTGGATTAACTGAAAGCATATTTTGGGAAAGGAGAGGACACAAGAAGAACAAAGAGAATGAAACGCCCTATATATGTATTTAACGAGGGGATCATAAACACTGAAAGATAGGAAAAAGGCTATAGAACACTAGAAAATATAATTTGTAGGAAAACATAATTAGCGCACTGGCTTCGCATCTGAGTGGTCCTGGGTTCATTCCCCAGTTGATGCGGTTTTTTTTTGTCAGACCGCAATGACTACCGGGTCGACCCAGCCTTAAATGGGTACCGGTTCAGTCCGGGAAGTAAAAGCGGCGAAGGAGAGGAGATGGCTACCGCCCTCATATAGCCGAGCCTTTGAAATGTGAGATCGCTAACACCTCACACCCCTACGGCAGTAATGCTATGGGATACTTTACTTTACTTTTACCTATATGATCAATGCAGACATGCCAGTGGTCGTTAATGTACGCTATATTAATGAAAGAGCTGTAAAATGTGGTGTTTATATAAACGATAACTATGAGCCTCATTAAAATATGAACTAAAACGTCTGTTTTTATAAATTAGTGTGTCGAGGAATACTAGCGTCTGGTCAGGCAAAATATACTGATTGGACATGCTAGTCAGGGTTCAGGCAAACTATTCTGATCGGACAAGCTAGTTAGGGTCAGGCAAAAATATACTGATAGGACATGCTAGTTAGGGTCAAGCAAAATATACTGATCGGACATGCTAGTCAGGGTCAGGAAAAATATACTGATTGGACATGCTAGTCAGGGTCAGGCAAAATATACTGATTGAACATGTTAGTCAGGGTCAGGCAAAATATACTGATTGGACATGCTAGTCAGTGTCAGGCAAAATATACTGATTGAACATGTTAGTCAGTGTCAGGCAAAATATACTGATTGGACATGCTAGTCAGTGTCAGGCAAAATATACTGGCCAAGACCCCCTTCTCAACTTTCTCACAGTCCATCGTCGGAAACGGACTGTTTTCGCGACATACTGGCTAAAAAGGTGGGCATCGACGTGATCATTGTAGTAGTGAGAGAAACGCAGATGAAACCAAGCACAACCGCATGGTGGACTCACGTCGACCTTAACCAACATGCAACGGATGGGAGGATGCTACAAAAACCCGCCACTAAACGTCCTTTTCAAGCCACACAAAAGAATAATCCTACCCAGTTTGGGTATTCAACAACATCAATTCGTGAAGTCCAAAAAATATTTATGTATAAAATATTAACGTCGTACTTAAAATATTGGCGCATGCAAAAATGCAAGTTAATTAAATATTAAGATGCATTAATTTCAACGGTTCGCATTTCTGAGCGCGCTATTCAAGATTTGTTTCATATACACTATGTGCAGCCGTTACTGTTTTCAATCCATTCTTGTTTTGGATTTTATTGGCCCAGCCAATTCGTCTTTTCCATGGGCTTCCGGTTACTTTTGGATCTCTGCTGTGTTTTGTTAGTACTCGCTTAACAAATAGGTTTATAGATTTTCTTGTCCAAACCATTTAATTCTTTGTCTTGTAATTTGCAGGTATTAATATGCATGAAAAATTTAGTCAAAATAAACTTATACAGAACAATTTCGAAATGTGTGTTGGTAATGAAAACATACAATTGTATACTTTACACTCAAAGACAATTCATTCAATGCATTTCTTACTTCATTAATTAAAATGACGACCTCGTTGTAAACCTTCGACTTATGAATTCTATGTGCTATCTCTATGTCTCCACTGCGTTTTGAATTCTGTTGGCTTTCTATATGTCCCCTCTGCCTTATGAATTCTATATGATATCGCTCTGTCTCCACTGCGTTTTGAATTATGTTTGCTTTCTATATGTCCACTCTGCCTTATGAATTATATGTGCTATCGCTGTCTCCACTGCGTTTTGAATTCTATTTGCTTTCTATATGTCCCCTCTGCCTTATGAATTCTATATGCAATCGCTCTGTCTCCACTGCGTTTTGAATTCTGTTTGCTTTCAATATGTCCCCTCTGCCTTATGAATTCTATGTGCTATCGCTATGTCTCCACTGTGTTTTGAATTCTATTTGCTTTCTATATGTCCTATCTACCTTATGAATTCTAAATGATATCTCTATGACCCATCTGCTTTATGAATTATATGTGATATTTCTATGTCTCATCTGCCTTATAAATTATAGGTGCTACCTCTATGCCCAATCTACCTTATGAATTACGTGTGCAATCTCTATGTCCCCTCTGCCTTATGAATTTTATGTGCTATCTCTATGTCCCCTCTGCCTTATGAATTGTATGTGCTATCTCTGTGTCCGCTCTGCCGTCATCAGTAAACATACTAGCTAGGTATGGGAACTCCCGTACCTGTTTGAGACTTGTGTCACTGCTATGGAAACTTCTCTGCACGTGTTCACGCGATATCCACATGGTCTGTGTCTTGTCTGTGTTGATCTTCATGTCATATTCGTTACCAGCGGCGTTGAGATATGTTAGATGGTGCTCTAGGTCTTCTCCATTTTTGTAAAAGATGACTTAATCATAAGCAAACACCAGTTCATTTTGGGACTCCTCGTGAAGGTTAACGTGTGTGATTTTATCCATAATTTTTTTGTTGGTAAGTTGAGACAGAACATATACCTGTCGTACACCAGTCAGCACTGTAAACCGTTTTGTCAGATAATGACGGTTACGTGGAGTTTTCCATAATGCATTTGACCTTTTTTCACTGAACTATCTGAGCATAAATATAGCATCAATACATCCCCTGTTTTTCCTGAATCCTGATTATAAGGCACTGAGCCGTGGCTCCACAAAATATCTATTCGTTAATCAAAGATCCTTGCGGAAACAGTTTTCCAACGTTGCTGAGGAGGGACATGCCGATATACGAGCTGCAGTCCTTTCTGCTACCCATGTTTTTTTCCCTTCAAATTAGTACCACCACAGCTCTTTATCAATCACCAAATACCTTAACTTCAATCACCAAATACCGTACCTTCAATCAACAAATACCTTACCTTAAATCACTAAATACATTACCTTCAATAACCAAATAACTTACCTTCAGTAACTAAATACCTTACCTTCAATCACCAAATACATTACCTTCAATAACCAAATACCTTACCTTCAATCACCAAATAACTTACCTTCAATAACCAAATACCTTACCTTCAATCACCAATTACCTTACCTTCAATAACCAAATAACTTACCTTCAATCACCAAATACCTTACTTTCAATAACCAAATGACTTACCTTCAATCACCAAATACCTTACCTTCAATCAACAAATATCTTACCTTCAATCACCAAATACCTTACCTTCAATCATCAAATACCTTACCTTCAATCACAAAGTAGCTTACCTTCAATCACCAAATACCTTACCTTCAATCGTCAAATACCTTACCTTCAATCACAAATACCTTACCTTCAATCATCAAATACCTTACCTTCATCGCCAAATACCTTACCTTCAATCATCAAATACCTGACCTTCAATCACCGAATACCTTACCTTAAATAACCAAATGACTTACCTTCAATCACCAAATACCTTACCTTCAATCATCAAATAACTTACCTTCAATCACTAAATACCTTACATTCAATCCACGCCCGATTTAAGATATCTGTGAACCATTTCCCCCCACAACGTTACTCACCCTACTGACCCCTGACGATATCTACACAAGAAGCGTTGTAGTTCGGGCGTCATCAAATTATCTACCTGGCTTCTTGCTCGAGTATTAGCCTGTCGTTATTCACAATCTATTTCTGGGTTTGTACTAATACAGGCGATACAACGCGAGCAATTGCTGTAGTTCGTGTTTCAATGGTCAAAGTGACGTAAGTACACAATTTTGCTTTCACATATTAAAAGTTACTCAAAACATGTGACAAGTTTTTAGTACCTTGGCTGAATAATTATCAACAATGCAGATTGCAGAACACTAATAAAATGACGAAAATAACAATCCAGGGAACTTGAATCTTCCCGATAGCAACGTGCGAATGTGAAACGTGAACCATCACACAAACACTAATGAAATAGATTACGTCTTTTGAACAAAATTTCTGCAGCAGGGCGCTCAGATACCATCGGTAGCGAACAAGACAAATGCACATAACATTAACAAAATGGATATCGATTACAATTGGCTTGTAAATAATATTTTGTGTAGAAAACTAACAAATGTTTACCCCTATGAAACGCCATAATGGCTTAGAGAGAATGATAGACGGCGACGAGTCTGGAAAGGAAAGAGAAGCAGACCGAGGAAAACATGGACGCCGGACGGTAGCTCCTGAAGAGGGCATCGACAGAGGCGGGAGTTCTGGCTAGAGATCGAGTCTTACAGATCGGCTGTTGTGAGACCGACGTTCTGGCTAGAGATCGAGTCTTATAGATCGGCTGTTGTGGGAGCGACGTTCTGGCTAGAGATCGAGTTTTACAGATCGGCTGTTGTGGGAGCGACGTTCTGGCTAGAGATCGAGTCTTATAGATCAGCTGTTGTGAGACCGACGTTCTGGCTAGAGATCGAGTCTTACAGATCGGCTGTTGTGGGAGCGACGTTCTGGCTAGAGATTGAGTCTTATAGATCGGCTGTTGTGAGAGCGACGTTCTGGCTAGAGATCGAGTCTTATAGATCGGCTGTTGTGAGACCGACGTTCTGGCTAGAGATCGAGTCTTATAGATCGGCTGTTGTGAGACCGACGTTCTGGCTAGAGATCGAGTCTTATAGATCGGCTGTTGTGGGAGCGACGTTCTGGCTAGAGATCGAGTCTTATAGATCGGCTGTTGTGGGAGCGACGTTCTGGCTAGAGATCGAGTCTTATAGATCGGCTGTTGTGGGAGCGACGTTCTGGCTAGAGATCGAGTCTTATAGATCGGCTGTTGTGGGAGCGACGTTCTGGCTAGAGATCGAGTCTTATAGATCGGCTGTTGTGAGAGCGACGTTCTGGCTAGAGATCGAGTCTTATAGATCGGCTGTTGTGGGAGCGACGTTCTGGCTAGAGATCGAGTCTTATAGATCGGCTGTTGTGGGAGCGACGTTCTGGCTAGAGATCGAGTCTTATAGATCGGCTGTTGTGGGAGCGACGTTCTGGCTAGAGATCGATTCTTATAGATCGGCTGTTGTGAGAGCGACGTTCTGGCTAGAGATCGAGTCTTATAGATCGGCTGTTGTGAGACCGACGTTCTGGCTAGAGATCGAGTCTTATAGATCGGCTGTTGTGAGACCGACGTTCTGGCTAGAGATCGAGTCTTATAGATCGGCTGTTGTGGGAGCGACGTTCTGGCTAGAGATCGAGTCTTATAGATCGGCTGTTGTGGGAGCGACGTTCTGGCTAGAGATCGAGTCTTATAGATCGGCTGTTGTGGGAGCGACGTTCTGGCTAGAGATCGAGTCTTATAGATCGGCTGTTGTGGGAGCGACGTTCTGGCTAGAGATCGAGTCTTATAGATCGGCTGTTGTGAGAGCGACGTTCTGGCTAGAGATCGAGTCTTATAGATCGGCTGTTGTGGGAGCGACGTTCTGGCTAGAGATCGAGTCTTATAGATCGGCTGTTGTGGGAGCGACGTTCTGGCTAGAGATCGAGTCTTATAGATCGGCTGTTGTGGGAGCGACGTTCTGGCTAGAGATCGATTCTTATAGATCGGCTGTTGTGAGAGCGACGTTCTGGCTAGAGATCGAGTCTTACAGATCGGCTGTTGTGAGACCGACGTTCTGGCCAGAGATCAAGTCTTATAGATCGGCTGTTGTGAGACCGACGTTCTGGCTAGAGATCGAGTCTTACAGATCGGCTGTTGTGGGACCGACGTTTTGGATAGAGATCGAGCCTTACAGATCGGCTGTTGTGGGAGCGACGTTCTGCAAATGATATGCCAGATGGTGGTGATGGTATTAAACGGGTGATACAGATCAACCTGATTTCTGGTCTAATTGTGTTTTCTGCTTGTTCATCAGTTGAACTTTATCTGGAGAACTCAAGACGATTTTGATATTTTTTTAGTTTTACACTGTTTTGAGACGTTTTTGTCTGTTATTTTAATCATTGTTTCAGTGAAGGTTTTCCTGTCAGAAATATTGATTTTTCGTTCATTAGATGAACATTAAGCTAGGTAGTGCTGATGTTTACCCCCGATGTTGACATCCCTCCAAAGGTTGATGTTTGAAATTAGCCCAATAGGAGATCTCGTGGAATAAAAGCTTTACAGTCACCCGCTGCACGAAAGGTAGAGCGCAGATCCTTTACTAATTGGGCAGGCTAAATGTAAACAAAGAAGATCGCTGTGATCGTGTTGCGAAACTGATATACGAGGACGACACACCTGGTCCAGGATCAGCGTTACCTGCACCGCGACAAGAAGTACAATTTCTCTGATGGTTCTAGCTAATACTAACATTGCGTGGTGTAGGAAGTAACATTAGGGTAGATCCAGGGTGTACCAAGTGATTGATCAGCTTGATTTCATGGATCATCATCGATTGTGCAATGATTTAGCTGACCGTGAATTGGAAGACAGGATTGGTCGGATTTCATTGTTACCCATACAATAATGTGACAGCGAAATAAAAAATGGCGGAGACAAGCGATCCCAAACCGAGTAGAGGAGACTCGTTAGCCCCGAAGGCAACTCTTCTAGGAGAAGGAAAACGCTGATGACAAACCACACAAAAGAGTCATCAAGAGAGCTACAGAGATTGTGTTCTGACGTCGATGTCTCCAGCAAATGACGCAAAGGAAGGTGGATGCAGAAGGAGAGGAAGGGGAGACAAGAGGAGAGAGAAAGAAAATAGCCATACAGAGAACATGTCGAAGAAAGCCAGATAGACTTGGGTTAAAATATCTGATAGAGAAGGGTGGCGTGGCGTTGTAAGGATGTCTTCATGTGTCACCCAACGACCTCACCAGTTACCGGATGACATAAATACGTCACAGAGAGCATCGTGTCACACCCTGTCGATCGCTTAAGTGAAATCGACCAAAATATGTTAGATGCGTTTCTGGTACTCGTCGTATCTTTCACACAGTAGTCGCAAATTGAACATTTGTTCTATGGTACTTCTCCCTGATCGAAAACCACCTTGGTCTTCTGCATTGATCTTTTCTGCTTTTGGTTGTAGTCTGTTTAGAATGATCTTGAGCATCACTTTGCTTGCGTGGATGATCAAACTGATGGTCCGATAGTTGGTAAATAGCTGCGGACTGCTCTTTTTGGGGATAGTGATGATGAGTGATTGTGTCTATGCTGATGGCCAAACGCCTGTTTGCCAGATCTTGTTACACATGATAGTCATAACCTTGATAAGTGTTGACCCTCCATATCTAATTAATTGCCCATAGGACATTGTCAGTTTCCACCGCTTTCCCATTGTTAATTGCATTGACCGCCATCCCGACCTCCCTTCTGGGTATGGTTTGGTTTTCTTCTTCAGTTGTGTTGTACAACATGAATGTTCTTTCGATACGTAAAAAACAATTTGAGCACTTTCCCATCCGTGTGACACGGTTTCTCACTTATCCCCCAACGAATAGCGTTCACAATCATGAAGAAGGGCCGGAGCTGACAGTACGTTTCACGCATTTCTGTCTTTGCGCAATAGGTCCGCCCAAACGGAGCTGTCTGATTGGTTGTCGAGTGGCTAATGAGGCTTTTTTCATGAATGAGGATGTTTACACAGAATCTGTTCACTGGAACACACATTTGTGTCTTTATAAAGTTTGCACAATAGATTACGAGCATAACAATTTCAGCTTTCGAGTTCCTCACAGAATCACTAGCGTAGTTCTGAGAAATCCGAAACAATGGTTAATCTAACAGAAGCAAGGAGAAAGAAACACTCCAATGTGGCTGAAGCTCAGAAGAAACGAGACAAGGCGATCGTAAAAGTAAGTGTTTATTCTTTACTTAGAAATATATTTTTTCTTCTTCCTTCTCAAACTGCCGCTATTAAGCCATGAAAGGGGATTTGCAAGTATCGTGATGTTGACAGAAGAACGGAATAAGTTGTGTCGTAGTTTAGTTTGACTAAATTAAATATTCACGTATAACCTTCCTGATCCTCGGCAAACGGTCTGATCCTCGGCAAACGGTTCTGCTTTCGTCCTCAAACTCCGCTACCAAGCTCTGAAAAGGGCTTTACGTTCAAGTAGCATGTTTCCGGAGAATGAAATGCGTTGTTAGCAGGTTGACTACGATATTTGCTATTTTGGTCCGACATATGGGTCTTAGACTTCCCGCTTCGATCCCTTTTCCTTAGTCTGCTTTTGTTGCGGCCTGTTTGGCAGGATCGCCAAGAGGAAGTGTAGAAGGGTCTTGACAGCTCTGATTCCGCTGACTCTGACTGCTAGCCGTCAGCATCGGTCGCAGACAACTGTAGCTCATCCCTGTTCTATGTATACAATGGAGACAACTCAGTTCCGGAGTGCCCGATGTCGATTGTGAGAAAAGGAAACTTATTTGAACATCACCTAGAGAAAAGGAAACTTATTTGAACATCACCTAGAGAAAAGAGAAACTTATTTGAACATCACCTAGAGAAAAGAGAAACTTATTTGAACATCACCTAGAGAAAAGAGAAACTTATTTGAACATCACCTAGAGAAAAGGAAACTTTTTTGAACATCACCTAGAGAAAAGGAAACTTTTTTGAACATCACCTAGAGAAAAGAGAAACTTATTTGAACATCACCTAGAGAAAAGAGAAACTTATTTGAACATCACCTAGAGAAAAGGAAACTTATTTGAACATCACCTAGAGAAAAGCAAACTTATTTGAACATCACCTAGAGAAAAAAGAAACTTATTTGAACATCACCTAGAGAAAAAAGAAACTTATTTGAACATCACCTAGAGAAAAAAGAAACTTATTTGAACATCACCTAGAGAAAAGGAAACTTATTTGAACATCACCTAGAGAAAAGGAAACTTATTTGAACATGACCTAGAGAAAAGGAAACTTATTTGAACATCACCTAGAGAAAAGGAAACTTATTTGAACATCGCCTAGAGAGGACACTTAATTGAACATCACCTACAGTGGAAGAAATGGTGACACACAGTGAAAATGAGAGCCATATAGTCCTGCTGACAGATGCTCTCGCCGTAGTCACAGCGCTAAAAAGTCAGAAAAACACTGAGCTTAATGACTTAAGAGCAGCACTCTGCAAACTGTGCCAGCAGTCCGCACCAAAAAGGGTAGTGGTACGGTGGGTTCCCTCACACTGCAACATCCAAGGCAACGAGGAGGCAGACAGACTGGCAAAAGAAGGTGCAAGACTACCACAAACAGATACCAGTATGACGTACGAAGAGTCAAAACGGCTTATCAAAGCCAGATACATGACCAAATGGGAAACCGAACATACTGGTTACATCAAAAACGATGCCTATTACCAGTTGAACCGAAGAGAGCAGGTCGTTGTCTTCAGACTTCGCACTGGCCACAACAGACTGAGGTACCGCCTATTCAACAAATTGAAGATAGGGTGTACCGACGAATGCCCGTGCGGTACTGGTAAAATGACCACTGAACATCTGCTGCAGAACTGCCCGACATACGAGGATCAGAGAGAGCAGATGTGGCCATCACCAGTGGAACTGCAAGACAAGCTCTATGGCAGTGGCGAGAGCCTCAGGATGACCGCCGCTTTTTTCGAAAAAATAATGGTTACTGACTGCGTAAGAAGAAGAACATCACCTAGAGAGGACACTTAATTGAACATCACCTAGAGAGGACACTTAATTGAACATCACCTAGAGAGGACACTTAATTGAACATCACCTAGAGAGGACACTTAATTGAACATCACCTAGAGAGGACACTTAATTGAACATCACCTAGAGAGGACGACACTTAATTGAACATCACCTAGAGAGGACGACACTTAATTGAACATCACCTAGAGAGGACGACACTTAATTAAACATCACCTAGAGAGGACGACACTTAATTAAACATCACCTAGAGAGGACGACACTTAATTAAACATCACCTAGAGAGGACGACACTTAATTGAACATCACCTAGAGAGGACACTTAATTGAACATCACCTAGAGAGGACGACACTTAATTGAACATGACCTAGAGAGGACGACACTTAATTGAACATGACCTAGAGAGGACGACACTTAATTGAACATGACCTAGAGAGGACGACACTTAATTGAACATCATCTAGAGAGGACGACACTTAATTGAACATCACCTAGAGAGGACGACACTTAATTGAACATCACCTAGAGAGGACGACACTTAATTTAACATCACCTAGAGAGGACGACACTTAATTGAACATCACCTAGAGAGGACGCCACATAATTGAACATCACCTAGAGAGGACGACACTTAATTGAACATCACCTAGAGAGGACGACACTTAATTGAACATCACCTAGAGAGGACGACACTTAATTGAACATCACCTAGAGAGGACGACACTTAATTGAACATCACCTAGAGAGGACACTTAATTGAACATCACCTAGAGAGGACGACACTTAATTTGACATCACCTAGAGAGGACGACACTTAATTTGACATCACCTAGAGAGGACGACACTTAATTTGACATCACCTAGAGAGGACGACACTTAATTTGACATCACCTAGAGAGGACGACACTTAATTTGAAATCACCTAGAGAGGACGACACTTAATTTGACATCACCTAGAGAGGACGACACTTAATTTGACATCACCTAGAGAGGACGACACTTAATTTGACATCACCTAGAGAGGACGACACTTAATTTGACATCACCTAGAGAGGACGACACTTAATTTGACATCACCTAGAGAGGACGACACTTAATTTGACATCACCTAGAGAGGACGACACTTAATTTGACATCACCTAGAGAGGACGACACTTAATTTGACATCACCTAGAGAGGACGACACTTAATTTGACATCACCTAGAGAGGACGACACTTAATTTGACATCACCTAGAGAGGACGACACTTAATTTGACATCACCTAGAGAGGACGACACTTAATTTGACATCACCTAGAGAGGACGACACTTAATTTGACATCACCTAGAGAGGACGACACTTAAATGAACATCACCTAGAGAGGACGACACTTAAATGAACATCACCTAGAGAGGACGACTTTAAATGAACATCACCTAGAGAGGACGACTTTAAATGAACATCACCTAGAGAGGACGACCTTAAATGAACATCACCTAGAGAGGACGACACTTAAATGAACATCACCTAGAGAGGACGACACTTAAATGAACATCACCTAGAGAGGACGACACTTAAATGAACATCACCTAGAGAGGACGACACTTAAATGAACATCACCTAGAGAGGACAACACTTAAATGAACATCACCTAGAGAGGACGACACTTAATTGAACATCACCTAGAGAGGACGACACTTAATTGAACATCACCTAGAGAGGACGACACTTAATTTGACATCGCCTAGAGAGGACGACACTTAATTTGACATCGGCTAGAGAGGACGACACTTAATTTGACATCGGCTAGAGAGGACGACACTTAATTTGACATCGCCTAGAGAGGACGACACTTAATTTGACATCGCCTAGAGAGGACGACACTTAATTTGACATCGCCTAGAGAGGACGACACTTAATTTGACATCGCCTAGAGAGGACGACACTTAATTTGACATCGCCTAGAGAGGACGACACTTAATTTGACATCGCCTAGAGAGGACGACACTTAATTTGACATCGCCTAGAGAGGACGACACTTAATTTGACATCGCCTAGAGAGGACGACACTTAATTTGACATCGCCTAGAGAGGACGACACTTAATTTGACATCGCCTAGAGAGGACGACACTTAATTTGACATCGCCTAGAGAGGACGACACTTAATTTGACATCGCCTAGAGAGGACGACACTTAATTTGACATCGCCTAGAGAGGACGACACTTAATTTGACATCGCCTAGAGAGGACGACACTTAATTTGACATCGCCTAGAGAGGACGACACTTAATTTGACATCGCCTAGAGAGGACGACACTTAATTTGACATCGCTTAGAGAGGACGACACTTAATTTGACATCGCCTAGAGAGGACGACACTTAATTTGACATCGCCTAGAGAGGACGACACTTAATTTGACATCGCCTAGAGAGGACGACACTTAATTTGACATCGCCTAGAGAGGACGACACTTAATTTGACATCGCCTAGAGAGGACGACACTTAATTTGACATCGCCTAGAGAGGACGACACTTAATTTGACATCGCCTAGAGAGGACGACACTTAATTTGACATCGCCTAGAGAGGACGACACTTAATTTGACATCGCCTAGAGAGGACGACACTTAATTTGACATCGCCTAGAGAGGACGACACTTAATTTGACATCGCCTAGAGAGGACGACACTTAATTTGACATCGCCTAGAGAGGACGACACTTAATTTGACATCGCCTAGAGAGGACGACACTTAATTTGACATCGCCTAGAGAGGACGACACTTAATTTGACATCGCCTAGAGAGGACGACACTTAATTTGACATCGCCTAGAGAGGACGACACTTAATTGAACATCGCATAGAGAGGACGACACTTAATTGAACATCGCATAGAGAGGACGACACTTAATTGAACATCGCATAGAGAGGACGACACTTAATTGAACATCGCCTAGAGAGGACGACACTTAATTGAACATCGCCTAGAGAGGACGACACTTAATTGAACATCGCCTAGAGAGGACGACACTTAATTGAACATCTCTTAGAGAGGACGACACTTAATTGAACATCGCCTAGAGAGGACGACACTTAATTGAACATCGCCTAGAGAGGACGACACTTAATTGAACATCGCCTAGAGAGGACGACACTTAATTGAACATCGCCTAGAGAGGACGACACTTAATTGAACATCGCCTAGAGAGGACGACACTTAATTGAACATCGCCTAGAGAGGACGACACTTAATTAAACATCGCCTAGAGGACGACACTTAATTGAACATCGCCTAGAGGACGACACTTAATTGAACATCGCCTAGAGGACGACACTTAATTGAACATCGCCTAGAGGACGACACTTAATTGAACATCGCCTAGAGAGGACGACACTTAATTGAACATCGCCTAGAGAGGACGACACTTAATTGAACATCGCCTAGAGAGGACGACACTTAATTGAACATCGCCTAGAGAGGACGACACTTAATTGAACATCGCCTAGAGAGGACGACACTTAATTGAACATCGCCTAGAGAGGACGACACTTAATTGAACATCGCCTAGAGAGGACGACACTTAATTGAACATCGCCTAGAGAGGACGACACTTAATTGAACATCGCCTAGAAAGGACGACACTTAATTGAACATCGCCTAGAGAGGACAACACTTAATTGAACATCGCCTGGAGAGGACGACACTTAATTGAACATCGCCTGGAGAGGACGACACTTAATTGAACATCGCCTGGAGAGGACGACACCTAATTGAACATCGCCTGGAGAGGACGACACCTAATTGAACATCGCCTGGAGAGGACGACACCTAATTGAACATCGCCTGGAGAGGACGACACCTAATTGGACATCGCCTAGAGAGGACGACACTTAATTGACATCGCCTAGAGAGGACGACACTTAATTGAACATCGCCTAGAGAGGACGACACTTAATTGAACATCGCCTAGAGAGGACGACACTTAATTGAACATCGCCTAGAGAGGACGACACTTAATTGAACATCGCCTAGAGAGGACGACACGTAACTGAACATCGCCTAGAGAGGACGACACGTAACTGAACATCGCCTAGAGAGGACGACACGTAACTGAACATCGCCTAGAGAGGACGACACGTAATTGAACATCGCCTAGAGAGGACGACACGTAATTGAACATCGCCTAGAGAGGACGACACGTAATTGAACATCGCCTAGAGAGGACGACACGTAATTGAACATCGCCTAGAGAGGACGACACGTAATTGAACATCGCCTAGAGAGGACGACACGTAATTGAACATCGCCTAGAGAGGACGACACGTAACTGAACATCGCCTAGAGAGGACGACACGTAATTGAACATCGCCTAGAGAGGACGACACGTAATTGAACATCGCCTAGAGAGGACGACACGTAATTGAACATCGCCTAGAGAGGACGACACGTAATTGAACATCGCCTAGAGAGGACGACACGTAATTGAACATCGCCTAGAGAGGACGACACGTAATTGAACATCGCCTAGAGAGGACGACACGTAATTGAACATCGCCTAGAGAGGACGACACGTAATTGAACATCGCCTAGAGAGGACGACACGTAATTGAACATCGCCTAGAGAGGACGACACGTAATTGAACATTGCCTAGAGAGGACGACACGTAATTGAACATCGCCTAGAGAGGACGACACGTAATTGAACATCGCCTAGAGAGGACGACACGTAATTGGACATCGCCTAGAGAGGACGACACGTAATTGGACATCGCCTAGAGAGGACGACACGTAATTGGACATCGCCTAGAGAGGACGACACGTAATTGGACATCGCCTAGAGAGGACGACACGTAATTGGACATCGCCTAGAGAGGACGACACGTAATTGGACATCGCCTAGAGAGGACGACACGTAATTGGACATCGCCTAGAGAGGACGACACTTAATTGGACATCGCCTAGAGAGGACGACACTTAATTGGACATCGCCTAGAGAGGACGACACTTAATTGGACATCGCCTAGAGAGGACGACACTTAATTGGACATCGCCGAGAGAGGACGACACTTAATTGGACATCGCCGAGAGAGGACGACACTTAATTGGACATCGCCGAGAGAGGACGACACTTAATTGGACATCGCCTAGAGAGGACGACACTTAATTGGACATCGCCTAGAGAGGACGACACTTAATTGGACATCGCCTAGAGAGGACGACACTTAATTGGACATCGCCTAGAGAGGACGACACTTAATTGGACATCGCCTAGAGAGGACGACACTTAATTGGACATCGCCTAGAGAGGACGACACTTAATTGGACATCGCCTAGAGAGGACGACACTTAATTGGACATCGCCTAGAGAGGACGACACTTAATTGGACATCGCCTAGAGAGGACGACACTTAATTGGACATCGCCTAGAGAGGACGACACTTAATTGGACATCGCCTAGAGAGGACGACACTTAATTGGACATCGCCTAGAGAGGACGACACTTAATTGGACATCGCCTAGAGAGGACGACACTTAATTGGACATCGCCTAGAGAGGACGACACTTAATTGGACATTGCCTAGAGAGGACGACACTTAATTGGACATTGCCTAGAGAGGACGACACTTAATTGGACATTGCCTAGAGAGGACGACACTTAATTGGACATTGCCTAGAGAGGACGACACTTAATTGGACATTGCCTAGAGAGGACGACACTTAATTTGACATCGCCTAGAGAGGACGACACTTAATTTGACATCGCCTAGAGAGGACGACACTTAATTTGACATCGCCTAGAGAGGACGACACTTAATTTGACATCGCCTAGAGAGGACGACACTTAATTTGACATCGCCTAGAGAGGACGACACTTAATTTGACATCGCCTAGAGAGGACGACACTTAATTTGACATCGCCTAGAGGACGACACTTAATTTGACATCGCCTAGAGGACGACACTTAATTTGACATCGCCTAGAGAGGACGACACTTAATTGGACATCGCCTAGAGAGGACGACACTTAATTGGACATCGCCTAGAGAGGACGACACTTAATTGGACATTGCCTAGAGAGGACGACACTTAATTGGACATTGCCTAGAGAGGACGACACTTAATTGGACATTGCCTAGAGAGGACGACACTTAATTGGACATTGCCTAGAGAGGACGACACTTAATTGGACATTGCCTAGAGAGGACGACACTTAATTTGACATCGCCTAGAGAGGACGACACTTAATTTGACATCGCCTAGAGAGGACGACACTTAATTTGACATCGCCTAGAGAGGACGACACTTAATTTGACATCGCCTAGAGAGGACGACACTTAATTTGACATCGCCTAGAGAGGACGACACTTAATTTGACATCGCCTAGAGAGGACGACACTTAATTTGACATCGCCTAGAGAGGACGACACTTAATTTGACATCGCCTAGAGAGACGACACTTAATTTGACATCGCCTAGAGGACGACACTTAATTTGACATCGCCTAGAGGACGACACTTAATTTGACATCGCCTAGAGAGGACGACACTTAATTTGACATCGCCTAGAGAGGACGACACTTAATTTGACATCGCCTAGAGAGGACACTTAATTTGACATCGCCTAGAGAGGACACTTAATTTGACATCGCCTAGAGGACGACACTTAATTTGACATCGCCTAGAGGACGACACTTAATTTGACATCGCCTAGAGGACGACACTTAATTTGACATCGCCTAGAGAGGACGACACTTAATTTGACATCGCCTAGAGAGGACGACACTTAATTTGACATCGCCTAGAGAGGACGACACTTAATTTGACATCGCCTAGAGAGGACACTTAATTTGACATCGCCTAGAGAGGACGACACTTAATTTGACATCGCCTAGAGAGGACGACACTTAATTTGACATCGCCTAGAGAGGACGACACTTAATTTGACATCGCCTAGAGAGGACGACACTTAATTTGACATCGCCTAGAGAGGACGACACTTAATTTGACATCGCCTAGAGAGGACGACACTTAATTTGACATCGCCTAGAGAGGACGACACGTAATTGAACATCGCCTAGAGAGGACGACACGTAATTGAACATTGCCTAGAGAGGACGACACGTAATTGAACATTGCCTAGAGAGGACGACACGTAATTGAACATCGCCTAGAGAGGACGACACGTAATTGAACATCGCCTAGAGAGGACGACACGTAATTGAACATCGCCTAGAGAGGACGACACGTAATTGAACATCGCCTAGAGAGGACGACACGTAATTGAACATCGCCTAGAGAGGACGACACGTAATTGGACATCGCCTAGAGAGGACGACACGTAATTGGACATCGCCTAGAGAGGACGACACGTAATTGGACATCGCCTAGAGAGGACGACACGTAATTGGACATCGCCTAGAGAGGACGACACGTAATTGGACATCGCCTAGAGAGGACGACACGTAATTGGACATCGCCTAGAGAGGACGACACTTAATTGGACATCGCCTAGAGAGGACGACACTTAATTGGACATCGCCTAGAGAGGACGACACTTAATTGGACATCGCCGAGAGAGGACGACACTTAATTGGACATCGCCGAGAGAGGACGACACTTAATTGGACATCGCCGAGAGAGGACGACACTTAATTGGACATCGCCGAGAGAGGACGACACTTAATTGGACATCGCCGAGAGAGGACGACACTTAATTGGACATCGCCTAGAGAGGACGACACTTAATTGGACATCGCCGAGAGAGGACGACACTTAATTGGACATCGCCGAGAGAGGACGACACTTAATTGGACATCGCCTAGAGAGGACGACACTTAATTGGACATCGCCTAGAGAGGACGACACTTAATTGGACATCGCCTAGAGAGGACGACACTTAATTGGACATCGCCTAGAGAGGACGACACTTAATTGGACATCGCCTAGAGAGGACGACACTTAATTGGACATCGCCTAGAGAGGACGACACTTAATTGGACATCGCCTAGAGAGGACGACACTTAATTGGACATCGCCTAGAGAGGACGACACTTAATTGGACATCGCCTAGAGAGGACGACACTTAATTGGACATCGCCTAGAGAGGACGACACTTAATTGGACATCGCCTAGAGAGGACGACACTTAATTGGACATCGCCTAGAGAGGACGACACTTAATTGGACATCGCCTAGAGAGGACGACACTTAATTGGACATCGCCTAGAGAGGACGACACTTAATTGGACATCGCCTAGAGAGGACGACACTTAATTGGACATCGCCTAGAGAGGACGACACTTAATTGGACATCGCCTAGAGAGGACGACACTTAATTGGACATCGCCTAGAGAGGACGACACTTAATTGGACATTGCCTAGAGAGGACGACACTTAATTGGACATTGCCTAGAGAGGACGACACTTAATTGGACATTGCCTAGAGAGGACGACACTTAATTTGACATCGCCTAGAGAGGACGACACTTAATTTGACATCGCCTAGAGAGGACGACACTTAATTTGACATCGCCTAGAGAGGACGACACTTAATTTGACATCGCCTAGAGAGGACGACACTTAATTTGACATCGCCTAGAGAGGACGACACTTAATTTGACATCGCCTAGAGAGGACGACACTTAATTTGACATCGCTTAGAGAGGACGACACTTAATTTGACATCGCCTTAGAGAGGACGACACTTAATTTGACATCGCCTAGAGAGGACGACACTTAATTTGACATCGCCTAGAGAGGACGACACTTAATTTGACATCGCCTAGAGGACGACACTTAATTTGACATCGCCTAGAGGACGACACTTAATTTGACATCGCCTAGAGGACGACACTTAATTTGACATCGCCTAGAGGACGACACTTAATTTGACATCGCCTAGAGAGGACGACACTTAATTTGACATCGCCTAGAGAGGACGACACTTAATTTGACATCGCCTAGAGAGGACGACACTTAATTTGAACATCGCCTAGAGAGGACGACACTTAATTGAACATCGCCTAGAGAGGACGACACTTAATTGAACATCGCCTAGAGAGGACGACACTTAATTGAACATCGCCTAGAGAGGACGACACTTAATTGAACATCGCCTAGAGAGGACGACACTTAATTGAACATCGCCTAGAGAGGACGACACTTAATTGAACATCGCCTAGAGAGGACGACACTTAATTGAACATCGCCTAGAGAGGACGACACTTAATTGAACATCGCCTAGAGAGGACGACACTTAATTGAACATCGCCTAGAGAGGACGACACTTAATTGAACATCGCCTAGAGAGGACGACACTTAATTGAACATCGCCTAGAGGACGACACTTAATTGAACATCGCCTAGAGGACGACACTTAATTGAACATCGCCTAGAGGACGACACTTAATTGAACATCGCCTAGAGGACGACACTTAATTGAACATCGCCTAGAGGACGACACTTAATTGAACATCGCCTAGAGGACGACACTTAATTGAACATCGCCTAGAGGACGACACTTAATTGAACATCGCCTAGAGGACGACACTTAATTGAACATCGCCTAGAGGACGACACTTAATTGAACATCGCCTAGAGAGGACGACACTTAATTGGACATCGCCTGGAGAGGACGACACTTAATTGGACATCGCCTGGAGAGGACGACACTTAATTGAACATCGCCTGGAGAGGACGACACTTAATTGAACATCGCCTGGAGAGGACGACACTTAATTGGACATCGCCTGGAGAGGACGACACTTAATTGGACATCGCCTGGAGAGGACGACACTTAATTGGACATCGCCTAGAGAGGACGACACTTAATTGGACATCGCCTAGAGAGGACGACACTTAATTGGACATCGCCTAGAGAGGACGACACTTAATTGGACATCGCCTAGAGAGGACGACACGTAATTTGACATCGCCTAGAGAGGACGACACGTAATTGAACATCGCCTAGAGAGGACGACACGTAATTGAACATTGCCTAGAGAGGACGACACGTAATTGAACATTGCCTAGAGAGGACGACACGTAATTGAACATCGCCTAGAGAGGACGACACGTAATTGACATCGCCTAGAGAGGACGACACGTAATTGAACATCGCCTAGAGAGGACGACACGTAATTGAACATCGCCTAGAGAGGACGACACGTAATTGAACATCGCCTAGAGAGGACGACACGTAATTGGACATCGCCTAGAGAGGACGACACGTAATTGGACATCGCCTAGAGAGGACGACACGTAATTGGACATCGCCTAGAGAGGACGACACGTAATTGGACATCGCCTAGAGAGGACGACACGTAATTGGACATCGCCTAGAGAGGACGACACGTAATTGGACATCGCCTAGAGAGGACGACACGTAATTGGACATCGCCTAGAGAGGACGACACGTAATTGGACATCGCCTAGAGAGGACGACACGTAATTGGACATCGCCTAGAGAGGACGACACTTAATTGGACATCGCCGAGAGAGGACGACACTTAATTGGACATCGCCGAGAGAGGACGACACTTAATTGGACATCGCCGAGAGAGGACGACACTTAATTGGACATCGCCGAGAGAGGACGACACTTAATTGGACATCGCCGAGAGAGGACGACACTTAATTGGACATCGCCGAGAGAGGACGACACTTAATTGGACATCGCCGAGAGAGGACGACACTTAATTGGACATCGCCTAGAGAGGACGACACTTAATTGGACATCGCCTAGAGAGGACGACACTTAATTGGACATCGCCTAGAGAGGACGACACTTAATTGGACATCGCCTAGAGAGGACGACACTTAATTGGACATCGCCTAGAGAGGACGACACTTAATTGGACATCGCCTAGAGAGGACGACACTTAATTGGACATCGCCTAGAGAGGACGACACTTAATTGGACATCGCCTAGAGAGGACGACACTTAATTGGACATCGCCTAGAGAGGACGACACTTAATTGGACATCGCCTAGAGAGGACGACACTTAATTTGACATCGCCTAGAGAGGACGACACTTAATTTGACATCGCCTAGAGAGGACGACACTTAATTTGACATCGCCTAGAGAGGACGACACTTAATTTGACATCGCCTAGAGAGGACGACACTTAATTTGACATCGCCTAGAGAGGACGACACTTAATTTGACATCGCCTAGAGAGGACGACACTTAATTTGACATCGCCTAGAGAGGACGACACTTAATTTGACATCGCCTAGAGAGGACGACACTTAATTTGACATCGCCTAGAGAGGACGACACTTAATTTGACATCGCCTAGAGAGGACGACACTTAATTTGACATCGCCTAGAGAGGACGACACTTAATTTGACATCGCCTAGAGAGGACGACACTTAATTTGACATCGCCTAGAGAGGACGACACTTAATTTGACATCGCCTAGAGAGGACGACACTTAATTTGACATCGCCTAGAGGACGACACTTAATTTGACATCGCCTAGAGGACGACACTTAATTTGACATCGCCTAGAGAGGACGACACTTAATTTGACATCGCCTAGAGAGGACGACACTTAATTTGACATCGCCTAGAGAGGACGACACTTAATTTGACATCGCCTAGAGAGGACGACACTTAATTTGACATTGCCTAGAGAGGACGACACTTAATTTGACATCGCCTAGAGAGGACGACACTTAATTTGACATCGCCTAGAGAGGACGACACTTAATTTGACATCGCCTAGAGAGGACGACACTTAATTTGAC
>JAVGWX010000009.1:44354472-44620491 GCA_036924085.1 Ariolimax columbianus
GAGATTTCCTTTTCTTTAATGTTCTCATGGCCTCTTCCATTTCGCTCATTGTTAGTTTTGCCATCATATGCTATTCTGGTGCCATATTGATGTTGTCGTGCACATCTTGCTCTTCATTGATGTATGTATGCCTATCTTCAGGGACATCTATGTGGTTCGCTTTGGCATAGTGTTCGGCAAAAGCGTTTGCGGCTTTTTTTCCAGTGAGCAAGTTTTCACCCTGCTTGATGTTAATTATTTTGTTTGACGGGGTTTCGTCATTCATGGCTGTGACTAACTTCCAGAGTTTGTTCTCTTCTTTGTCTAAGTTGAGACTTTCTGTTTTGTTTTTCCAGCTTTCTCTTGCTGTTTGGTTTAGAGTGTATTTGTATTTCGCTCTGGCGGCTTTGAGGGCGATATTTGCCTCTATTGATTGTTCTCGCTCTGCCATGTTCCTAGCATTTGTAACTGCGTCTTCCACTTTCTGCAACTCATCATTCCAATAGGGCTTATAATTTTTCCTTGCCTCTCTTGGGATGGTTTCAGTGGTAGCTTGCATTATTGCTTTGTTTTAAGCATCCAATAATGCTTGGATTGCTAATTATTGACGGCATGGCGGAAGCAGCAGAGTACATATCACCCAATACGTCATCAGTGGTACTTTGATATTGACATGGTAAATGCCACATGCTATCTCCTGTTGCCTGCACATTTGTAGACTTGATGTTTAGTAGGTTAATTGTTTCCAATACTGGTTACACCAAAAAACGATGCCTATTACCAGTTGAACAGAAGAGAGCAGGTCGTTGTCTTCAGACTTCGCACTGGCCACAATAGACTGAGGTACCACCTATTCAACAACTGAAGATAGGTGGTACCGACGAATGCCCGTGCGGTACCGGTAAAATGACTGCTGAACATCTGCTGCAGAACTGCCCGACATACGAGGATCAGAGAGAGCAGATGTGGCCATCACCAGTGGAACTGCAAGACAAGCTCAATGGCAGTGGTGACAGCCTCAGGATGACCGCCGCTTTTTTAGAAAATATAATGGTTACTGTCTGACTGCGTACGAAGAAGAAGAAAAAGAAGAAGTTTCTACGACGTCATAAAGTCTGCTTCGGTCTATATTTGACGGGCTCTAAGTTTATGTATTGACATTTGCTTTTTTTTTTTTTTTTACTAATTGTTTGCCTCACTAGTTTCTACTGGCGGATGCGCGCCATTTTCAACCCCAGACCGTAGACCATTGGGCGATATCAGGACGCATGCCAGTGCTTGGATGAATGTGTGCGTCTGTATGTACCTATGCTAGGTTTGTGCGCCCTCAGAAGCTAGCCCAACCAAAGTGCAATGGAAGGGCCTCACCATGAGAGCGCGTGTGAAAGTTGTGCAAGAGTGTGACTGTAGGACAGAGTCAAATGAAACAGCGTGAGGGAAGAAGAGAGAAGGAAGAAGGGGAAGAGTGGCTTGCACATATATTTTAAGACTTGACATCACTGATGGTCACTTGTAAAATCTTAATAAATAAACGGAACCGACAAACAAAGAAAATTATTTAATGTTCATAACTTGATGATATTTACCATAACTATTTCCCTTTTATAATTTCGGGTCTCAAATATAACATTTCGCTACAGATGAGATAACAGAGCGGAAGAAGCAGACATGAGATGAGATAGAACATCGCACACTTGATAAGTCAGTGAAATTGTCGAATATCCGATTTCGTGTAGTGTGTGCAGTTGGCCGCTGACACTTCGAGCCCCAACTGAAGAAGGAAAACGTAGATAAACAGGTTCTCCCATTGTTACGAAATTTCATTATTATTGGGTCTACAAAATACATGCAAATTGAATACAAGACAATAAATAATTGATATAGAATCGTGCTTTTATTTGCAAACAAACAAATACACTGGAATCTAGGAAACATGCCAAGTGGTCTTTCTTTAAATAGGCAGTCAGAAAGCTTAAAACTATTCACGTAGTCAGTATGACCTGTCGATACGTTACAAATACGGGATCAAGGTATTTTCAGAAAGTTAAGTGCGCTTCTGTCGATAGTGGAAATCGTTATGTGAGGCTAATGTCTTTATTTTGTGTTTCTGCCGTTTCGATAATTAACCATTTTAGAATATGTCTAAAGAATGGGCTTATGTTGTTTTCTTTAGCTTGAAATTTGAACATTCAATAGGACCATTTGTGTAGTCCAACACAAAAAACACATACTTGTGGTAGAGTGACAGACAGTAAAACAATTAATAAAAGTAGAAATAGATAGAGCATTCAGATCGAGGGAATCTCCTCCATCTTCGTGTTGCCCTTGTTCTATCTCAGTTCACGTGCCGCCTTGGTCGGCGCAATGGATGTCCAGTGTACAATTTCTCTTGCTGTAATTGTGCAATCTTAAAGGCCTTTTCCAGTCTATCTCCTTATGTTATCCACCTACTTATAACTTTGTGTGCGTCTCTACCCTCTAATATGGTCTTCAACAAGGAGGAATGTCTTGTTGTTTAACTCCCATTGTTTGATGTCATTAGTTCTCCTTCCGCTCTCAACAATACCGCCACATTTGTTTTCTTTTTTCTTGGCAAGAAATGACACACAATCTTCTGTGTACACACATTTCAATAATCTGTTACAACTAGATTTTAATAAGTACATGTTTTTGTCTCATAAACTAGGGACGCATATACATAACATCTGATAATTCTCATTTTCAAATTATGGTTAATCTGTTTGCATGTCAGAATGTGTCGCATGTTGTTGAATACCTGTCTTAGAACTACTTGTTCTCTTTCTCATTTTACGTCAGTTACCAACGACTAAAGCAAGTTCTTCGCTCATGTATTATCTTTCGTCAGAGTTAGATCAGCAGGTGTGGCCTTTGATAGATCATGTCCAAATTTGGCTAACGTGGCAAAACTGTATTCTTGGTAAAACAGCTCCATTAGGGCATTCGCGCACGTTCACTGAACAACGGCGAGACCTCTTCATCATTCGATGTCAACAATGTTGTGAAACAGGAATGCGTACTTGCGCCGACCCTATTCCTCATGGTGTTTTCAGCTATGCTGATGGACGCCATTAAGGATACTGATTATGGCATACCAATAAAGTTCCACATTGATGGTATTATTTTCAATCCCTGCATGCAATGCGAAAACCAAGATGGTGCGAGACACTATTTGCGATCTCTTGTTTGCGGATGACTGTTCTTTTTTAACAGTATCTCAAAACGGAATTTGCAGAAGAATAAATACAGGTTCTCTATTGCATATAACAACTTTGACTTGACCATAAGCACAAAGACAACTGAAGTAATGAATTAACTAGCATCAGCCACAGCGTATAACAGTCAGTGGAAATAATGAGGGGATATCAATTACCAGCACGAGATCAATGTGTCTCCCTCGGAAGTACATTTTCGAAATCAACTACTAATACGCATTGGATTGATAATAGAATAGCAATGGCAGGCACATATTTTGGTCGCATCTACTCAACAGTGTCCCTACTCTGAGTGAGTGACAGTTGGACTGTCTACGCTGTAGACGCCATGAGGCTAAAGCACTTTTACATTACATTTATGAAACGCATTCTAAAGATTCGTTGGCAGGATCATATCACAGATAATGAAGTACTATCCAGAGCCAACAAGCCAGTTAGTCATGCACTTTTGCAAAATAAATCCAACTAAAATGGGCTGGACAACTTGCTCGATTGTCATACCGAAAGACTCCCAGAGTGGCTTCAATATAATAAACTGGGTGAAGAGGATGATCACGAGGTGGCATACAAAAACAAACTTTTCACGGGCAGTCTGAACGAGTCTCTAGTGCCGTGTAATATACATTTTAACGTAGGAATAAATGGCTCACAATTGTTCAACCTGGAAAGGTGCACTTAGAAATGGTCAGCGAGTGTATGTCTGTCCAGGATAGACGCGCAATAAGGAAGCCAATAGCAGAGAGAATACCAGTTGCATCTGCGGATTATGTTTGCTGTAACATTCAACTTTCCGCGCTCGCATTGGCTAGATCAGTCACACGAGTACTAATATAATCAAGGATGCAGTATGACATGAGGTGATGTTGACTGATCGAATCGTCGAGATGGTCGAATTTATTATGGTATTATTAGTTTGCGACCTGTGTGCACGTTGAAATTTTAAATCCATTCTTTTACTTCGGCTTTCATTTTATTTGCAGACTGTTGCAGACTTTGTCTGTTAAAAGCATATGTGTTTCTAAGTGATCGTTTAATTCTGTTACTTTTTTAAATCATTCGTGGTGTCATTTCTGAGCGTTTATTTAAGTATATGGGATTACAGATCAATCCCATAACAACAGCTGCCGTCGGGGATGAAGATAACTCTTCATGTACTAAGCTATATGAGGTTGGGTGGCAAGTTACCTTCCATGATGTTTATACCTTACCGAACTCTTACGTCAGGTACCAATTTACAGCTTGGTTGACTAGAGGAGCGGTCGTACTAGGAACGAGCCACGTTCCGGAAGTGATTTCGAACCCTGGCGCTCTGAAATCCCAGTCTTAGCAAGCCTTCTCTATTCTACACTGCACGCTCCACTAGTGAATGTATGACTAGATAAACCATTCATGGCGCCGTTTCTGATGTTGTTTCCAGTGTCTCCAATGCGTACTCTGTTTCTTCTATTGTATTACTTAGCTTTATTTCCAATTACAAGGTAGAGCGACACGGGAAGCTCATTCTTCTATCCAGCACCAATAGTGTTACGTCGGCCATTGTTAGCCAGTGTCGTTGCACAATCACTGTAATGGCATCTGTTCACTTTCCTCGCAGCCTCCTTCCTACCTGTTAGCCAGATCTACCAGCGATGTTAACCAATATTGGAAGTTGATGGGACAGCGTATTGTTGGTCTAGAAATACTGTGTGCACAAGACGTTCTACCGAACATACGTCTAAAGTCTGAGTTTCGCGGTCTGTTTTCCCTTGTAAGTTAACTTATCGTCATTATACTGGTTTAGGAGACTCTGCAATATCTGTATCCAACCAGTTTCATTTACATCACTTTGCTCTAAAAGCTATGCGCATCCAATGAATTCGTAAATGCATTAACTGTCATTGCCTCCACTACCTCATGTGGCAATGCATTCCAAGCATTCACCACTCCCTGACTAAGAAAATATTTCCTAATATTTAATCTGGACCTCTCTTTAGTTAATTTGTATCTATACCTTCTTGTTCTTGTGGGTGCTGTATTACAAAAAAAATTTTTATAGTCTCATTTATCCATTCATCTGATCATCTTATAAACCTGTATTAAGTTACCACGAATTCTTCTCTCTTCTAGACAACGTAGGCCGGTTTTTCTGAGTCTTTCTTCATAATTGTAATTCTGGAATCCCACTTTCAGCACTAACACCGATGACATTCTTCAAACACTTTCTTTCACGCATCTGATTTCTCATCTTTTTCTTGTGATATTTTCGGATATGATGATAGAGTTTTTTTCCTGACCAAAGTAACGTCCACATATATAAATGTCAAATCTTGGAATATCTTATAATTGAAAGGATTAAAAAAGGATTCATTCCTTCATATGCGTCTTAGTCTTTGCAGACCATGCGCGTGGCACCCTTTGAGTCGCCTCTCAGTGCACAAGCCTGGGCGTTGAATATGGCGACCCAAGGCTGCCTAAACTGCAGGATCCCACTCTCTGCCTCGCTGGTACAATCTAAAGAAATGTAAAGTATGACAATTTGGCGCCAGCTCATCTGCAGGAGCTGCCGGAATGAGTTCGCAATTTTGAAACTATCACCCTTAGGTGCTACCACTCAGGATTTTATGTCTGAGTTTACTCCCGTAGCTTTACCCTCTCCAGATAATTCCACAAGGCAGTGGAGTTGTTGCCCGCAGATGCTAGTTACTCGAGACATCCGATAATACTCTCATCGTCCCAAGACTAGCCATCACTCTCCTAAGTTCCTCCTCTCCTAGGCAAACTACATGAAGAGGATAACGAGCTATGTCTAGCTGGGTTTAGAGTCAGAGTTTACCTTCTCTTAGATTGGCTGCCAAACAAGGCTAATGAGCCAATCTGCCGCCCAGTTATACAACCGGGTACTAGGTCGCACCATATAGCAGGCTCTGTGAGAAACAGGGGCCTCTCATGAAAATGCTGCTGGAGAAACAATAATGTAGGAGATGCAATTATAGGGGCAGACATAAACATACATGGAGAAAAAAGATATTGCGACAAACATGACATCATTAACAAAACATGAAGAAAAGAGCTTCCGACAAAAATAAAAACATAAAAGATATGGAAAGAGAGAAAAGAGCTTCCGGCAACGGTAAAATCATTGAAGATATGAACAGATAGAAAAGATCCTTTTGAAAAACATAAAAACACGGAAGACATGGACAGAGAGAAATAAGCTTGCGACATATTTAGCAACATGGTATACAGAAAAACGTTTGTGACAAACATGAAAACACGGAAGACATGGGAATAGGTGCTAGCAGGATGAAACCGGGCAGAACAATTTGACAAGTATTTTTTAAGACCTATGCTCCGGAAGGAGCTGAAAGGCTTACGTTGATTAATTGTGTTCGACTTTACTGCGCACCAAAGTATGCCCATACGTGCTCAGTCTATCAGTAAATGGCAAATAGTTTGGATACGGACGATTACCACAGCTCGTTGGTTGTACAAACTTCTTATACGTCCTGTCGTGAGCCGCAGTCTGTTCAAACATAGTTCGGTAAAAAAGTTCCACAGTATGTGAGTTGCAAATTTTTTTTTAATTGCAGTGCCCTTATCTAATAGGCAGTCTTTGATAGACAACAGAATGAAACTCCTATCCGTATATCTAGTGAAAAATAAAATAAAATTTAAATTTAAAAAATGGGTATGGTCAGATACCCCACCGAGACGAGAACAGAAACAAAACCTACGTTACGACCAATGGGCCTTCATCAGGGACAACAAATAACTATGCTGAACTAGGAAATCAGCAGATAAGGACAAAATGGTCTACTTATCAGATATAGTGACTATCATCGTTTCCTGTCAGGTCGAAGGCTAGACTAAATGACGGACTATGGTCAGATAAGGTGGCCAGGAGAGCGTAAGAAGTGAGTGGGAAAGAGCCGGATAAGCCAGTGACGGCCAAATATTGAAAATACCAAAAAATGATCGAGGTGGGGTTGGGGGAGGGGGGGGGGGAGAAATTGATATAAGCCGGGGTGGAGGGAGAAGACTGGTATAATATGGGTTGAAAGGAGAATGAAGGCAAATAGATTGGGGCCATTGTGAGATTTTCTGAGAAGGTATGGAAGATGTTAATACCATGTGGTTGGAGGTCACCCATGCTGGAGATACGTTTGTTCACAAGGGCGAATCGATGACGATCGTCAGAGAAGCAAGAAACTAGGCATGTGACACTAACATCAGCCTTACCCCGGTGTCCAGGACCATTGAAGTGGCTGGCAATTGGGTTACGGACATCTTTGACATCCTTATATCATTTTCTTTGGCTGCGTTTAGCCCAATAACGACGATAATAGTAGATCCACACCCAGCCCTTGATTCATCTTCAGCTGCCATCCATTCAAGCCTAAGTCAGTCCTTCTGTACATTCCGAATGAAGGATTGGCAGTCTGACACGATGAATTCGCTTGTTAAAGATGTCTCCAATCAAAATGCATTCTCGTACTGGATATAGCTGTTATGTAAGCTCCGCTTTACGCCGCAACGACCTGTCATCTTACTGTAGCCGAGAAGCCCTTACTAGATATATCTCGCTGCTTATCACCGATTTATGTGTGAATATAATGACGTCACTATACAGGATGTTTTCAATCAGCTGCTTGTAAATCTCGACCAGTACCCTCCCGTTGTAACACTGTCTGAATTCTTTGCCTAGAGACTGATTGATTCACAGATTAAGTGATTGATTATGTACACTACACTTTTACTATTTAAAACGTTCCCATGCTTTCATACCTGGATCGGGGATCAACTTATCAAGTAAGAAAGAAGGGTATCAAGTAAATGTTAACAGATAAGTCATGCGGGTATTTCATAAAGCTAGGGTAGGGGACGCTGGCGTTTAGTTGGACAACATATACTGATCGCATAATGTTAGTCAGGGTCTTCAGTAGACTAACATCTGCTCAGGCATAACATGCTGATAAGATATTGTTAGTCAGTCAGGAGGAGAGTAGACTAACATCTGCTCAGGCATAACATGCAGATCAGATAATGTTAGCCGGGGGAGAGTAGACTAGCAACTGCTCAGGCATAACATGCTGATCAGATATTGTTAGTCAGTCAGGAGGAGAGTAGACTAACATCTGCTCAGGCATAACATGCAGATCAGTTAATGTTAGTTAGAGTCAGGAGGAGAGTAGACTAACATCTGCTCAGGCATAACATGCAGATCAGTTAATGTTAGTTAGAGTCAGAAGAAGAGTAGACTAACATCTGCTCAGGCATAACATGCTGATCAGAAATTGTTAGTCAGAAGAAGAGTAGACTAACGTCTGCTCAGGCATAACATGCTGATCAGAAATTGTTAGTCAGAAGAAGAGTAGACTAACGTCTGCTCAGGAATAACATGCTGATTAGATATTGTTAGTCGAGAGGAGAGTAGACTAACATCTGATTGGGCATAACATGCTGATCAGATATTGTTAGTCCGAGTCACGTAAAATATACTGGTCAAGATCCCCAATCTCGACTTCCTCGCAGGTCTTTCTGGACACGAGCTGCTTTCGTGCCCGGCTAGCGAGGTGGAAGATTGGCATGGTTCTAGAGTAGTTGTGAGTGAAACGTAATTGAAGCCAAGCATAACACAACCGCCTGGAAGACCCCGGTCTACCACCATCATCTACTCAGGATGTGAGGAAAGCTACTGCATCCGCTACTTAACGCCTTTTTCAGAGCGCAAAAAAGAGTAAATATACTCAATGTGGACATTCATAACATCAACAGCCCATAAAGCTAACACCGGTTTGAAATATAATACATTGCTACAGAAATAACAAGTACAGGAACATACATAAAGCTTCAGAACAAGCGTACTGATATGAGCCATTAAGGTGGTCATTCTATGATCCGTAAGCAGTGATGTGAAGAAGAAGTACAAGAACAGGTAATCAAGTATTGCATATATTCTATTGTCATATTATTTAATCCAAAGCCGAACAAAATCAAGCCACTGATATCTACTGCCTGGGAAACAAAAATAGCTGGCTGACCGACATGATCAGTGGAGCATTGGTAGAGTTAATCAAAACAATGCACATGTCGGCTAGTTCTCTCAAAAGCAATGTAGCATACAAAAACCATTAGCGTGGGTGATCACTTCCAACTTTTAGAAGACATTTGCAGAAGCCGAACATAGCTGCCTAAGCTATCTGAAAGAAATGGGCAAGACGGAGGTCTGAACATAAATAGAAATAAGACCCAGTCATATATGTCTTCGATGGAAGCTGCGACTGGAAAATAAGCTCATCGAAAATATCAACGCGTATTTCTACAAGGCCAGAAAATCAACGGAAGCCACAACATTTACAATGAGATTTTACACAGGAGACCGGCGGGTTGACAAGTCTTTAACCGCAGTAATCCGATAATCCTGCAGATGGCTTATCCCAAGGCCAGTATAACACATTCAGAAGCATAGTCATTCGATCAATGGTATATGAGCGTGAGGTTTGGAGTCTACGAAAATTAGACGCAGAGAAGGCCCATGCTACCAACACATTAATGGAGCGAAGACTCCTAAATATCTTGATGAGAGACCACATTCGAAAAGCCGACATATGCCATCAGGAAGAGTTGCAGAATCTTATCGACTCTGCATCAATGCAAAAGTACAGATGGGTCGGTCATGTGGCACACATGATTGACGATAGATGAATGAGACGCGCTGAAATGAATTAAAATGGTTGTGCACTAATAGTAAGGCTTGATATCACATTAACATTATCATATAACCATTGACGTCAGTCCGGCTAATGTCAGGAAGCCAATACTATTTTGTATGCGTCACAATCTTTTGCAGTACTTTACCAATGCGTGCCTAGGTTTTTGGACGGTCAATCCATCTCTGTTATTGTTGTAAACGCAAATGAGTCTAATTCGCCAAGTGATAGGAATAGAACTAATGGAAATCCTTGTGACAACAGGAAAAGTCAAAAACAAGATATATCATAGAAGACAGATCACAGCGTTCTACGATGACATAACAAAAAGGATGCGATAAGATTGGTCGTCCAATTGCTAGAACGGTCAGAAAACAAATAGATTTGTAACTAACTAACACCAACATCGAGTTACCGAATGCTTGATGATGATGATTATGATGACGAAAAACATACTTATTCCGAAAATTGTTCTCACAAAATCAGACATTATTTCTTTTGCAAATGAGGAAGCCAGTTCTAGTATACTTTCCTGGTGATATTTTTAACAATGTTGAAAGTGTAGTAAAGTTATAGATTTTCACCTGACCTTAACGTGTTACCAATTGACATCCACGAATCAATCACAAATGAAGCATTCTATCCCCATGCAAGCTCATTTATTCATGATTTATATGATCAATTTTCATATTCAGTTCTTGTTTAGTCCTTTTCTTCATGGTTCGCTCTCAATCTTCCGCTATAAAGCTCTGAAAGGGGAATTGCAAGAGAATTACAAGACAAAGAAAAACTGGCCAACAGGGAAGTAGTGGAGGCAGTGACAATTAATGCATTTAAGAATAGATTTGATGCGCACAGCTTTTAAAGCAAAGAAATGTAAATGAAACTGGTTGTATACAGACTCTGCAGAGTCTTTTAAACCAGTATAAATACGTTAAGTTAAGTTAAGTTATATGCGGGTGTACCAGTATATGGACTCCACAGCATAGTGTTTATCTGATGTCAGGCACGTGTAATACATGTCCAGCAAAACGATGATTGCGTAATATCGCTGCTTCCGCAACGTATCGATTTATCTCACATGGAGATGTGATGCTCCAAAAACTTACTACGTCTGGCGAAAAATAACCAGTTTTCTCTTTAACTACCCAAAGGTCTCTCTAAATCTAGGGAAATGTAAACTATACAACAAAATGTTGATGAAAATAACAAAGAAAATGTGTACGAAATAACATTACAGATGAGTCAGGAGATTTAATCAAAATCAAACATAACATTTACTGACTTGACTTCCAAACCAAATTGTTCAGACCTCAACCATTTTAGTAGTTTGGCGCAAGCTTGTTAACAATCGTGAATTACAAAATGTCTAACACAGACACAATTAAGTTTATGATTTCTGTTAACTGTGTCTATTTTAAATTCATAATAGTCTGTCGATCCCTGACATCAGAAACTGTTTATAATTTTACCACAAATAGGTCAACGCACTAAATCATTTAATGCGCGCAAACCTATTTACGTCTCTCGGCTAATTTCTCATATGTTCTTCTTCTTCTACATTTCCTTCTTCTTCAGTGTGTGTCCTGAAAATTGTCCTCTGATGTTGTGATTGGCTGCAATACTTGTACTTTTTGGCCCGGCACAGTTTGTTTCAGCTGACGTTTTTTGAGTATCCATTTTACTTTCCCCATTACGATTCGTATCCCATTTGTTGTTATATTACCTAGTTTATTTTTCCTCTGAAATTCGTGTCCAGACTGGGGGAATAAAGAAAGAAAGTAAACGCAAAAAAAACTAAAAAACTTGTTGTTGTTAAACAACTTAACTTAACGTCTTTATGCTGGTTTAGAAGATTCTGCCCTCTGTTTGCAAACAATTTCTTTTAAATGCCCTTGCTATAAAAGCTATGCGAATCCCATATATATTCTTAAACGCATTAATTGTCTTTCTCTCCACTTCTTCTTCTAGCAATGCATTCCCCGCATTCACCACTCTTTGACTATAAAAATATTTCCTAATGTCTAACCTGGACTTTTCTTTAGTTAATTTGTAGCTTTGCCGTCTTATTGTTCTTGTAGGTGGTTGTATTTTGAAGAAAAAAAACATGTTGAGGTCTAACTTATCCTTTCCTTTGATTTTGTTTTAAACCTGAATTGTCATCTCAAATATTTATTTTTTCTAGACACTGCAGGCCGGTATTTCTGAGGTTTTCCTCATAACTGTCATTCTGGAATCCCACTATCAGCTTTGTCGCTTTACATGTGGTGCTGTCATGTTTGTCAGACCGCATTAACACAGGCTGGTGGTACTAATCTTGAGTAATGATCCAGCGAGCGCTCCTTGAGTAATAACATAGGTCCCCCCCCCCCCCCCCACATTCAAATAGCTCACTAATTACTACTGAGCGGGAAAACGACTAAATAAGCCGAGCAAACCAATATCCAGCCGGATTGTAAACAGGAGAATGACATATTGGCGATACCTTTCTCCAAGCTAGAACTAAATTATTCAGGACTTCAAACAAAGCAGCTGGCCTAAATGAGTTGAGGACAGAGTAAATTACAAACTTTGCATCAGAAACCATCACATGGCTGCTGAAAGCTTTTAAACGCATGCACCGGCTCTATGCAAATTTCTAAAATCTGTAGAAAATCCCATGTGGCTGCTCTGGTACAACTAGAAGAAAAACTCTGGTAAAACGCCATCAAAACCTAAAAACCAGACCATTTTCACTACTGTGCCATCTGTATAAAGTCTTTGAAAGAATTATCCTGGACCGTATCACCCATTCCCCCCTCCCCCATAGACAAGAAACTCACCAAGGAGCAAGTAGGGATCAGGTCTGGAAGATCATGTTGCGGCCAGATTCTTAACCTGGCACAACTCATCAAGAAGCAAGTAGGTTTCAGGTCTGGAAGATCATGTTGCGGCCAGATTCTTAACCTGGCACAACTCACCAAGGAGCAAGTAGGTTTCAGGTCTGGAAGATCATGTTGCGGCCAAATTCTTTACCTGGCACAACTGATCGTGGAAAGGTACGACCGTGAACAGATCACAGGAGTAACTTTTATTAACTTAAGCGCGATTGTTGACAACATAAGCCATCAGAAGTTGTTTGCTAAGCTATAGTCCATGACAACATAAGCCATCAAAAGTTGTTTGCTGAGCTATAGTCCATGACAACATAAGCCATCAGAAGTTGTTTGCTAAGCTATAGTCCATGACAACATAAGCCATCAGAAGTTGTTTGCTAAGCTATAGTCCATGACAAAGGACTGACTGGCGTCCCGCAGTAAATGTATCCTGCAGAATAGGCGATTCTACGTCACTTTGATGGGTACAAAAAAGTCGATGGCGAAACCAACAAAATGGGCTGCCACAGCGAAGTGTCCTGGCACCTATGCTCTATAATGCATACACCAACGAACAACCCACAGAAACAGAGGTGACAAAACTCACATTTGCCGATGATACAGCAGTAGCTTCCCAGGAAACCGACTTCGAAGAAGTCGAACAGAAACTGACAAGCGTTCTTTATGACTTTGCTATATATTACCAAAAGGATGACTTCAAACCAAACTCCAGCAAAACTCAAGTATGTGCCCACTGTCTCAGAAATAGAGAGGCAAACAGAAAGTTGCAGATCAAATAGCAAGGACAAGATCTAGAACACAGCACGGCTCCCAAATACTTTGGAGCAAAGTTTGACCATACGCTGTCCTATGTCGCACATTGTCAGGAGACAAAACAGAAAATACATGCGACATATAGTATCATACGAAAACTGACAGGCATAACATGGGGAGCAAAGCCAGATGTTCAAAGAACATCAGCACTCGCTCTGTGTTTCTCTGTAGTTGAGTACGCCGCACGAGTCTGCATGAACTCTGCACATGTCAAATATATATATATAGCAATAAATCAGACACGTATATTGACTGGATGCCTAAAACCTACACCAACTGCAAAATATACCCCAAAATCGGCATAGCGCCACTAGAGATCAGAGAATCTGTCGCATCAGATATAGCAAGAGAGAAACAGGTAAATGCTCCAAGACACTCTATGTTCGGACATCAGGTGCATCGCGCACGACTAAAGTCAAGACGAAGTTTCTTACAGTTAACCCAGCCCCTACAGACTAGTCCCGGAAATCGACACATCGAAAGTTGGAAACTGCTGACACAGGTCCCCTTGATCGAGTTACAGGAGGAACTTGCGCCTGGACATCTCATGCCCTATGCAACATGGAAGTCACTAAATAGACTTCAAACTGGTGTATCACGATGCAGAAAAAACCTGAACAGATGGGGATACAGGGATGATGAAACATTCGAATGTGGAGTAACACAGGACTAGGACCATCTGATAATCCCAGAGACTTGTAGCACGGATGACCTTCTGAGTGCCGGTGACAGGGCAATCCACGTGGCTGAATGCTGGAATAATGATGTGTGACGTAGTGCCTAGGACACGGAAAGTAAGTAAGTATATATCGGGAATTTAGCGTTAAGGTAATTTCTCAATCAGTTGTAGTCAGCCAGGCAATGTAAAATGATAACCTAAGCTGTTCTTGACAGTTAGTAGTATAGTTAGTAGTATAGTTAGTAGTATAGTTAGTAGTATAGTTAGTAGTATAGTTAGTAGTATAGTTAGTAGTATAGTTAGTAGTATAGTTAGTAGTATAGTTAGTAGTATAGTTAGTAGTATAGTTAGTAGTATAGTTAGTAGTATAGTTAGTAGTATAGTTAGTAGTATAGTTAGTAGTATAGTTAGTAGTATAGTTAGTAGTATAGTTAGTAGTATAGTTAGTAGTATAGTTAGTAGTATAGTTAGTAGTATAGTTAGTAGTATAGTTAGTAGTATAGTTAGTAGTATAGTTAGTAGTATCCGTTATCTGTCTTGTATTTCGGATCTTCTTCCTGCTTCTTGAATTTGTACTGCCCTATTTAAGATTCATGTTGACCATGCATTCATTCTGTATCAGTTTGACGTCACCTTCTGAGGCACGCTTGCATAGAATTGTTCTCAAATCTTCGAACAGAACATGGAAGAGAAAGAAAACAGCCCAAAAGATTATAACTCGCAAAGTTTCCATAGCCGACTCAATTTGTGTGTCCCTTGAATCTGGCAGAGTCTGTCATGCCAGGATTGAACTTTAAAGTCACATGAGATGACATCTCGAAGAACAAGTTTGATTGCTTAGCCATCTTCGTTAACGATGGTGTCCAGTTTGGTAAAGAAATCAGGGGTCAGCTTCGGTCAGCATGTCGAACGGTGGCGCTAATTATAGATTCGAAGTACCCTTGAAATACTTGGAATCATGGTATTCTTCTTCTTCTTCTTCGTACGCTGTCAGACGTCAACCTTTATTTTTTTTTAAAAGCAGCGGTCATCCTAAGGCTGTTGACACTGCCATAGAGCTTGTCTAGTGTTGCCACTGGTGATGGCCACATCTGCTTTCTCTCATCCTCGTATGTCGGGCAGTTTTGCAGCAGATGTTCAGCGGTCATTTTCCCAGTACCGCATGTGCATTCGTCAGTGCCACCTATCTTCAATTTATTGAATAGGTGGTACCTCAGTCTATTGTGGCCAGTGGGAAGTCTGAAGACCACGACCTGCTCTCTTCTGTTCAACTGGTAATAGGCATCATTTTTTTGTGTAGCCAGTATGTTCTGTTTCCCATTTGGTCATGTATCTAGCTCTAATAAGCCTTTTTGACTCTTCGTATGTCACACTAGTATCTGGTTGTGGTAGTCTTGCACCTTCTTTTGCCAGTCTGTCTGCCTTCCCGTTGCCTAGGGAATCATGGTATTCAAACAGGTATGGGATCAAGGCGCTGAGTAGCGCATGAGCTGCAGTGGTCAGCTACCCATAGCTGACTGCTAGCGTCAGGTCCAGCGAACCATTGCTGCCAAGACCCTTCTACACATCCACGCGGTGATCCTGAATAACAGGCTGCAGCAGGGCAGACTGGCTTAGGAGAAGGGATCGGAGAGGGAATGCTAACCCGGTACTAAAAAAATGCTTGCTGAAGTCGGATGTGTTGGACCGAAAGGTGCAAATATCGCAGCCAAGCTGTAAACTACAACACAACGCATTCCGTTCTCTGGACTACATTCTGCTACTTACCCTTCCAGGGTTTAGTAGTGGGAGATTGAGAACGAACAAAGAAGCAGAAAAAGAAACAGGTATGATAATGCAAGTAGCGAAAAGATATCCGTAGAATGCTTTTTAAAATTCATGCAGTTTACTGGGCTTAGGGGAAGATACACATAATTTGAGTATATATTAACTATAATTTTTGTCCCGGCAGCGGGAGTCCCACTACATGTTTTCGATTTCTAACAGAGAAGGAATTGTTAATGTGCTGTGGACACTGAGCACGACAGTCCGATTTCACTACCCAGAAAACGGAAATATTTTAACAGAAGATAAACGTTAAAAAAAATCACCGTCTCCACAATGATTTGAACCCACGACCTCTGGCACCAAGGCGGACGCCTTACCTTGAGACCACTGAGTCCCTCTCTTGGTATGTTAGAAGCTTTTATAGTAGACTGACAAGTACATGCCATTGTCCGAGATAGTTATGTAAGTGTTACAGGTTCAGACCTCTCTTTCCTACAGCTTCACATCACAACTGCATTTCATCCCAGATGTATGTCAAGGACGAAAATAGCACCACTGCCCAACAGAGAGCATGTAGTAAGAGATGATTGACTGTGTGACGTAGCATAACACCGGCCATGGTTATGTGGTTTGTTAAGAGCAGCATGAATGGCGCCTAACAGAATAAAGGTCTACTTTGCTGCAGTATTTGAGTTCTTTTTAAAATGGACAAAGGGTAATCACCCTCCGCGGCACTTACCCCCAACACAGCGGAGTAATAAGCTGTTCGAACCTATCCCGCTGAACATAAAATATTCCTCCTGGCTTCATCCAGCCCACGTCAGAGCTAGCAACTGCTGAGTGGCATCCCCCCCCCCCCCTGTAGAAGTACAGGTCGGGTAAGACTAAGACTAAGATATATATATATATATATTATATATATATACATATACATGTCTCATTTATTGATATGTTTGACATGTGTAGCATTCTTCCAGACTGGTGCAGCGTAATCAGCTACAGAGAAACACAGAGCGAGTGCTGATGTTCTGTGGACATTTGGCTTTGCTCCCCATGTTATACCAGTCAGTTTTCGTATGATACTATATCTCAATGTATTTTATGATTTATTTCCTGACAATGTGCGGCATAGGACAGCGTGTGGTCCAAATTTACTACCACGTATTTGGGGGTTGTGCTGTGTTATAGATCCTGTCCTTACCATTTGATCTGCAACTTTCTGTTTGCCTCTCTATTTCTGATATGGTATACAAAAACTTGAGGTTTGCTCAGGTTTGGTCTTCTTTTAGTAATACAATTAAGAATGCAAAAGGCGTGATGAGCTCTCAATTCGTTAACGAATTTATGGCAATAAAAAAAGACCATTATAAGAATACTTAGAAAATTTATTTATTAAATATAACGTCTCTCCTATTGAATGGACAACAAATACTATTTAAGTTGACGTTAATGCCAGTCAAGGTGGCTTATTCCCTCCTCCACCCCGCCCCTCCTCCCTGATGCGCCACATACACTTTTGTTGCAATCTCAACAGGACCACCGGGTCAGATTTCATCAGGAATTGTTATGCAACGCTTTACACGTCAAACACGTATTTTCTGCTGCAATGTCATTTGGTCCTGCCACTTTCTCTTTCTTGCGTTTGGAAATGGCACTTTTGGATTTATATCTTACTTGGAGTGTTGGAGTTCAAGTCCAGTGCCTTCTCTGCTGGCTGGATGTTTGTTTGATGTGGTGGAGGTCTGTTTAGACTTTTGTTGAAACATTCAACCTATCGTTTCTGTTGTTCCTCCGATGAAGCGAATAGCATGCGTTCTCTACCTTTGTTTCTTTTTGTTTTTTCAGTCTGCATATATCTATTTGACAGGAGCTTGAACGCTGTATGGCTCACAAATATTTAGATGTGAATTTAGACCGTGATTTAGTAACGCACTGCAATGAAACATTGCGTAACATACACGCAATAAATAATATCATTCGAAAACTGACAACCATAGTATGGGGGTGGGGGGGTGGGGGGGCACAGCCATAAGTCCTTCGGACATCTGCATTTGCCTTGTATTTTTACGTAGCTGAATACGCCTCGCCTAAATGGAAATCTGTGCCCATGCGAAACTAGTTGATACAGCATTAAATGAGGCGGGTCGGATAGTATCAGGGTGCCTAAAACTCACACCCATTGATGCAATGTATCCCATAATTGGATTTGAATAAGCGTTGCAACAGAAATCGAATGAGAAAATCAGAAGCACGTCCAAAGGCACCGAATGTATGGATATCAGCTAGAGAGCACAAGATTCAAATTCAGACATAGCTTCATAAAACCAACACAGCCCATACAAACAAACCCTGAAAGTCGCCGTATCGAGAGATTTCACGAATTTATCCAGGCCACAGAGATGGAAGTCCCCGACAAACCTGTACCGAAAAAAATTGCTGCTCATACAAAACATGGAAGTCGCTGAACAGACTCCGAACAAGTGTATCACGATGCAAGCGGAGTACGAGACGATGGGAATACACATATGATGACACATGCGACTGTGACCCAATACATGACCAAGACCACCTGATGACCTGCCCCAACCTCCAGGAAACGTGAAAAAGTAGCGACATGCTGTAGACAAATGACAAGGCAATCCATGTCGCTGAATACTGGATGCATACTGTATAACGTGGTGCTTAGACACGGAAAGTAAGGGGAGTATTTTACATTTTCTTTGTTTATTAGTGAAGATCTCTCAGATTTTCTCGTTCCGCTGTCTCTCATGTGTCAACGTTTCAATATATTCCTTTTAATTTGTCTTTACACATGTCTTGACATCTTTGTCAATAAAAGTATAATTTATATGTGCTTCTGCCTTGAGTATTCAAGTTTGGTAATTGTTGAGTATAGCTTTCTTTTGTCCTTTCTTAGATTTTATGTAGTGTCCGTATTGTGACCTATTCGTTGTGTTGGGTTCCCTTGAATCTTACAATTTCTTCACATTTGTGATTCTACATTTCTTAAGTGTGTTCCTACATAGTATTAATGCGTGTCTCCTTGAACTCATACAACTATTGTGCTACTTTGTATCTGTTAGAAAGTTGTATGCTATATTCTGTCTTCCTGTTCTGGTATTTCTTGTGCGGAGTACTGGGTACGATTTTAGTCTCAGCTGCAAGGTCCCCAGTAACATATTGTAGTCTGATCTGCGATGGCACTAAGCTTTATTTCTACATCTTGTAGTGTACTTCTGAACGCTTGACTGACACAAATGCGATCAATCTATTTTTCAGTCACTTGATCTGGTGATCTCTATCTGATTATATGTACCTTCTTGACTTTAAATATGCTTCCTACAATTATCCTATTGTGTGGACCACATAGGTCTGCAAACATTTCTTCATGTTTGTTCATCTGCCATCCTTCCTTGTTTTCCTATAATCTGTCCGTAACCCAGGTTGTCTGCTATTACTTTTGCATTGGTTCCCCATTCATTGAGATATTCTGATTTCGGAGTGTCAATGACTTCTTCCAGCGCGTTGTAAAAAAGTGTTGCTTCTTATCATCTTCGGCTTTATTAGTTGGGGCAAAGCACTGAATGCTGTTGATATTCATGTTTTTGTTCCTAGTTGTAAAGCCACTTTTCATGATTCCAATGGTAATAGCTTCCCACTTTATTTAATTCCTTTATGCATCTCTACAAAGCGTCAGTGCGACTCCCTCTGTGTGTTGGACATCACTTCCCTTGTTTATAGAATAAATTATAACTTCCCAGTGATCAGCCTAATCTCTTCCGGTTGCGTCCACCTTGTTTCACACAGTCCTAAAACTGCCATTTTGTAATTTCTCAACTCACTAGCTATCTGTGATATTTTCCCTGCATGCTGCATTGTTATAAAATGCCATGTCATTATATTGGTTTTCATCTTGGCATTAAGAAGGGCAGTCAGCCATGAAGTTTCCTTACGGGTTTTCACTCCACTGTTTTATTATTCTCGTTTCCTTTCATTTCCCAAGGCCGTTTGTTTTTGTTTTGCTGTCAAGGTTTTTGTAAACATTTTTATTTGTATAAATTTGGTTGATTTGACTAAACATAACATATTAAACACTACGTGAGTTGTCCATGTTTAGTTTATTCCATCTCTCCTGACATATCCCGCTTGGGTGACCCTACTGGAAGCTTCCGCTTAGCGTCTGAAACATTGAGATACGCAAGTTCACTCATCATTTTAAGGTAGCGAGGTCGAGGAAGAAAACGATCTTTGCTTAACAAACAAACAACAACAAAAAAAAACAACATACAAGACCAGGATGTTCTTTCATTGTTGTTGGTGTTTGTCCATCATTTCCGAAGCGGCCCACCTTGTCATCTGTCAATCCTGGAGTGGGTTCGTAGGTGGCTGTTCAAACCAATCCGAGCTCGAAAGCGTCTGTCACACCGAGGGCAAAGAAATAATGCCTGACAGCCAGAAGGAGGCAACTCGTCTCTTGCCTTTCGTATCGCTCGTCTCCGTGCAGTTTCTTTGATTCCGGTCTGTTCCATATGCCAGAAGAGATTTTACTACGCCAGGCACAGCGATCAGCAGCAACGTTATCCTAATTATCAAGGTCAATGTAGAAATTCTTCAGTGATACTTTCTAGTGCGTTCGTAAAGTTTTATTTGGCTACAGCAAGCTCGCTAGCCTGAATCAAGCTCGCATTATATCTTCTTTGGAACCCGCTCATCACACATGCGGACAACATGGTCAGTCCATCTAAACTGCAGTTTGCACAGAGCTGTGCGGATACTTGATATGCCATCCCGCGAAAGAAATTCTACATCCGTGATCCTATCTTGCTATTTTATGTTCTGCAGTTTCCTTAAGCAGTCAAGAAGAAAGTGGTCAAGCTTGTTCAAATGTCGGTTATACAGTCTAAGTTTCACAGGCGTACAGGAGAGAAATGGCCAGACGACTGCCGCATAAACCTTCAATTTGGTTAAAAGTTTAATTCCTCTCTGGTTCCAATATGATCTTAGTTTTCCAAATGCTACACATGCTTTGGCAATTCTCGAGTTTACTGCTTCAAAAATATCGAGGGTATGCTGCAATGGTATACAAAGCTTTCCTCCAACTTCAGCTTCTGACCATTGATAGTGATATATGCTTTATTGTGTACATTTCTTAGGGCTGCTTGGTTGTACACTCTATGGCACGGAAGCCATGTTGAATATGAGCTGTTCACGTGAACGCACACAAAGCGTCTGCTACTATAGTAATTACAAAGCTGGATGTTGCTGCCTAATGCCACCTTTAGAAATTACCATCTTTATTTTAGCTATCCCATATCAGTTTGTGACTTATTTAGTGTCCTTTTCTTATGTGTAATCGATAGATCACAAGTACTGACATGTATTTATGTTTCAAATAAAATGTGTTCTTGGTATCAGACGTCCTTTGTGCGACTTTGCATGTGTAGTAGCTGTGGTTGAAAGGTAACGCGCTCGTCGTCTCTCAAAGCAATTAGCGGGAACGGCGGGTGAATGAATTCCGTAGGTTTCAAGCGACCCAATGTCTCAAAACCGGTGGCCCCTTAGTGTCTGCATCCTGAGTTACCTCCAGTCATCTTGACCTATGTCTTGCCATTGGTCAAAGGTAGTTCGGCACAAGAGAGTTAATGGGATGATTAACGCAGTTTATTCCTCCCTATAATCCAAATACAGGTCTTTAGTGTAATACAGTAATTTTGGTGTTCATTCAGGAACATGTTGTGCCCTGTGCCAGGCAGCCAAATGTTGTCTAAACTCATCTCTGTCCCTAGACATTAAGCACAATGCCGGACCAAGATCCTGTCGAAGGCCATCTCTCCATTTCATTGGAAGACGTCCGTGGCGACGATTATAGGTATAGGGTCACCCTGAAGTCACTGTTAATGTCCATCAATTATTAGAAACACGTAAGATACAGCTGTGATCAACAACTAACTAACTAACTGATTTACTAACTAACTAACTTACAAACTAATTTGCTAATTAACTGACTGACTAACTAAGTAACTAGTTAACTAACAAACAAACAAACTAACTATAACTAGCTAACTAACTTACTATTAAAATTAAAAAAAGCGAGCTTCACAAACAAATGAACTTGGTCTTGGCACTGTAACATAAAATGCGAGGCTGAGAAAATAAAGTATAAAAAATATATGTAAAGAAGTAAGACTCAGCAGGTACCAATTTTTGCATCATCCGCCAAGGACAACCGTCGAATGTCAGAATTGTGGAGAATGTGCATGAGGTGGTTGCGGGGAGTGATCCTGACCAAGCGTCTCTTAAGATTTAACCTACGCTTCTCTTAATTTACCCTCCAATAATTTGCCAGTGTCCAGACCAAAAGTAATGTTTGTCCGAGGTCGGACACAAAACAGCTGACTCAACAAAGCATAATTGAATATTACCTATGGGCTAATCATCGCTCTAGAAAGCAGGTACATGAACATATAAGAGCATACAAAAAAGAAGACAATAAAAGTGATGACACGTCCAAAAGTAGACACTGCTGCCGAGAAAGAAGTGTTAAAGACGCCATTGTTCATGAGGTCATTGACTAGTTCCCTATCCTCGCTGCTTCCTTCTCAAACCTTGCGACATTTACCCATTCACCGCTACATTGACGGGAGCGTATCGATTGCGCAAATACCTTTAAGAAAAAAGTTTGTACTTTACAGAACACAGCGCTCACATACTCAAGAGTTTGGCCATGACGTTAGGGCGTCGTTTGGCTAGCTATGAGATCGACTAGAATAAATGACAGCTCTTCTAATGGCGGATTTAATAAGCTACGTGAACACGAACCGGACACTTCATCAGCGCTCGCCACTTCCGCTTTTATATCTGTCCGTGCGTACAGCGGGAAAGCTATTAATGGGACACGATTATGTCCGTGCGGGGGAGGTAATCGATCCGTTATAAATAAAAAAAGCGAGAGAATAGACTTGCTAACAAAATAGCTCACCGCCTTTTTCTGGTATCTGGGAAAATGGCGGGAGAATAGCGGCATTGAAGAATGCCAAAGAATGACAAGAGCAACCAGCGTAGGTGTCGATTGGTTCGCCAGCGGTTATTGTTCCAGACATTGGCTGAGACGCTGAAAGGAAACGCCAGTGATAAGGTGTGAGGCCAAAAGACAGCTTGCAGTTTATGTTAACTGGAATGGTTGACGCCAAGCGCCGACAACGTGCATTTGACTATAATGATGAGTGAAGGAAGCAGTAATCTCTGAGTAGATCCACGTCTGTAAACGAAACAATTGACAGATACAATTTTGCTGCCATTTTGACGTAAGGTTGATGTGATTTGTATATTATTGTCTGTGGTCTCATTGCGGGGCTGTTGTTTGTTCTTTCTTATGGGTGTTCTTGTACACGAAAATATTGGAGAACTATTTTTTTTTTTTAAAAACAACAACAACTTCTTGTTGCTTTCACGTATCTCACATGTGAAAAACTAATTTTCAATTATTGAAACTTATCCAAAAATAATATTTTCAACAATCTTAGTCAGTTAGACACTAAATAACTGAAGAATTATAAGTCAATTATTATTAATTCCAGTTAAACAAGAATAATTTTCTAACTTTCCTTTTGCTAATTTCCAATGTCGGCATATTGCAACAGTTTACTGAGAAATACATTATATTCCGTTCCGTTTTCTCATGAGTCGACGTCACTGCACTTTGGCCAAACCCATAGGTGCCCAATCTCCATCAGCTTTTCGTGTAGATTGTGGATACTCGCAGTTTCATTATTTCGCTGGCTGCACGTAACGTTATTATCAAATGTGTTATCGATCAACAGTTAAGGATTATGGATATTAAACTCTATCTAAATCTTATTTTAAAAGATGAGTAAACTTTCACATTAGCTAAGCAACACGTGATATCATGAAATTTATCATCGATAAACCGCTTAGTAAAAACTGGTTGCTTCCACTTATTGAAACACAACAGTCACATTCACGGACATTTATTTGTATATTTACTAAGAAATGTGTGGGATCAGTATGTGTATTATTAGTTATCCACTTTTTAAACGCTTCGTAGTTTACAAAATATCTTTAAAACACACAAAGATATATAATTATCGAAGCTATTAACATTTACAAAACAACACAAGGGATTAGAACATGTTTCTTAACTTAAACTTAACTTAACATCTTTATACTGGTTTAGAAGATCCTGCAGAGTCTGTATACAACCAGTTACATTTACATCACCTTGCTCTAAAATCTATGCGCATCCAGTTTATTCTTAAATGCATTAACTGTCCCTGCCTCCACTACCTCCCCTGGCAATGCATTCCAAGTTTACAATTTGTTGTAAACATTAGATTTTAATATATAGCTGGTTAACACGCAAAGATATCTCAGGAATATATTACTATTCACGTAGAAACATATACTACCGTCTTTTACAAACTTTGATTATTTGCAATTAAGTCAAAAATAGCATATACACAAGGCATGATAATATATTAACTTGTACTAACAAATGCATGTTATCAACAAATCAGTAGACCGCACTGGTTATTATAATACGAGAAATATTCAAATGAAACCGGACCAAACTGCAACAAGTGAACATACGTACAATGCGCTTAATGACGTCAATTCTGCTGTAAAAAAAAAATACCAACCGTCAAGTTTGAAAAATTTAAATTTCTTCCGACTCATAAGTTCCTCAGCAGACCGTCGAAAACATGGCCGGTGTGGTACAGAATACGTTCAGAATTGATCAGCGAGCCGTGATTCGGTTTTTAACACATGAAGGATGTCAACCAATTGATATTCATCGCAGAATGCACTCAGTGTATAGTGATAACAAGTGTGTCCAAAACTAGCAGTGAAGCACTGGACAATATGCGCCTGACCTGGTCTCGGAAGATCTTTCGATAACTCACGTCCTTCTGTAAACATCGTCGTCCAGATCTTCACTGTTATTTTGGCACACTTTTGTCACTATACCTTGCCTGCATTCTGCGATGAATGTAAACTGGTCGACATCCTTCAGCTATTAGAAAGCGAATCACCGCTCAACTCTGGAGGATTCCGTATCACACCCACTATGTTTTCAACGTTCTGCTAGGAAACTATGAATCAGAGAATAATTACATTTTGCAAACTTGGCGGTTGGTATTTTCTGTTTACATCAGAAGTAACGTCATCATGCGCATCGTACGTATGTTCACTTGTTGCAGTTATGTCCGGTTTCATTTAAACACGACTCGTACTTCCAAAGTCCTTTCGTATTGTCATACTTTTAGTAAATATGACTTCACGTGGGTATGTTACTGTTTGACTATTTGGCATGTTACCTAATATATATGAAAAATATCACATTACTCAAATGGATTGATGTCAATATTTGCTTACAATTTCATGTTATCATAACGTGTGCCTTCATCTTCATCATTATCATGTGCCATTTTCTTACAAGAACATAGTTTCGTTCACTGCAGCTCTGAATGTATCACGACTTAGAACGAGTCAGCCCGCGCCATACATAGATATTTACAGACTATAATGCATGATGCCATCTTTGTAGGGTTGTCTTATTTTTTTTAAGGAAGCTTCTCCTTCATTATCCCTGCCCCTAGACCGTCATGTTTCTTCTAATATATGACACATATAAAGATATGATACATTTAAACCAATAATCAGACGGCGACCAGGATTGTGTGAGTAAAGATATGCCATTTACGTTAGAGCAAGCTTAATAAGAGATGATAACAGTGATTGCACAAACAATATACGTTATTACATGAATAACTGAACAAGATCATACATACCTGTGTAGGTAAGAACACAAATAAGTATAAAATATGAAACAAGGAGTAAATGCCCTAAGACATGCCAAAATAGGTGAATATGAATTGAAATACATATAAACATTTATATATATATATATACGGAGTAGCTTCAAACAGTTCCAGGAATTAGTGGATTATATAGAAATAATTTACAATAGAATTATCTACACTATATCATGTCCTTCAAAGTAGTTCCCTTCGGCAACTACACACGTTAGCCTGGGTCCATACATCTGCTGAAAATATTTGTGGAACCCATTCTCTGACACCTCTTTCAGCTGTCTTGTAGCATTGGTGATAATGTACTCAGCATCCTTGAATTGCTGTCCTTTCAGTGCCGATTTCAATCGAGGGAACAAGAACAAATCAGTTGGTGCGAGGTCAGGAGAATATGGAGGATGTTCCAAGGTAATCACATTGTGCTTTGCGAGATACTGCTTCACCAGTAGGGATCGATATGCTGGCGCATTGTCATGCAGCATAATCCTTTTTTTCTGGTCGTTTTCTTCTGAATACATCTCTTAGATAACGGAGGAAATCAAAATACATTTTCCTCTTCCGGAATGAAATAATGGTAGACAATATCCGGGGAATTTTTAAAAAATTCCAACATAACTTTGCTCTTGTCCAACGAAATTGCTGTGTTCGGGGAGATGTAGGAGACTTCCATTCAGAGGACTGATGTTTTGTCTGATGATTATGCCAAACACTTGCAATTTCTACATTGCATTATCACCATATGCTTTATTAATTAAGCAATATTTGTGTTTCTAAGGGTTTCTCGAGAAAAACACAGAATTTGACAAATGTACGTTGCTCAATCAAGGACATTTTCAACGCCGAAAATGCAACAAGCCACAAAACACAGACAAACTTCTGTAACTTCTATTTGAGATTATATGTTAAGGTCACGTCTGCCATATCCTTTCGTCAAGGTCACTTCTAAAAAATAAATTATCCATAACATCATCTGTCATTCAAACACGAGGCGATTATCCCTGGAACTTTTTGAAGCTACCTCGTATATAAACAGACATATATGAACATACATACACATATACGCATTTAAGCATTTAAGCATATACAAATTGATGTATAGACATATTTCGACAGAAGTATATAACACGATAAAAGGGAAAGAGAGAGAGAGAGAGAGAGAGAGATTGAGAGACGGGGAGAAAGGTTCAGGATAGCCTACGAAAAAGTATACAATGTATTCAAACTAGAATCCGCAAAGGGTCCCAAAATGAAGCTCAATTGATGCGATTCTAAAAGGAGTAGGATATGATTCCAGTGACACTGATAACCTATTTAGATTTTGAATCGACATTTTTCAGTCGGTACTGCTGCCGTCTCGATTTAATATTTGTTTTTAACATAATATGTATAATGGATGTCAAACCGCTGTCCTTTAAGACCACCCGCATCAACCCTTTCACGTCTCATACTGATGGATGTTATTGCGCATGTGTCTGAACAGGTCAATGGGGCACGGAAACATATGTTGTATGACAGGCACACATAGTCTGGAGAAGGTGTTGGTGTTCTCACGGCTTGTGATTTTATATTTACAACATAATACATAACCTACATTAGCCCACACATGTTCTGAAAACAAGATGTGTGGAAATTAGTATTGGCAAATTAAGCCTGCCATAAATTGTCTGTCAAGTCGATTATACTCCTACGCTGTGCTTCACATAGACATGTGAAGTTTATTGCAATGGTAAAATAATGTTCTGACCTTTTAAACTAAAACAATTTCATACGGACGGCAAGATTCATACATGTGTGTCTTGCAGGAATGAATATTTCAATATCGCAAACGGTTAAACACTGAACTGTACGTATAATCTTTGCATATGGTAAAAATGGCCTGCCTAATGTGTACACTTTATCGATAAACTGTCTTGGTACATGCAGTCATCTTCATGTGGTTCTTGTTTGCCGGTTGTTATTAGTAATCCATTCATATGCATCGCTTCACAGACAATCCATCTTTCATTTCCTAGTTTAGTTTTCCTCTAGCAGTCATGCCGTGATGGTTAGTATATTCTTAGTATCTTCAATTTGAATTCTTTGTTATAATTGTGCCATACATTTTGCATTCTGCTCGGTTTCTGCATCGCTTTAGACAATCGTCTCCTTATTTCCCTTACACTGTCCCCATCGTTTATATAAAAGAGCCAAGGTATTCCAAATAATCAACAAATTCAGTTTTGTCATTACCAATAGTAGTCTTAGGCTGGGGTATGTGTGTGTCAATGGACATTATCTATGTTGTTTGGTATTCATAAAACGATTCTGATCTTCATTGTGCTTATGAACGGACTTAAGCATCTGTACCAGATTCTAAACGCTGTTTGAAAGCGTAACTGTGTCATCTGAATATCTTAGTTATGAATTTTCCTTTCCTCACATTGAGAATGGCTCGAAATTCACAGTTTTCGTCTGTTTTAAACTGTCGCATGATATCCTCCGCGTATATGTTGAAAAGTAGGGGTAGCGGACGAAGCCATGCCTAACACCTTTGTGGATATAACACCAATCTGAGATGCTTTCGTTGATTTTGACAAAGACTGGCCAATGTAAAGTTTTTTTATTAGGTCTATGAGATGTGTTGCAAAACCTTAATCTTTCATTATTTGCCAGAGTTGATGATATTATACACAGTCTAACGCCGTGTATATCAGTGGTTGAAATATATTTATAGAGAGCGAAGAGAAACTTCAGGGTCAGGTGAGTCATGCTTATCAAGAGTTCGAATATATATCAGTGAATGAGTAGAGAGCAGTCATAGCTGCCTGCTTGCGTCAGGATCAGTAACCCGTAACTAACCAGGACCTTTTTTGGCCTCCAGGTGGCGGTTCGTGAAAACGACTAAAGCAATATAACACGACTAAGAGATTAGGAATCGAAGAGTGAAGGCAAACCAGATCTCAAAAGTGCCCTGCTCAAATCAGATGTACATTGCCGAAAGATGTAGATATCGCAGCTTCGCTGTAAACTACGAAACAGCTTCATAAACGTCCTTTGGGGGACGAACGCCGATAAAAAAAGACGATACTATTTATTAGCCCACTACAAGTCACGTCGTACACCCGGAAAACATGGTATGTTGCAAAAGTCTGAATGGCGAGATGGGGATCCACACTTTTATCCCCATTGTGGTGAGCTTACCTCTGAGCCTCACAGGGCACCCTGGAAACATGGTATGTTGCAGTAGTCTGAATGGCGAGATGGGGATCCACACTTTTATCCCCATTGTGGTGAGCTTACCTCCGAGTCTCACAGGGCACCCTGGAAACACGGTGTTTTGCATTAGTCTGACTGGAGAGATGGGGATCCACACTTTTATCCCCATTGTGGTGAGCTTACCTCTGAACCTCACATGGTACCCTGGAAACATGGTGTTTTGCATTAGTCTGACTGGGGAGATGGGGATCGACACTTTTATCCCCATTGTGGTGAGCTTACATCTGAGCCTCACAGGGCATCATGGACACATGGTGTTTTGCATTAGTCTGACTGGGGAGATGGGGATCGACACCCTTATCCCAATTGTGGTGAGCTTACCTCTGAGCCTCACAGGACACCCTGGAAACATGGTGTGTTGCAATAGTCTGGCTGGGGGAATGGGGATCGACACTGTTATCGCCTTAGTGGTGACAATAGCGAGATGCCTTAGAGAGCATCCAGGAAAAATGCTTTGCCATATTATTCTTACCAACGCTATGGGATCGACACTGAAATCCCAAAATGTTGAGCTTGCAAGGAAGCATTCCATTGCAATACAGCCAGAATGACTGTTGACCATCTTCTCAGTAAGTTTAGGGATATTTTCCTATACGACCACCTGTTACCTGCCACCAAAGAATGGTCGTCAAGAATTCATTAAACTGATCGCTAGCTGCTTCCACATAATCGATATAAGATGCATCATACAGTTAAGATCTACATGGCTTAAATTGAAAAGTAAATGTTGCCCCATACCAGACACTGCTGTCAGGGATGAAGTGTTAGAGCCGTTATTGTACTTAGCTACATCTGAGCTGGAGTGGCCAGTTCCCTTGCTCACTGTCTTTGTCCTTCCTGTACCATCACCCTTTTACCCATTTACAGCGTTGTGGATCGATTGAAGTTGCCTGTATGGAAGTTGAATGCCGTATTTCTGCCATGAAAAGCGATTGCTCTACCGCTAAACTAAACAGACATATATACAGGCCTTTGGAATAATTCACGCGTATTGGTATTATTATCGATACGATTACAAGAAAAAATTGAGAGATACGAAGATGAACGTATACAGTTATGTCAGACTTTGATAGAAAGACATTGAAATTGCTTGGACATTTGACTAAAATGCCTCAAAAGTTTATAAAGATATCAAAATAAGAATACAATACGAGAGATGAGCATTTAATGCTTTGGGGAACTTTTAGAAATCAATCGAAATTAAAACCAACACAAAAAAACGAACAATGTGTCATATACAATGTAAATTCCGTACTTTTGTATGGTTTTGAAGGAAACAAGGAAAACAACAGTACATTGAAAAGACACATAATTTAATAAATTAATGTCGGCAAAGAATAAACGGTTTGAAATCATATACAATCACTAATGTGGAACTAGTAGCAAGAACCATGCATATATCAATGCGACATGACGTGAGGAGAAGGTCTGGTGTTGAGTGGAACACATATGAAGGAAACCAGCAGACAGTATAGCAAGACCGATTCTGTTTACGAGTCCCAAAGACAAGAGAAGTAGAGGCAGAATAAAATATATATGCAAAAGAAGACTCGAGACAAACATTAAGGAAGCAGAGTCTAGAACTGTAGGACATGATGAGTATTTGTTGAACACCTATGCTGTAAAAAGAGAGTACCAATTTAAATTGATCGATGTATGGTTTGAGAATGACAAAGTTCACAAACGTGTAACATGAAAGAGAATGCCATCTTCTGGGGTCCTTTAACGACAACAGTGGAACGATTTAACTAGACTAATCATGGATGCAATCTTTATAAAGATAAATATTATTTAATAAATATTAAATACAATGTTCTGAAATGATTTTGTTGCATTTTAAAAATATGACATATGATATGTACTATTAATAATTTATGATAACATAGTTATGCTTCATATAACGTATTTTCATATGTCTGAATATCATCTGGCATAATGTGGAACGTTATGAAAGATTTGAGCTTTCCAACACATCTGGCTTAACTAATAGAAACCCTCTACACGGGACAAAAAGCAGCCGTTAGAATACATGGTGAAACCTCAGATTGGTTCGAGATTCACAAGAGGGTCAGACAGGGATGCATTCTACAGACTTCGATCCTTGAAAAATAGGAGGAAAGGAGATACCGGAAATACGATATGCCGACCACACAGTCTTGCTCTCGAACAGCGCCACTGGTCTAGAATAAATAATTGCACCAGTCCAGAAACACAGTGAAGACCAGAATCTCTACCTGATTACAAAGAAAACAAAGATAATGACAACTGGCAAGATACATTCAAAGCTAAAATCGAGATCCCTGGCGAAGATATCGAAAATGTTGCACCTTTTGAATATATGGGATCAATACTAAACAACGACGGAGACTGTCCAAATGAAATAAGAAGACGACTGACTATGGCAATGCAAAAACTAAGGAATATGCAGAACATATGGCATAACACAGACAAGGAACTAAAACTAAAGATTCTAAGAACATGCTTTTTTCCTGTGGCGACCTATGGATGTGAAACATGGACAATTGCAAAGGCACTAGGAGCGAAGATCGGTGCTTTTGAGACACAGGGCTACAGAAGAGTCCTGAAAATCCGGTGGTTAAGAAAGGAACAAACAAATCCTGCAAGACCTGAATGTGGAGAATAATTGGCTCATGAATGACATAATGACCCGAAAACTGTCAAATCCATCCTGCAAGACCTGAATGTGGAGAAGAATTGGCTCATAAATGACGTAATGACCCGAAAACTGTCAAATCCATCCTGCAAGACCTGAATGTGGAGAAGAATTGGCTCATGAATGACGTAATGACCCGAAAACTGTCAAATCCATCCTGCAAGACCTGAATGTGGAGTAGAATTGGCTCATAAATGACGTAATGACCCGAAAACTGTCAAATCCATCCTGCAAGACCTGAATGTGGAGAAGAATTGGCTCATGAATGACGTAATGACCCGAAAACTGTCAAATCCATCCTGCAAGACCTGAATGTGGAGGAGAATTGGCTCATAAATGACGTAATGACCCGAAAACTGTCAAATCCATCCTGCAAGACCTGAATGTGGAGGAGAATTGGCTCATAAATGACGTAATGACCCGAAAACTGTCAAATCCATCCTGCAAGACCTGAATGTGGAGAAGAATTGGCTCATAAATGACGTAATGACCCGAAAACTGTCAAATCCATCCTGCAAGACCTGAATGTGGAGAAGAATTGGCTCATAAATGACGTAATGACCCGAAAACTGTTAAATCCATCCTGCAAAACCTGAATGTGGAGAAGAATTGGCTCATAAATGACATAATGACCCGAAAACTGTCAAATCCATCCTGCAAGACCTGAATGTGGAGAAGAATTGGCTCATAAATGACGTAATGACCCGAAAACTGTCAAATCCATCCTGCAAGACCTGGATGTGGAGAAGCATTGGCTCATGAATGACGTAATGACCCGAAAACTGTCAAATCCATCCTGCAAGACCTGGATGTGGAGAAGAATTGGCTCATGAATGACGTAATGACCCGAAAACTGTCAAATCCATCCTGCAAGACCTGAATGTGGAGAAGAATTGGCTCATGAATGACGTAATGACCCGAAAACTGTCAAATCCATCCTGCAAGACCTGGATGTGGAGAAGAATTGGCTCATGAATGACGTAATGACCCGAAAACTGTCAAATCCATCCTGCAAGACCTGGATGTGGAGAAGAATTGGCTCATGAATGACGTAATGACCCGAAAACTGTCAAATCCATCCTGCAAGACCTGGATGTGGAGAAGAGTTGGCTCATAAATGACGTAATGACCCGAAAACTGTCAAATCCATCCTGCAAGACCTGGATGTGGAGAAGAATTGGCTCATGAATGACGTAATGACCCGAAACTGTCAAATCCATCCTGCAAGACCTGGATGTGGAGAAGAATTTGCTCATGAATGACGTAATGACCCGAAAACTGTCAAATCCATCCTGCAAGACCTGAATGTGGAGAAGAATTGGCTCATGAATGACGTAATGACCCGAAAACTGTCAAATCCATCCTGCAAGACCTGGATGTGGAGAAGAATTGGCTCATGAATGACGTAATGACCCGAAAACTGTCAAATCCATCCTGCAAGACCTGGATGTGGAGAAGAATTGGCTCATGAATGACAAATGACCCGAAAACTGTCAAATCCATCCTGCAAGACCTGGATGTGGAGAAGAATTGGCTCATGAATGACGTAATGACCCGAAAACTGTCAAATCCATCCTGCAAGACCTGGATGTGGAGAAGAATTGGCTCATAAATGACGTAATGACCCGAAAACTGTCAAATCCATCCTGCAAGACCTGGATGTGGAGAAGAATTGGCTCATAAATGACGTAATGACCCGAAAACTGTCAAATCCATCCTGCAAGACCTGGATGTGGAGAAGAATTGGCTCATAAATGACGTAATGACCCGAAAACCTGTTAAATCCATCCTGCAAGACCTGGATGTGGAGGAGAATTGGCTCATAAATGACGTAATGACCCGAAAACTGTCAAATCCATGCTGCAAGACCTGGATGTGGAGAAGAATTGGCTCATAAATGACGTAATGACCCGAAAACTGTCAAATCCATCCTGCAAGACCTGGATGTGGAGGAGAATTGGCTCATGAATGACGTAATGACCCGAAAACTGTCAAATCCATCCTGCAAGACCTGGATGTGGAGAAGAATTGGCTCATAAATGACGTAATGACCCGAAAACTGTCAAATTCATCCTGCAAGACCTGGATGTGGAGGAGAATTGGCTAATGAATGACGTAATGACCCGAAAACTGTCAAATCCATCCTGCAAGACCTGGATGTGGAGGAGAATTGGCTCATAAATGACGTAATGACCCGAAAACTGTCAAATCCATCCTGCAAGACCTGGATGTGGAGGAGAATTGGCTCATGAATGACGTAATGACCCGAAAACTGTCAAATCCATCCTGCAAGACCTGGATGTGGAGGAGAATTGGCTCATAAATGACGTAATGACCCAAAAACTGTCAAATCCATCCTGCAAGACCTGGATGTGGAGGAGAATTGGCTCATAAATGACGTAATGACCCGAAAACTGTCAAATCCATCCTGCAAGACCTGGATGTGGAGGAGAATTGGCTCATAAATGACGTAATGACCCGAAAACTGTCAAATCCATCCTGCAAGACCTGGATGTGGAGAAGAATTGGCTCATAAATGACGTAATGACCCGAAAACCTGTTAAATCCATCCTGCAAGACCTGGATGTGGAGGAGAATTGGCTCATGAATGACGTAATAACCCGAAAACTGTCAAATCCATCCTGCAAGACCTGGATGTGGAGGAGAATTGGCTCATGAATGACGTAATGACCCGAAAACTGTCAAATCCATCCTGCAAGACCTGGATGTGGAGGAGAATTGGCTCATAAATGACGTAATGACCCGAAAACTGTCAAATCCATCCTGCAAGACCTGGATGTGGAGGAGAATTGGCTCATAAATGACGTAATGACCCGAAAACTGTCAAATCCATCCTGCAAGACCTGGATGTGGAGGAGAATTGGCTCATAAATGACGTAATGACCCGAAAACTGTCAAATCCATCCTGCAAGACCTGGATGTGGAGGAGAATTGGCTCATAAATGACGTAATGACCAGAAAACTGTCAAATCCATCCTGCAAGACCTGGATGTGGAGGAGAATTGGCTCATGAATGACGTAATGACCCGAAAACTGTCAAATCCATCCTGCAAGACCTGGATGTGGAGGAGAATTGGCTCATAAATGACGTAATGACCCGAAAACTGTCAAATCCATCCTGCAAGACCTGGATGTGGAGGAGAATTGGCTCATAAATGACGTAATGACCCGAAAACTGTCAAATCCATCCTGCAAGACCTGGATGTGGAGGAGAATTGGCTCATGAATGACGTAATGACCCGAAAACTGTCAAATCCATCCTGCAAGACCTGGATGTGGAGGAGAATTGGCTCATAAATGACGTAATGACCCGAAAACTGTCAAATCCATCCTGCAAGACCTGGATGTGGAGGAGAATTGGCTCATAAATGACGTAATGACCCGAAAACTGTCAAATCCATCCTGCAAGACCTGGATGTGGAGGAGAATTGGCTCATAAATGACGTAATGACCAGAAAACTGTCAAATCCATCCTGCAAGACCTGGATGTGGAGAAGAATTGGCTCATAAATGACGTAATGACCCGAAAACTGTCAAATCCATCCTGCAAGACCTGGATGTGGAGAAGAATTGGCTCATAAATGACGTAATGACCCGAAAACCTGTTAAATCCATCCTGCAAGACCTGGATGTGGAGGAGAATTGGCTCATGAATGACGTAATGACCCGAAAACTGTCAAATCCATCCTGCAAGACCTGGATGTGGAGGAGAATTGGCTCATGAATGACGTAATGACCCGAAAACTGTCAAATCCATCCTGCAAGACCTGGATGGGGAGGAGAATTGGCTCATAAATGACGTAATGACCCGAAAACTGTCAAATCCATCCTGCAAGACCTGGATGTGGAGGAGAATTGGCTCATAAATGACGTAATGACCCGAAAACTGTCAAATCCATCCTGCAAGACCTGGATGTGGAGGAGAATTGGCTCATAAATGACGTAATGACCCGAAAACTGTCAAATCCATCCTGCAAGACCTGGATGTGGAGGAGAATTGGCTCATAAATGACGTAATGACCCGAAAACTGTCAAATCCATCCTGCAAGACCTGGATGTGGAGGAGAATTGGCTCAAAAATGACGTAATGACCCGAAAACTGTCAAATCCATCCTGCAAGACCTGGATCTGGAGGAGAATTGGCTCATAAATGACGTAATGACCCGAAAACTGTCAAATCCATCCTGCAAGACCTGAATGTGGAGAAGAATTGGCTCATAAATGACGTAATGACCCGAAAACTGTCAAATCCATCCTGCAAGACCTGGATGTGGAGAAAAATTGGCTCATAAATGACGTAATGACCCGAAAACTGTCAAATCCATCCTGCAAGACCTGGATGTGGAGGAGAATTGGCTCATAAATGACGTAATGACCCGAAAACTGTCAAATCCATCCTGCAAGACCTGAATGTGGAGAAGAATTGGCTCATAAATGACGTAATGACCCGAAAACTGTCAAATCCATCCTGCAAGACCTGGATGTGGAGAAGAATTGGCTCATAAATGACGTAATGACCCGAAAACTGTCAAATCCATCCTGCAAGACCTGGATGTGGAGAGGAATTGGCTCATAAATGACGTAATGACCCGAAAACTGTCAAATCCATCCTGCAAGACCTGAATGTGGAGAAGAATTGGCTCATAAATGACGTAATGACCCGAAAACTGTCAAATCCATCCTGCAAGAGCTGGATGTGGAGAAGAATTGGCTCATGAATGACGTAATGACCCGAAAACTGTCAAATCCATCCTGCAAGACCTGGATTTGGAGAAGAATTGGCTCATGAATGACGTAATGACCCGAAAACATTCAAATCCATCCTGCAAGACCTGGATGTGGAGAAGAATTGGCTCATGAATGACGTAATGACCCGAAAACTGTCAAATCCATCCTGCAAGACCTGGATGTGGAGAAGAATTGGCTCATGAATGACGTAATAACTCGAAAACTGTCAAATCCATCCTGCAAGACCTGGATGTGGAGAAGAATTGGCTCATGAATGACGTAATGACCCGAAAACTGTCAAATCCATCCTGCAAGACCTGGATGTGGAGAAGAATTGGCTCATGAATGACGTAATGACCCGAAAACTGTCAAATCCATCCTGCAAGACCTGGATGTGGAGAAGAATTGGCTCATAAATAACGTAATGACCCGAAAACTGTCAAATCCATCCTGCAAGACCTGAATGTGGAGAAGAATTGGCTCATAAATGACGTAATGACCCGAAAACTGTCAAATCCATCCTGCAAGACCTGGATGTGGAGAAGAATTGGCTCATAAATGACGTAATGACCCGAAAACTGTCAAATCCATCCTGCAAGACCTGGATGTGGAGAAGAATTGGCTCATAAATGAGGTAATGACCCGAAAACTGTCAAATCCATCCTGCAAGACCTGAATGTGGAGAAGAATTGGCTCATAAATGACGTAATGACCCGGAAACTGTCAAATCCATCCTGCAAGACCTGGATGTGGAGAAGAATTGGCTCATAAATGACGTAATGACCCGAAAACTGTCAAATCCATCCTGCAAGACCTGAATGTGGAGAAGAATTGGCTCATAAATGACGTAATGACCCGAAAACTGTCAAATCCATCCTGCAAGACCTGAATGTGGAGAAGAATTGGCTCATAAATGACGTAATGACCCGAAAACTGTCAAATCCATCCTGCAAGACCTGGATGTGGAGGAGAATTGGCTCATAAATGACGTAATGACCCGAAAACTGTCAAACCCATCCTGCAAGACCTGGATGTGGAGGAGAATTGGCTCTTAAATGACGTAATGACCCGAAAACTGTCAAATCCATCCTGCAAGACCTGGATGTGGAGAAGAATTGGCTCATAAATGACGTAATGACCCGAAAACTGTCAAATCCATCCTGCAAGACCTGAATGTGGAGAAGAATTGGCTCATAAATGACGTAATGACCCGAAAACTGTCAAATCCATCCTGCAAGACCTGAATGTGGAGAAGAATTGGCTCATAAATGACGTAATGACCCGAAAACTGTCAAATCCATCCTGCAAGACCTGGATGTGGAGGAGAATTGGCTCATAAATGACGTAATGACCCGAAAACTGTCAAATCCATCCTGCAAGAGCTGGATGTGGAGGAGAATTGGCTCTTAAATGACGTAATGACCCGAAAACTGTCAAATCCATCCTGCAAGACCTGGATGTGGAGGAGAATTGGCTCATAAATGACGTAATGACCCGAAAACTGTCAAATCCATCCTGCAAGACCTGGATGTGGAGGAGAATTGGCTCATGAATGACGTAATGACCCGAAAACTGTCAAATCCATCCTGCAAGACCTGGATGTGGAGGAGAATTGGCTCATAAATGACGTAATGACCCGAAAACTGTCAAATCCATCCTGCAAGACCTGGATGTGGAGGAGAATTGGCTCATGAATGACGTAATGACCCGAAAACTGTCAAATCCATCCTGCAAGACCTGGATGTGGAGGAGAATTGGCTCATGAATGACGTAATGACCCGAAAACTGTCAAATCCATCCTGCAAGACCTGGATGTGGAGGAGAATTGGCTCATAAATGACGTAATGACCCGAAAACTGTCAAATCCATCCTGCAAGACCTGGATGTGGAGGAGAATTGGCTCATAAATGACGTAATGACCCGAAAACTGTCAAATCCATCCTGCAAGACCTGGATGTGGAGAAGAATTGGCTCATAAATGACGTAATGACCCGAAAACTGTCAAATCCATCCTGCAAGACCTGGATGTGGAGAAGAATTGGCTCATAAATGACGTAATGACCCGAAAACCTGTTAAATCCATCCTGCAAGACCTGGATGTGGAGGAGAATTGGCTCATGAATGACGTAATGACCCGAAAACTGTCAAATCCATCCTGCAAGACCTGGATGTGGAGGAGAATTGGCTCATGAATGACGTAATGACCCGAAAACTGTCAAATCCATCCTGCAAGACCTGGATGTGGAGGAGAATTGGCTCATAAATGACGTAATGACCCGAAAACTGTCAAATCCATCCTGCAAGACCTGGATGTGGAGGAGAATTGGCTCATAAATGACGTAATGACCCGAAAACTGTCAAATCCATCCTGCAAGACCTGGATGTGGAGGAGAATTGGCTCATAAATGACGTAATGACCCGAAAACTGTCAAATCCATCCTGCAAGACCTGGATGTGGAGGAGAATTGGCTCATAAATGACGTAATGACCCGAAAACTGTCAAATCCATCCTGCAAGACCTGGATGTGGAGGAGAATTGGCTCAAAAATGACGTAATGACCCGAAAACTGTCAAATCCATCCTGCAAGACCTGGATCTGGAGGAGAATTGGCTCATAAATGACGTAATGACCCGAAAACTGTCAAATCCATCCTGCAAGACCTGAATGTGGAGAAGAATTGGCTCATAAATGACGTAATGACCCGAAAACTGTCAAATCCATCCTGCAAGACCTGGATGTGGAGAAAAATTGGCTCATAAATGACGTAATGACCCGAAAACTGTCAGATCCATCCTGCAAGACCTGGATGTGGAGGAGAATTGGCTCATAAATGACGTAATGACCCGAAAACTGTCAAATCCATCCTGCAAGACCTGAATGTGGAGAAGAATTGGCTCATAAATGACGTAATGACCCGAAAACTGTCAAATCCATCCTGCAAGACCTGGATGTGGAGAAGAATTGGCTCATAAATGACGTAATGACCCGAAAACTGTCAAATCCATCCTGCAAGACCTGGATGTGGAGAAGAATTGGCTCATAAATGACGTAATGACCCGAAAACTGTCAAATCCATCCTGCAAGACCTGAATGTGGAGAAGAATTGGCTCATAAATGACGTAATGACCCGAAAACTGTCAAATCCATCCTGCAAGACCTGGATGTGGAGAAGAATTGGCTCATGAATGACGTAATGACCCGAAAACTGTCAAATCCATCCTGCAAGACCTGGATTTGGAGAAGAATTGGCTCATGAATGACGTAATGACCCGAAAACTGTCAAATCCATCCTGCAAGACCTGGATGTGGAGAAGAATTGGCTCATGAATGACGTAATGACCCGAAAACTGTCAAATCCATCCTGCAAGACCTGGATGTGGAGAAGAATTGGCTCATGAATGACGTAATAACCCGAAAACTGTCAAATCCATCCTGCAAGACCTGGATGTGGAGAAGAATTGGCTCATGAATGACGTAATGACCCGAAAACTGTCAAATCCATCCTGCAAGACCTGGATGTGGAGAAGAATTGGCTCATGAATGACGTAATGACCCGAAAACTGTCAAATCCATCCTGCAAGACCTGGATGTGGAGAAGAATTGGCTCATAAATAACGTAATGACCCGAAAACTGTCAAATCCATCCTGCAAGACCTGAATGTGGAGAAGAATTGGCTCATAAATGACGTAATGACCCGAAAACTGTCAAATCCATCCTGCAAGACCTGGATGTGGAGAAGAATTGGCTCATAAATGACGTAATGACCCGAAAACTGTCAAATCCATCCTGCAAGACCTGGATGTGGAGAAGAATTGGCTCATAAATGACGTAATGACCCGAAAACTGTCAAATCCATCCTGCAAGACCTGAATGTGGAGAAGAATTGGCTCATAAATGACGTAATGACCCGAAAACTGTCAAATCCATCCTGCAAGACCTGGATGTGGAGAAGAATTGGCTCATAAATGACGTAATGACCCGAAAACTGTCAAATCCATCCTGCAAGACCTGAATGTGGAGAAGAATTGGCTCATAAATGACGTAATGACCCGAAAACTGTCAAATCCATCCTGCAAGACCTGAATGTGGAGAAGAATTGGCTCATAAATGACGTAATGACCCGAAAACTGTCAAATCCATCCTGCAAGACCTGAATGTGGAGAAGAATTGGCTCATAAATGACGTAATGACCCGAAAACTGTCAAATCCATCCTGCAAGACCTGAATGTGGAGAAGAATTGGCTCATAAATGACGTAATGACCCGAAAACTGTCAAATCCATCCTGCAAGACCTGAATGTGGAGAAGAATTGGCTCATAAATGACGTAATGACCCGAAAACTGTCAAATCCATCCTGCAAGACCTGGATGTGGAGAAGAATTGGCTCATAAATGACGTAATGACCCGAAAACTGTCAAATCCATCCTGCAAGACCTGGATGTGGAGAAGAATTGGCTCATAAATGACGTAATGACCCGAAAACTGTGTTTTTTAAACTCGTCAAACGACACTACGGACTGGAGAGAGTGGTTATGGATGGCATAGTCACTGGAAAGAGAGGCAGAGGAAAGAGAGACAGAGAAGACGATCAACTCAGGACATCAACTAGACAATGGATTTGACCTTGGAACATGTCAGAAGACAGATAACATAGTATCCTACATTCAGGCTGGCATGGCCATTATGCATGATAACGAGGATGGAAATCGTTTAAGTGGCGCAGGGAAAGACATATCGTGGTTAACTATTTCATGGAGATGCTATGGCCGATTAGTAGACCAGCGCAAGTTTTTTCAAGTTGCCACATTTCACATTTCACAAGTTATGGACATATGCGCATCTCTCTACGTGCTTGGAATGCGTTAGCCGAACAAGAAACACAACAACATCAATTACAAAAATAGGAGTTATCTCCAACAAACTTTATGAATGTGGGAATCCAGCAAGATTATTTTCACGATTTGATGGTGACGGAAAGAATATTGTTTACCAGCAAATACTGACATCATCATCTGGTACCATGAACAAGATATGACAACAGCAAAATTCAAAATTGTAATTCTCTTTTATTTATTGGAACAATATGTTTGACTTCAATTGTATTTGCTACCGAATTGTACGTTTAAAAAAAATATTGTTATTTCCCAGAACTAAAGCACTTGGGTAATATATTATGAACGCTTTATAAGTAACAAATTCATATTTCGTAGTCTCTTCCAGGTTCATTAACTTCTTGTCTACTCTTCCACCATTCCAGGTTTCTTGTATTTTACCCTCTTGTTTCTTTCCTGTATGTTCTAATTCAGTGTATATTTGGTTTGGTTTTCTTTCTGAAGATGTGTTACGTTCATTTCTTCATTATCTCCAAGCTTAATGGTTCTTTGGTTCATGTTTTTTGCCACAGATTTCTATTTGTTGTTTTCTCAAGCCATATCATGAGAAATACATACATAAAAACATGTTAACATCTAAAATCAATTAATCATAACTCATCAGCTCACAGGTCGTCAACAAATACTAGCCAAAACTTCCTGTCATTCGGCATCTCTTCCAGGTCTGCTTTTTTTTCCCGGTCGCTGTTATATTGGTCTCGACTTCAATTCTCTAAAATGGTTTAGGTTTTCTCTACTTTTCATGCCCTGGAGAGTTCAGGAACAGTGATTGTATTGTAATGATATCAACTGTTTTCCGTAGTGTGTATCTAATCAATCACCAGTGCGTTCTCTTTAATTCAAGTTCCACTCGCATCTGTCCGATTCTCTCCCACAGTGATATATTAATGACTTTACCATACCATTAAATTATCTCTGTTCGACGCAGGGATCCATTGATGAAAGGTTGAGCCTTTTAGCTGTACTTGACGTTGTTCCCCGCCTCACAGAGAGATTTGTATTTTTCTGATGGACGAAATGTCTTCTGTTTTTCCCACTACCGTTTGATACACATACAAGAAAGTTAAACAAATTAATATTGTTATAAATGTTTAAATACTCGATGCATTCTCATTGCCTGCATTAATTTCAATGGCTAAAGATTAACTACCGATGTGTTCTACAGTCGTGTGCATGATATATTGCTATTTTATCGTGATAGTAAAACACATAAGCTTTACAAGGTTATTGAACTCGTGTCTCGTTGGCAAGGATACGAGTATCCAAAACGTTAAACCACCCACGCCACCATCAACTCTTTTATAATTATAACAATGTCCCATTGCAACTGTATTCTTCTTCTTCTTCGTTCGTTCACTCTCAATATTTCTCTGCCAAGCTCTAAAACTGAAAAGGGTATTTGCAAGTAGCAAAAGGTTGACTAGAGAACGGAATGCGTTGTGACGATGTTTGCAGTTTGACTGTGATATTTGCCCCTTTAGGACCGAAACATCCAACTTCTGCAGGGCATTATTTAGTACCGCGTTAATCTTTCCTTTTCGATTCTTTCTCCTTAGCCAGTCAGTCCTGTTTCAGCATGATGTACATGATTAATACGTTGTGGTGTAGAAGAATCTTCGCAGCTCTGGGTCCCTGACCCTGACGCTAACAGTCAGCTTTGGGTCGATGACCGCTACATCTCGTTTACTGCTTCGCATCTTGATCCCCTTTTGTGTTCAAGACACTGATAATTATTGGATGTCTCAAAGATCTTTAATTACTTCAGAACGCTAACATTCACATGAGTAGCTAAGATAATGCATCTGATGTGTTAAGTGAATTCCGATCATAAATCAACTTTTCGCAGATAAGAGTTAACAGTCTTTATTGGGGCATGATATACAACTGCTGGAAACATGGCTTTAGAGCAACCAAGTTGGTCATGATGTTTAATAATTTAACATTAAAACTTTTAAAACGGTTAACTAAGTGAAAAAGAACCAACTGTGCTAAATGCACGGGATGTCCAAGCGTAGGTTCCTCCCATAACTCGATCAATTGGACCTGTGTCAGCTGATCCCAACTTTCAATGCGTCGATTTCCTGGACTAGTCTGCAGGGGCTGGGTTGACTGTAAGAAACTCCGTCTTGACTTTAGTCTTGGGCGCTGCACCTTAAGTCCGAACATAAGAGTGTCTTGAGTCATTTACCTGTTTCTCTCTTTTTATCTCTGATATATATTCGTATATCTGGTGGCGCTATGCCGATTAAGGGGTATATTTGTTCAGTTCGTGTAGGTTTTAGGCATCTAGTAAATATACATTTCTCATTTATTGCTGTATCTATATGTTTGATATGAGCAGAGTTCTTCCAGACTGGTACAGCGTATTCAGTTACAGAGAAACACAAAGCAAGTGTTGATGTTCTGAAGACATCTGGCTTTGCTCTACATATTTCGCCTGTCAGTTTTCGTATGATGCTATTTCTCGCATGCATTTTCTGTTTTGTCTCCTGACAATGTGAAACATAGGATAGCGTGCGGTCCAACTTTCCTCTCAAGTATTTGGAAGCCGTGCTGTGTTCTATATCCTACTCTTGCCTTTTTTGTTCTGCAAACTTTCTGTTCGCCTCTCAATTTATCAAATGGTTAGCACATACTTGAGTTTTGCTGGAGATTGGTTTGAGGGGGATTGTTTGTAATAAAAGAACAAAGGGCATCAAGCGCGTTTGTCAGTTTCTGTTCGACTTTTTCGAAGCCCGTTCCGTGGGCAGCTACTGCTGTATCATCGGCATATATGAATTTTGTCACCTCTGTATCTATATGTTGGTCGTTGGTGTATATATTATAGCGCATAGTTGCCAGGGCACTTAGTTGTGCAGCCCATTTTGCTGGTTTCGCCATCGACATTATTAACCCAGTGACGTAGAATTGCCTATTCTGCAGGATACATTTAATGAGGTTTGCGAGACACCTTTTACATGGAGTATCGTTTAGCAAACAACTTCTAGTGGTTTATGGTGTCATGGAGTATCGTTTAGCAAACAACGTCTAGTGGTTTATGGTGTCATGGAGTATCGTTTAGCAAACAACTTCTAGTGGTTTATGGTGTCATGGAGTATCGTTTAGCAAACAACTTCTAGTGGTTTATGGTGTCATGGAGTATCGTTTAGCAAGCAACTTCTAGTGGTTTAGGGTGTCATAAGCTGCGCTTAAGTCAATAAAAGTTACTCCTGTGATCTGTTTACGTTCGTACCTGTCCTCGATCAGTCGTGCTAGGTTAAGAATCTGAACGCAACATGATCTTCCAGGCAAGAAGCCTGCTTCCTCCTTGATGAGTTTCTGGCCTATGAGAGGGGATATACAGTTCAGGATCATTCTTTCAATGACGTTATACAGATGTCACAGTAGTGAAACCGGTCGGAAGTGTTTAGGTTCTGATGGAGTTTTTCCAGGTTTTAGTTGAGCAACCACATGTGATTTTCTGCAGTTATTAGGCATTTGCATAGAAGAGATACATGTGTTGAAAAGCTGTAGCAGCCATGTGATGGTTTGTGGTTCAAACTGTGTAATTATCTTTGTCCTCAAGTCATCTGGACCAGCTGCTTTGTTATTTTTCATTTGATGTATTGCATCATTTAGTTCTCGAAAGGAGAATGGTATCGCCAATATGTCATTCTCTTGTTTACAATATTGATGAATATTGGTTTACTCTGCTTTTTTTAGTGGTTTTCCCGTTCTCTAGTAATTGGTGGGCTATTTGATTGGGGGTGACCTGTGTTATACCTAAAGGATCATTACTTACATTTTAAATAAGTTTCCTGGCACATCTAATATTTTGTTTTATATAAAGGTCTTCCATCAAGGGGGAACATGTTTCTGTTTTTGACTCTGATATGGTATTTAATAGGTCTTTCCCAGCCTGGATGGTTTGATCAGAGAGAAGGTCACTTTTAAACAGTGCTTGGTAGTGCTCGTATATCGCCTTTGATTCATCGTTAAGGCCTGGAATATACTGATTTCTGCAGTCTCTTGGTATGGTGTCTAGAAATACTTTTTACTAGTTTGACAAAGGCCTAATATTTTGCGGGGGTTGGTTCTAATTTATGCACCTCTTTTTCTAGGTCAGAGGAGAGTGGGCCCCATTTGGCTTGTTGGAAGTTGAAGCGTCTTTTGAATGGTACGCTTTCCGGCTTGACAACTGCCGTGACGGTGGAGGATATGGGCCTGTGTTGCGTTCGTGGTTTGAGCTGATCTACAGATTTTGCTACTTGGTGTATTATCTTGTAACTAACAAATATGTTGCCAGGATTGTAATCTTTTCCGCATCTGCGGCTATTAAAAGATAGTGGCAATTTTGGATCGTGCAAGAGCTGCAGTCCATTGAACTCTGCCTAGTTCTCCAGCTCTTCTCCATTAGCATCTGATTCCTTGTAGCCCCATGCAGTGCTGTGACAGATTAAGTCTCCCATGACTATTTTGTTGTTTTGTTATCTGAAGTTCTCAGGTTCCTCGAAAACAAAGTTGTCATTCGGTGGATAATATGATGATGTCACTGTACATGATTGGATTATAATCGTGAGGATCTATGTGTTGCCTCTGGATGTTTGGATCGTGAGGATCTATGTGTTTCCTCTGGATGTTTGGATCGTGAGGATCTCTGTGTTTCCTCTAGATGTTTGGATCGTGAGGATCTATGTATTTCCTCTGGATGTTTGGATCGTGAGGATCTATGTGTTTCCTCTGGATGTTTGGCCCACTGAGCTTATATCCAGGTTTAGTGTGACATAGATGGCGCTTCCATATTGCTTATGTGGTATCTCCGCAACAAGCGTCATTCTGTCTATTTGTGGTCTTCTGTCAGCGATTGGGCGATGCTTTTCTTGGACCATTAGTTCACCGCATTTGCGCTGAATGCATATTTCAGACAAGTAGTGTATCTTTGTTGGCGGAGAGTCCTTCGATGTTCATTGAAATCAACACGAGGCCTTTTTTTACATTTCATGGTATAATTAGTGCCTAAGTGTTAAAAGGATTGGCCGATTGACAATCGTTTCCAGGGGACGCCCGACTGCCTTATTATTTGCCATCTTCGTTGATACTCCATTCGTGTCCCCTTTGGTTTGATTACCTAATGGTGGAGGACAAATGGACATGGACTTCTGATAGATTAAATGTACTCTGTGGCTTCATGAAATCTGGACCATGCATTACGTTACAACTGCTGCTGGTTTAACGAGAACAACAGCAGCATAAAAACACTCCCGCTGAAAATCATCACTTGTACAAAGCATTATCCCACCTCAACATAAATAATGTGACTTATGCCAATACGAGATTAATAGTCTGGAAACATGCTAGAAGTGCTGCTTAGCAACAAAGCAGATTTGACCCATCAGTTTGCAAACAGTAATCACTAAACCCGATTTCCTGTTGAACTGAAGACAGCTTATGGTCATCAAACCCATTACTTATTTCATATGTTCAATACTGAAAAATGAAACCGGACCTAATTGCACTAAATGAACATACGTACGATGCACATGATGACACCACTCTGATGGAAACAGGACAAACCAACTATCAAGTTTGCACAATTTCATTATCTTCCGACTCATAGTTTCCTTAGCAGAGCGTTGAAAACATGGCGGGTGTGATACGGAATCTGTCCTAAGTTGATCAGCGAGCGGTGATTCGATTTCTAACAACTGAAGGATGTCGACCAGTTGACATTCATTGCAGAATGCAGGAAGTGTATGGAGACAAAAGTGTGTCGGAGACAACAGTGAAGAACTGGACAAAGATGTTTAAAGAAGGACGTGAGTTACCGAAAGATCTTCCGAGACCAGGTCAGGCGCCTTTTGTTGCGTCAGAAGATGCCATCGCCAAAAATTGATGCAGCAATTCGGGTGGACCGTCGCAGGAGCTTAGGTTCGCTAGCAGAGGAATTCGCTGTGTAGCTATGAACAGTTTAAATGGTGGTTAGCAAGAAACTGAAGTATCGGAAGGTGTGTTCACAATGGTACCTCGGTTACGGACCAATCACCATAAGGAACAACGCATGGGATGGCGCTTGAACCATTTGCTACGATACTAAAAGGAGGGTGATTCGTTTCTTTTTTTCCATAGTGACGAGTTCACACGCCTCGGTCGACAGCTGTTAGAAACTGAATCACCACTTGCTGATCAACTCTGGACGGATTCTGTATCGACACCCCACCACCCACCCCCACCCCCACCATACTAGTTTGCAATGGTCTGCTAAGGAAACTATGAGTCGGAGGATAAAGACATTTTGAAAACTTGAATGTTGGTATGTGCTGTATACACCAGAAGTGACGTCATCTTGCATTTCGTACATATGTTCACTTGGTGCATTTAGGTCCGGTTTCATTTTAACATGCCTCTTATCTGGTTCAAGTGAATTCCTGTAATTGAGCGCATGATTATCAGTCAGGGATACAATCGTGCGAGGAAGGAAACTATTCATCCGTACTCTGAAAATGGTTTAGTTCTGAACAATGTATTATCTAACATTTTAACACCAACGACAGTCTCCGCTAAGTGGTTGTATCAACAAATATAGAGGATAACCAACTGATAACGAAGGAAGAGGTCATTGCAGCTGCAAGGACATTGAGAAGAGGGAAGGCGGCCGGACAATTAACCAGCAGAGCTCTTACAAGCAGGTGGAGAGGTAGTGATGGAAGGCCTGACACACATCTGCAACAAAATATGGGCGACAGGAAACTGGCCGGACTTATGGACGAAATCAATAGTTATACTGTTACATAAGTCTGAAAACCTAAAGCTGTATAATATCAACGGAAATATTATAACGGTTCTTGAACACCTGTATGACAAGGCGTCTAGAGCAGTTCTTGTGAGTGCAAGGCGAGGGGGACTGGTTTCGCACATCAGTTGGTGTGAGACAGGGGTGTACACTCTCTCCAACTCTTTTCAATAAATTCCTTGAAGGAATTATGAGTGAGGCACTTGGAGGTCACGCTGGTACTGTCAAGACAGGGGGCCGAACGATTACCAACCTTCGTTTTGCAGATGATATCGACGGGTTGGCGAGTTCAGAAGCAGAACTCCAGGAATGGGTCAGAAGGCTCGATGAAACAGCTCTTGGTTATGGTATAGAGATAAACGCTGGAAAGACCAAATTAATGACCAACAACGCCACGGGCTTCAAAAGCAGGATAACAGCTAACTGTCAGGAACTCGGAGTGGTTGCCCGTTTTAAATATCTTGGGTCGATTGTCAATAATGAAGAATCAAAATGTGAGATGTTGGCCAGAATAGCACAGACAATAGCGGCGCTTGCACGGCTTAACAATATCTGGCAAGATAAACGGTTAGCACTACGCACGAAAATCGGATTAATGCGTACACTGGTCCTGTCAATATTCTTCTATGCGTGTGAGACATGGACAGTTACAGCTGACCTTCAACGAAAGATACAGGCCTTGGAGATGAGATGTTTCCGAAAACTTTTAAACGTCACGTACAAAGATCGAGTTACAAATGAGGAAATACGAGATAGAATTACAACAGCAATAGGGCCTTTCGAAGACCTCTTGGCAACTGTCAAAAGACGGAAACTCACTTGGTACCGTCACATATCGAGATCAAATGATCTTGCAAATACAATCCTCCACGGAAAGGTGCATGGCAGACGACGAAGAGGCCGGCCCAAAAAGAGATGGGAGGAAAACATAAAAGAATGGACCAGTCTCCGACCAGAAGAGTCACAGGCAGCGGCATCTGACAAAGAGGGGTGGCGTGGGTTTGTATTATTGTGAGGATGTCTTCATGTGTGCCCCAAAGACCTCACCGGTTACGGGATGACCTAACCTGACCTGAATCAGATTTTGACCTATTGACTGTGAACGCTGCTCTGGCGTATTGCTGTTGTTTCATAATCCATAAGCCATTCCACGAAATAATCCACATCAGAGATCATGATTTTGCTTATATTAGATATAGTCTGATATTGTGAAGGATCCTGGTATGCTTCAAGAAGTAAGCAATAATCTAATTGTTCTTAATGTCAGAAATAAAGTAATCCTTCAATGCCTAATCAACATACTGTGTCGCAATGTGACAGCGACATCAATATATACAGTTCACTAAATACCTTTTCTAGCAGAGGCTTAACCTCCTCATCGATAGATTCCAATACCATCGATTAAACATTGTTATGGCTCGTGATCAGCTGTGATGAACATTCCGACATCAAATTAGCGTCGTTGCTATGGTAAAAGATTACGATTGAAGTAAACATGCACAAATAGGGAACAGAAACACAAAGAACGAAAGATCACAAGATTAAGCTTGAGGAAGTTACTAGAATAAACATGAGGAACAGAAAACATGTAATATTAGAATAAAACAATGTATATATAATATACGAGGAACAGTCATTAAGTCCCATCAATTTTATTTTAAAGTGCTTGGAAGAGCATGTACAACGGAAACATATAATTCTGGACACAAAATGGCTCTTTAACAATACCCCATTTAGTAATTGTGGCGATTGAGCAGTATGCATAAGTGTCCTTTAATATACAACATGCCGTTAGACTGTAGACTTCCACCATAGTGTGTTGTGTTTGGACAGAGAACCTCATTCTAAAAAATTATTACATTTATAATCAGTCGCTGCAAAAAGTTGAATTACCAGCTTCCTGTAAAATGCGGTTAAAATAAATTCTTCACATTGGTCGGTGAATGATTGAAAATGGATCTAAACAAACCTTCTATAAAAAGGACCAGTTGTAGGTGTGGCATATACTTTATATTATAGTGAACAGGTGCAGGATTGAAGATTGCTAGGTATCGACACAGGAAAAGAAGTCGCGTGTATCAGCCACATATCATTTGGTAGTTCATTAAGATATGTGTCTTGAAATTCTTTGTTATCATTCCCTTTACAAGCTTCTACTAAACTTGGCATGCCCTAGATCGTTGTCCATTTGTGGGTACTTTTTACTATTTCAACCAATTTCCACATAACATAGAGAGCTGGAATAGTGTTCGCAATCTCTACTTGTACGACTTGTTAATATATCACATTTTTGCGATCATTATTTCACCAATAAATAAAGAAGACGCAGTTGCATCAATTCAACAAAGAGACACGAAAGAAAAATGGTTTCCATTGAGGCTAATTTGGGACAAACCCCTATGACTTTCACAGTTTAAGTGTCTCTCTTTTTAAAAGCTTTTATTTAGCATGACCGTAAACTTTGTCCGTTTTCGTAAACTTATATTTCATATATTTTATCCAACCGGACCACAACCTAGATAGCTGACATGCTGTACACATCCCATTCTAGTGCGACCTATCAATGTGTTACCAACAATGGTTTTGTTAATACAAAAATTCCAATACACCAATACGGTAAGAGCGTCTCAACAAAGATTGTTAAGGAAGTTAAAATCACACGGAATGGGTGGCGAAGCTGTCAAATGGATTGAAAATTGGTTAACTGGAAGAAGGCAGAAAGTGGGCATACATATGTACTGTGAGTGGTGTGAAGTCAAACCTCGAGTGCCACAGGGCTAGGTTCTGGAACACATTTCGTTCTTCGATATGTATAAATGATTTGGACATTGATTTCGGATCCATGATTGCAAAATTCGGGGATGACACAAAACAATGCAGAGGTTGTCTCATCTGAAGCAGAAGTGTAAATATTGAGTTCGGATTGAGAGACAATTCGGGACTGATCTGTGAGCTAGCAAATGGAGTTGAATGTATATAAATAAACAGCCTTCGACATGGTCATCCCATAATTACAGAATGGCAGAGAACAATATTAGAAAGGTAAAGAGGAAAAGGACCGAAGGGTTATATTAGACCACACATTTAAGGTGAGTGAGCAAGTCAAGGTCACAGTGAAAAATGCAAATTCAATGTTAGGTATGATTCAAGGAAATATTAAACATAGAAGCATGGAAGTGTTAGTCAAACTGTTTAAAGCATTAGTTAGGTCTAGATTGGAGTACTGTGTACAGCTGTGAAATCATTATCGTAGAGGAGCTATTAAGATGCTGGAATAGATACAAAAACGATCGGCAAAACTGATAGTCAGATTGCAAAATTATATTTATAAGAAAAAACTCAGAAAAACCGTCCTACTGTTTCTAGAAAAGTGAAGAATTCGAGGTGACTTACTGCAGGTTTATAAGATAATCAAAGGTACTGATAAATTATACTAAATGTTAGATCAATGGAATTGAAAAGAAACTGATAGTATACAGGTTTTGCAGAGTCAGCTATATCAGTTTAAAGATGATAAATTACGTTAATTTAAAATATCTTAATATAAAAAAAGCCTTCAAAAAGCATGTCCTATTATAAATATAATTTGTACCGAAAAACGTTTTTTTATTATTTAATTTACTTCTTTGTTATTTCAAATGTTGCCACATAATCATTTTCATTTGTGTGAATACAGCCAATATATTACAAGGATTTACATCATGCTCTAATAATCTATCCAACAGATTTAGACAGCGGCCGCAAAACATGTAATTTCAATGACAATAATAACAAATATAAAGGTCATTGAGCGGACAGTTAAGAAAGATACGAAAGATGTAATTGTCGCAATGTAAACACAGTTAATCTTCAGCATTCAGCACACGAGATCAACATATCATGTTTGACACGTTTCGTAATTCTGTTGGACGTTTACGTCAGTCGTGATGACGTCTGTTTTTGCTTTGTAAATTAGCATCGTAATGCAGTAAAACTGATGCTATTCGGAGAAGGAACATTCGTCATATATCCACAATGGTTAAGTAGGACGTATTGCCATGTTGAGATTCGCCCCCTTTGAAAATACTTACATAGCAGAAACGTGCTGAAAATATAGGAAAATAGAATCGTTAATCTCTTTCCTGAACATGCGTCATTGGACAACGAGAAGGTGTGTCATCTTTATTCCTGTATCATCTGCTTAGCGATGTTACTTCCAATCTATGCCTGGGTTATGTTTGTTTATCACAGTTAATCCATATGTTTCATAGTCGTCTATTTGCGTTGAAGCAGATGATGTTTTGTGTTACGAGAAATAAAAGCAAATGAAAATGACGCAATGGTGATTAATGATCAAGTAACTAAAGAGGTAAATAGATTTATGTGTTTTCAAAAGTATCATTCACAAGCAAAACACGAAGTAATCTCTGTAAATGATCAGTGGCTGATGTACGATGATTAAAATAAACTGCCAAATCACAAGGATGCGCTAAATGTGATAAATACAATATGCTAATTAACGAGAAGAGGATCGGTAAAACCAATGGGCCACTCAACATGAATGTTAACAATTGTGATCATCAACAGGCTCATAAGTTTAAGTATTTGGGCAATTTTTATTTTTCCCGGCATTTTGAAAGGTCGACAAACTAATTGTCACAAGACAGTATCGGTGGTAACTTATCAGCTGTCACCACTGCTTCGGTTGAGCGTTAGTTTGGCAACAAAGGGACAGGTATATTTATGCCGACTCTGTGCTTACAAGTGCCAAACACGGCTTCTGCCCAGGGCGCGTGAGCGCAGAATTTTGACAATGAAAGTGTTTGTGAAATGAAGTGTTCGAGGAAGGTGCTACCCGGAAAACCAGAATGCCAAACGACGACATTCGAAGTATGGTCGGCACTACATCTTGTGAAAAGTACATTTCCCGGCACAAAATGCGTTGGTTTAGTCATCTCATGAGAATGCACCCTCATCAAGTTCCACTGATGGCTTACAACGCTGGTAGATCTGGCCAACAGGAAAGGGGCGGAGAAAGCGAGGCAGGTGGATACATGCCATTAGAGTGATTGTACAGTAACACGGGCTCAAATTGACCCGCACAACGCACTTGCCGTAGGGGACACGATGTAAGCTCCCCACGTCGCTTAAGGGGTAAATGGAAAACTAATTAACTAACCAACTAACTAACATTTACAAAATCGAGGATGAATCCAAAATATTAACGCAAGTGTTAAGAGATTGACATGTCTTCATACGGTACATAAATCATCGACATTATTATCATGCGATTCTGAAATCATGAACGTCACCCGGTTTTGTTTGCATTCTAAAGCCAAGTCACAAGTGGAACGAACCGGTTTGCTCTCATTGTCTAATTTAAAACGGATCATTGCGACGGCAGTTATCTTGTGTTGAAAAATTGTGACGGCTGCTCAGTGCTCTGATTGTTAAAATAAATCAACTCTACCAAGCACACAGTTACTGCGACTCTCTTAAGAAAGTAATTTGTCCCGTTAACTAATTGGTAGTGACCTGTGTGCGCATAAAATAGAAGGTGCGCATGAATAAGATTGTTACAAAGGCAAATTTTGTTACATTGTCATCATATAAAATAAATACATTCGACCATTAAATCGAGCAATAAACAACAATTGAAGTTAGAAATTGACAAAAGGAGATGGCATCTTAAACAGATGGAAAGAAAACTGCAAAAGAAAGGTATCCATATTTTCACTTGAGGCCATAGTGACATTACAGAAATAGAACCTGCACCAGATAATAGTTGGGACCAGGCAGCCAATCATTTCATTGAAAATCGGGTAAACTCCAGGCTCTGATCAATTCTCAGCTGAAATAACTGAAGCTGGTTCTTCTTCTTCTTCTTTGTCGTTTATTCTTCAACTACAAAGCCAAGCCCTGAAAATGGCTTTTGACTTGGCTTGGCTTCGTTCATTCTCAATCTCCCTCTATCAAACACTGAAAGGGCTTAAGTAGCAGAATGTAGCCCAGATAATGGAATGCGTTGTGTCGTAGTTTACAGCTTGACTGCGATATTTGCACCTTTCGGTCCAACACTTCAGCAAGCATTCTTTGAGTACCGGGTTCGCATTCCCTCTTCAATCCCTTCTCCTTAGCCAGTCTGCCTTGCTGCAGCCTGTTATCCAGGATCACCGCGTGGAGGTGTAGAAGGGTCTTGGCAGCTTTGGTTCGCTGGCCCTTACGCTAGCAGTCAGCTATAGGTCGCTGACCACTGCAGCTCATGCTCGGCTCAGCATCTTGATCCCAAGATGGCTTTTGAAGAAGCAGAGTATTGTCCGGAGAACGGAATGCGTTATGCCATAGTTTACAGCTTGACTGCGATATTTGCCCTTTACAGTCCGACACATCTGACTTCATGACATTTTTGAGTAACGGGTTAGACTTCCTTCTTAGATCCCTTCTCCGTGGCCAGTCTGCTGTGTTGCAGCTTGTTATCCAGGATAACTCGTGGATGTGTAAAAGTGTCTTGACAGCTCTAGTTCGCTGGCCCTAACGCTAGAACTCAGCTATGAGTAGCTGGCCACTGCGGTTCATACAATGCTCAGCAACTTGATCCCATTATAAAAGTATAATGATTGTCATCTTGTATCCACTATTGTCGGTGAACCCCCATTGGGAGGTGCAGTTTTCAGTGACAGTTTTATCGCCGATGTGGCCATTCCATGTGTCTTTAGTATCTCACTGACACCATCTACATATATATATATATATATATATATATATATATATATATATATATATATATATATCCAAAAGCCTTTCTCAAACACCTCATTTCGCATTCCAAAATTGTGTTAGTTAACAGTTTTGTTAATAATATTCTTAGTAATAGTTGATTTGTACTTCTACAGGGGCAGATGCCCCTGTGCAGGTCCCAACCCTGGTATGAGCTGGATGTAGCCGGGAGAAGGGTTTCCTGCTTAGCGGGCTAGACTCGAGCTGCTTAATTCTCCGCTGAGTTGGGACAAGCACTTAAGGAGGGTGGTTAACCGATGAACGAGTCCATCTTAAGCAACTCAAACACTAGAGCAAAGTAGACCCGCAGCTTATTAGGCGTCATCTCTGGCTCTCTAAACAAACCACCTCATCATGGCCGGTGTTATGCCAAGTCACACAGTCGCCTCTTACGACATGCTCTTTGTAAATCAGTGGTGCTATTCTTGTCCGTGTGATACACAAAGACCCCGGCAGACCACTGGATAATAATACAATAATAATACAAAATAACTCGATAAACTGGCGAAATATTAATGTTGATATTGTAATAATCAAAATATATTGCAACTAGTTAAATTTGTTAATTAATAATACGATATGAATAATAATATAATACGACTCTGAATAAATTGTTTTGATAACAGGAATAAAAATAGTAACAATAATAATAATAAAAGTAATTAGTATTAGTATATTATAATGTAAATTATATTATTCGTATTTAATAACACGTTCTAGAGCGTGTTCGCACGGTATCTTCATGTGATAATATCAATTAATGGCAATATTGGAAATAGATTCGTGATCCGAATCCACTATTGTGTTCATTACTCGGGGAGGTAGTTATTTCGTTCGATCCATTTCATCATGCTCAACGATTCACAACATGCGTTCCAGCCGGTTTTTATTGACTTGCTGTTTATATAAATAGCCATTTTCTAAACACAACATGTTCTCGTGTAGATATCATGCATACAATCTATGAAAACCACGTCCCAGCATCCTTCATTAGTGCACTTCTCAAGGGGTGCTCAATCTACAGGTAAACAACGGGTAGTGGAGACAGAGTGGTACTATAATCGGACAGAAGTAGTTAAAGCAACTAATCTAATCAGTACTGACCCTTTGATCACCTGAGACAGAGGGAGGGGTGCTACAATCGGACAGAAGTAGTTAAACAACTAATCTAATCAGTACTGACCCTTTGATCACCTGAGACAGAGGGAGTGGTGCTACAATCGGACAGAAGTAGTTAAGGCAACTAATCTAATCAGTACTGACCCTTTGATCAGGAAATAGGTGATCGATGCCAACCCCATATCCATCAGCCCAGACTGAGCAAAAGAGACTTCTGGGGCGGCTAGGGGCATTAACATTCCATTCGTCTTCTGGTCACTTTGTGACAACACTTCACGACTAATATGAGAAACTGGTTGTCTCTAGACTCGGCAAAGTCTTTTAAACCAGTATAAAGACGACTTCAAATGAAGTTAAATTAAGAACAACTGTTATTGGCACAGCAAGCCACCAGTAAATTGTATGCCTGTCAAACATGAAACAATGGATGACAAAAGTAACAAGGAATGACACCATCAACGGCGACAAAGCTGGCACACGACAGAAAACTTTACCTCCCCCTTTAACGACACAAGATAGAAATAGATGATGATGATGATGAGTAGTCTATGTAAACAAAACAATAATATTGTGCCTACTATTGATGCATTTTAAAATAATATTTATGATAAAATAATAATAATAATAATAGTATAATTTAACTCTTGATAAATGTATCTGATTTCAGATTGAAGTTTAAGACCAGGACATACAAGAAATATCACCGCATCGCACGCCACTTCTACACTTGACCCGTATACAAAACCACTTAATGTTCCCACAATCATCGTCATAACACAAAATTGTTGAAATCGATTGATTACTTCCACGTAAAACCTATCCACATCCGACTATCCCACAACCTACTATTAAAGTCCAATACTCTACATCCAGTATCGTCCAGGTGATCTCCCTCACTCATCCACTCAGTCGAGCCGATGATTCGATTATGTGTTTAGAGCTGAATAATTGACTTTTAAGTTCCAAATAATATTGAGCCCTAATCCCGATGTAATAAATATATATTCTCACATATGAAATATCATTATTCCTTTGTATTATGCAATTCTTTTCCCACAGATGTGTACATAAACTTACACAATGGCACGTTAGTAAAATTGCTGGTTTTCTTTCTGTATTTCTTTTTTTTATGTATTTATTTATTTCCTTATTTCATTCTTTTTGTGCTTTTTTTCTTTCTTTCGTTCTTTCTTTCTCTCTTTCCATCTTTCTTTCTTGCTTTCCTGTATATCTTTCTTCCTTTCTGTATTTCCTGCTTCCCTTTCTATCTTTCTATCTCTCATTATTACATTTTTGTCTGTCTATCCTGCGTCTTTTCTTTCATTATTTCTTTATTTATTGCTTTCATTTCTATTTCTATTTCTTTCTTGTTTTCCTTTCTATCTGTCTTGCTTTCTATTCTAACTTTCTTTATTTTCTTTCCTTTCTATCATTCTTTCTTTCTCTCGTTCATTCTTTCTTTCTTTCTTACTGTCATCACCTTCTTACGGCACAGTACATTGTACTGAAGTTTGCGCTTTAACGATCCAGTCTATTCGACTGCATCATGAATTATTTGAGTGTGTTTACTTCTCATAAGTGTATACAATTTGCGGTTTCATGAATATGGACGCAAGTATAGGTACGTTAGCTGTACCACTAGTCGCTCTGCCATGTAGCCCATGTAGATATGTCTGTTCTTCTGCTGCGTCGTCTTCTTTCCCTTCTTCTTGTTCTTCTTCTACTTCTTCTTCTTCTTGTTCTTCTTCTTCTTCTTCTTCTTAGTATTATTATTATTATTATTATTATCAGTATTACTATTACTTTTATTATTATTATTATTATGTTTATTTTTCTTCTTCTTCTTTTTCTTCTTCTTCATGTTTTTTCCTTATCTTCTTCTTCTCCTTTTTTCGTGTTTTTCTTCTACGTCTTCTTCTTTTCCTGTCATCCAATTTTGTTGAGACTAGATGTAAGAACTGCAATTGACATACCCTAACTTATTTAGTGACGTCTGCTTCCAGCCGTTTGCAGTTTGCTTGCGTGATAATAGCTTCTACATTATGAAGATTCCAGCCCCATGTACAACCTTCTTGTATTACCTCTCACCATATTAATGAAAGGAATAAATTGTTTATTCTGATATCTCCGAAATAGATGTGTCTTACGCATGCAATATTGTACCAGATGTTGTAGAAGTTTAAGTGTGGCTGACTTATTAGGAGCGAACATCTGTTTAGGTAGTGTTAGCCATTTATGAACTAACATAGTGTAATGCATTGATGCTGTTTATGACCTGTGTCTGGTATGTTATGATTAACTTTTTAAGTTTAGCTAACTGTTTATATGTGATACCAATTTAGTTGTTATAACTGTTTATATGAGGAGTAACTACATAAGTGCATGTACTGTTTATGTATGATCACTTTTTATATGTGGATAAATTTCCACGCGCAACAACATTTTAGGTGAGGCAACTATTTAGGTGAGGCAACGATTTAGGTGAGACAACTATTTAGGTGAGGCAGCTATTTAGGTGAGACAACTATTTAGGTGAGACAACTATTTAGGTGAGACAACTATTTAGGTGAGGCAACTATTTAGGTGAGACAACTATTTAGGTGAGGCAACGATTTAGGTGAGACAACTATTTAGGTGAGGCAACGATTTAGGTGAGACAACTATTTAGGTGAGGCAACGATTTAGGTGAGGCAACGATTTAGGTGAGACAACTATTTAGGTGAGACAACTATTTAGGTGAGACAACTATTTAGGTGAGGCAACTATATAGGTGAGACAACTAATTAGGTGAGGCAACGATTTAGGTGAGGCAACTTTTTAGGTGAGGCAACGATTTAGGTGAGGCAACTATTTAGGTGAGGCAACGATTTAGGTGAGACAACTATTTAGGTTAAGTGACTATTTAGGAGGTCGCGGGTTCGAATCTCGGTAATGACCGTGTTTTTTTCACGTGGATTTTCTTGTAAAAATTCCCCTGATCTCTGCGTGGTGACATCGGACTCCTGTATTCAGTGTCGAGCACGTTAAAAATACATTGACAGTTAGAAATCGAAAACAGTAGTCATAACTCCCACTATCCGGACACAAATTCTAGTTAAAATCTCTATCTAAATTATTTGTATTTTTTTACTAGACTTGGGGGAAGCCCAGGTCTAGTAAACCGCAGAAAGTTCAACAATACCTACTACATAGAACCGAAGCATTCGGGTACCTGGCAACATACATTAACATGCCTGTTTGAATACAAGGTTTACAAGTATTCCAAGTATGTAGAAGACTTCTATATTTTCAAAGAAACACGTCCGATCAACATTCCATCTATGTTGACCTAATTCTCGTAATGTCCAGTTAGCTTTCTGGAGTACATTATTTGTGAAGGGATGTAACCGATAGAAAATAACTTTCGATTGCATCGCACGAGAAATAGATTTAATGAGGTCCTTAAACACTGGCAAAGGGTTATCCCAGTTTATTTGTGTGGGAGAGTTTGAATGAGACAACCGGAACAGAAAGCCAGCATGAGGGAGAAAGAACTAGATAAAAAAATAGAATGAGGGTAGAGAGAAGAAAAAGAAGTTAAAGCCAACTCAAGTGAATTCTTACTCGAGAAGTCAGCTGAAAATAATGATTTGTTTAGATGATGGAATGCGGGTGCTAAATGCAGTTCTATATTTTTTTTTTAAGCGAAAGAGCAAAGTGAAGTGAAGCAGTTTTGAGTTCATTCAATATAACTGATGCAATTTACAAATGGTCATTTGCAATAAAATAAAACGGCATCGGTAGAGCAGATTTCACGACAGGGAATGAATTATTGTTAGAAAGATATTTTTATAAAGTGTAATAATTTTATGAGCAGAAGTCCAAGACAAAAGCAGTGTGGTACTCCTTTAAGGAGTGGGTATTATGGATCGTGCTTTGACGTAGACATGGAGCAGGCTTACTACTGACTGTACTGAGAAACACGTACTTGAACCTCCTTGCTACATGGACGATCTAGGTTACAATCCAGCACAACTATTAAATAATGTAAAGTAAAGTAACCTATAGCATTACTGCCTTAGGGTGTGAGGTGTTAGCGATCTCACATTTCAAAAGTTCGGCTATATAAGGGCGGTAGCCATCTCCTCTGAAAAAAATACTACCGCCCCAACTGGGCATACTAAAATGTATGCAGCAAAATATTACTAGCCTAAACAATCTTCACGTGACGGTCTAGTGCGGAGCTCGTCAACCGGTTTATACATGGTTTTATACACCAGCTTGTAGAACTTTTGAGGGCAAATTTTCCTTACCGCCCATTAAAACATAAAATGACAAAAATGTCGCAATCGCCCATTGAGTCTGTATATTTCGATGTTTTTAATACATCATGTGGCATGTCATTTGCAAAATGTCGCTCCCATGACAACCGGTCTGAAGGAAACGATCTCTTGCCAAATCTCCAACCTGCTCCAGGGTCACGCACAAGCATCCCTTGACATCTTGAGCATCCCTTGACATCTTGAGCATCCCTTGACATCTTGAGCATCCCTTGACATCTTGAGCATCCCTTGAAATCTTGAGCATCCCTTAACATCTTGAGCATCCCTTGACATCTTGAGCATCCCTTGACATCTTGAGCATCTTTTGACATCTTGAGCATCCCTTGACATCTTGAGCATCCCTTGTCCTCTTGGTGTCATGACATTCTTGGTTTGTCTCTGTCTCTCTTGCCCGGCACCATACCTTCCATTACTGTTTTCTCAATTACATTGTATCTTTGTATCTGAACACAGTATTTCAATTGCATGTTCATGATACAATTTATGAACCAGTACCGCTCCATGCCCAACTCTTGTGGAATCTCTGAACCAGTTCTCCTCTGTATCCAACATTCGTCAAATCCCTGAACCAGTTCTTCTCTATGTCGAACTCTCGTCGAATCTCTGCATTCTTCTTTATGGTATTCAGAGGACCTTTCTTTAACATTTTGACTAGGACTCGCGTCCTTGAGGTTTTGGTAACTATCAATGTTTCCCAGCCACGGGAATAACACAAGCTCCTACAAATTTCACTTTTGTTGGTTTGCTGATATTCTGGCTGTTTCCTGAGATTATGTAGTCTCTGTATTGCCATAATAATAATAATAATACTAATAATAATAATAATGTTTTTAAAACAGAATGTAATTATTCTGCTATCGCCCACCTGAAAGATGAAATGGCCCTCTAGTGAGCGCCATGACCCAGGTTGAAGAGCACTGATCTAGTGTCTCAATAGTTGCGCCTCATGTCAATAACTTTTTTAGTCAGGTGATGGGAAGGGGGGGGGGGGTGAGATGGTGCCAAAAACCTCCCTCTGTGTGTGACTGAATAATGCACATGTCTTTACATCCAACATCAAAATGCTCATCGTTAAATGACGGACTAATTGTGCGCTAACATCTATTCCTAAAACACCAAATTAATTAAATTCACTTATATAAAGATCAAACACCTAAACGCATTTCATTAAGTGAGAGATTAGTCCAGATTAATTAACCTGAAACACCAAAACGCCTATCAGTAAGTTAAAGATACATTTACTTTATTAACGTTAACACTAAACATCAAAACGTTCATCAGTAAGTGAAAGATAACTTCACTATTAATAGCGTTAACACCAAAACGCTCATCAGTAAGTGAAAGATAACTTCAATATTAATAGCGTTAACACCGAAACACGAAAACAAATTTAATTAAGGGAGAGATTAATTCAGTTATATTAACAACAAACACCAAAACGGTTGTCATTAAGTGCGAGATTAATTCAGTGTTATTAATACTTAGTGGTCCGCTGAAGTATGTGTGTATGACAAAGACAAGAACGGCTCATCTAAAGTAGGTCATGGTCTCATAGTGAACAGGCCGTAAGAGGTAACTAACCGTGTGACATGGCATCACACCGACCATGTATTCTGATCAACCAGAGGATAGTGCCTAATGAAGAAACATGCTTAGACAACCTTGTTAGACGACTGGAGATAGCACATGATGCAGATTTTCCCTCAAGGTTTGTTCCCGAAGCCTTCCCCGTAAACAGATATCCCTCAAAGCATCAGGGGTGTGACATCCAATAGGTTGGTAATGTATGATGACCAGGACCAAATCTATATGCTCATAACCAATGGCACATGGACCTCTAAGTACCAAATTATATTTATAAAGTGTTGTCACAGAATGAAAGTCAAAACTGCCCACAAAGTGACAGGGGCACTATAATACTCCCGCTTACCTGAAACCCACAGGAGACAGCTGTATTGCTATTTTAAAACAAGTGACATTTAAACAATGACATAAATATATGAGGATATAATACAGCGATCGATAAAATTGTGTATAAGGTCTCACAAGCAGCAAATGTTGAGATTTTGAAGAGATAGGACACGAAATAGAAATGTAAAGCGAAAAAAATTAATACTATTTTGAAATTGTAATAGACAATGTGTATTCATGAGAAAATACACATTTTTGCAGGCGTGATCTCATCTCAAAATATGATGCAGTTAAACAATGTTTCTAAATTTGTGTCTTAGTGGTTGATTCAGATCTCTTGACTAAGAAGAGATTGGTTAAAAACCATTGTAGAGCCTAGTTTTTTTGGGTTTTTTTTCATTACAATAACCTACCAAGTACAATGTTTTGTGATTTCAGGGACAAGCAGCCTTTATTTTTCAGCCATATAATCATATTAGCGAACCCAATAATGTGAATAAAACCTATACTGATTGACAAGCTGAAGCATTCAATATGTTGTTATTGATTCGCTTTACTCTAATCTGCTTCCACTCTCGGTGTCAACAGCTTTTCTGAAGGCACAGGACACAATCAAAATGTGAGAGAAAATATTCACATAAATAACTTTACCTAGAGGAGGAGTATGCTAGACAGCATGACAACCAGTTTTAGGATTGATCAACCAGTGGATAGAGTACAGAGCATAGAAATACTCAACCAATCTCACAACCATTATTAGGACTGATCAACCGGAGGATAGTGTCTAATCGACGGACATGCTCAGACAATAGTACAACATGTCTTAGAGCTGATCAACCGGATGATAGGGTCCAATGGAGAGACATGCTCTGCAATCTAAAAACCAGTCTTAGAACTAGTCAACCAAAGTATAGGGTCACATGGAGAGACATACTCAAATAACCATACAACAAGTTTTAGTACTGATCAACTATAGGATACATTTCACTGGTGAGACATACTCAAACAACCGTACAACGAGTTCTAGAACTGATCAACCAGCTAATGATGTTGTGAATGATCAGATCATATCAATCCACATCTACTGTTTAGTGCAATGGATCTCCAGCGTCTTCAATCTCTTACCCTGTGGTGAAGTCTAACAGTCATTTATATGTCCATCTCAAATGGTTTTCTTTCCTAAATCACTCTCTCCTCTTGACGATTTCTATATATTTTCCGCAACATTATGTATATGGTCACTATAATTCAACTATCTGACTCAAGTTTAAATACATTTTCATTTATCAACAGGTTGACGTCCTGTAACAGTTTCATAGAGATCATATGAAGAGATAATGGCACCTTTAGACGGAGGAGTCTGTTGTCCTGTCTCTATTTCAAATGTGCATGACCGAGGAACATGGATCTTCACTCTTCTGTGCTGCACTTACGCCTTACCATCCACAGCTTTAGAACACTCCAAACACATTAGCATATCCGGAGCAGAGGCACGGACATACTTCAAAAACATTCCTAGACTAAAACAGACATGGTTCAATGTAACCGACACAAATTACGATTGGACTGAGAATAAATCTGCATCTATCGCTGACGTATTCAGTAAACAAAGCAGTTATATCTCGAGTATACACAATCCATCTTTGACAAAGTTATTACTAATTGACAGCTGGGCTAAGAAAAACAGAGCAAAAAACAATGCTGATAGGGAAATGGAGAGCTATAGGCAACATTTGAATCTTGTGAGTGCTTTTTCGAAGAAAAATAACTCTTCCACGAAGTTCAGAAAAATGTACGAAAAAAGAATAGTGAAGCCTTACGACAAGAAAGTATTCCTCTACGGAAAAGACGACAGGCTTCGGATATATCCGTCATTATTACGGAAATTCCCTTACTCCAACGTCGTAAGACTATCAACAGGCTGTACTGGCACTCTTGTGACACCACAGCATGTTTTGACCGCTGCTCACTGCGTTCACACAGGCGTGGACTTCAGAAACAACTTAGAAATGTTGAAAGTCGAAATACCGGATAGTATGGGCGTGCGGGCTTACTATATAGAGAAGATTGGCATTCCAGCCAGATGGCTTCATCCTAGAAACAGCAACGAGCACCAGGCGTCTTGGGACTACGCTGTGGTCAAACTCAGCTACGGTGTTCATGGAAGATCACATTTCTTCCCTCTTGCAGTTCCAACTGCAGGCGTCCTAAACGAAAATCTTCAATTCTTAGGCTTCCCGAACAACAAGGATGATCTGTGGCTGTCTGTCTGTCCTGCCCGATCCAACAAAGCAATGGTCGATGGCAATCTTATTCTCACAAGATGTGATTCCGCCGTTGGTAACTCAGGTGCTGCAGTTCTTTCAGACGATTCTCGGGAAGGAAAGAAGATAATAGGAGTCTTGTCAAGCACTATGCCAGTAGGACGCACGCCATATTACACACCGTTCAGTATCATAACCGCCTTGACATGGGCCAAACTTTATGACATTTGCGCAGAAATTGGAGAAATCGGTCTCCAACATCGCGTCTGTCCTCCCTTGGAAACCATACCTAAGCCACGGAGATTTCATATCAGCAATAATGTCATCCCATTTTTTGGGTAACGTTTACCTTATGTGAGATGTGTGGAACCGACAATGTGTTATTATTCATTTTGAGGGGAAAAAATAGAGGTTTCAAAATAAACTCACAAATATCCTTACACGTCTGTGTTGTGTCCTATTTTTTGGTCTTTTTAGAATGCCACGAAAGAAAACGTCTTTAAAGATTCTTCGATGGAGCTTCGAATGAAAACCTTAAAAGTGCGATAAAAAATACAGATACCTTTGTATTGTAACGTTATTATGATTGCTAATTATGTCAAGAGTGTTCTACACGTGCCATTACGGTGGAGACGAACACCATGACGTCATAGCTGCTTTTAAAAGATGGCCTCCCCACTATTGACATGCACTAAAGAGGAGCACAGATCTGTTATCCGTCTGTTGAGAGGCGAAGGCGTGAAGCCTGTAAAAAATCATTGGCGAATAAAGGTCAAGTACGATGATGCATGCCTTTCAATTCCCTCCAGCAAGTGAATGAATAGTGTAGGATGTTCCAAAACAGCGTACGTTTTGTGACAGACTGTTCACGACCGAGTCAGGCAAATCAATAACTTACCTCAGAGTCGATTGCAGCCGTTGACCGCCTCGTAAAAGAAAGCTCCGATTTCTGGACCTTCATTTGACAATAAATTGCTATAGATTTCATCCATTTCGCTACTCAAGAAAACCGGATTTCAGAACGCTGCTCCGCTTTGGTGTACGTCGATTCTGGAGATGCCATCGTTTATCTGTCATTATGACGTCATGTTGTTAGTCTGTACCATCAATGGTAGGTGGATGATATGCTTGACATCCTTAGTTCCCATAGTAACAAGTTACGTTACAAAGGCATGGTCTTTCTAATTTATATCCAGCTTTTAAGGTTCTCATTTCAAGCCACCTACCCCCAGGTATTTCTCTCCTTCGAACATAATTTGATCTTCAGGCGCCTGCATCTCGTTCTTCAATTTAGATGGTCAGTTTTAATAACAAACACATAAATGCGCATCTCTTGCCATACTCGCGGACGACAGAACAGAACCACTGACATATATAAATTTGGTAATTTTTGCATGTGCAAGGTACACGTTTAAAAAAGTGATTATTTCCTGGCAAATATGTGTAGGTGATTACAGCTAAAAATGGCACGGCATTGAAGTATATTAATGTATGTCAGAATGGAAATAGAGCCAATGACTTTGGGTCTGAGGTGGGTATATGGGAAATCCTTAACAAGGGTCATAATTGGATCTGAGTCTCAACCATTGTTTCGAAATGCCCAGAAGTGGTAGATGTGGCATAAATGGATAGTTGGCAATTTGTGTGGATCTACTGTCCAGATCATGCTGGATCTCGCAGTTATGATAGAAATAATCTTGGACCTCAGCAGTGAGGGCATTACCAATATCTAGAGGCGATATTTTGAAGTTGATCAACTATAATATTTAGACGAAGACACTGCAGTCGATGAATCAAAAATGCAGATTGCATGATTTTGACGTCATACCCGAGTGCAGCAAATAAGGGCCTATTAGTGGACGGAGCAGGAGTTTGTAACATCAGCGATCTGTAAGAACCATCAGTAACGACACTGGTCGCAATTTACTTAGAGGGACTGAGCATCGCTGGTGCAATGGTGTCGATTCTGAACAGAACAGAATGTGTGGCAATTTGGATCAGAAGCTTTAGCGATTAACTCAATGCATCGCATGAACTCATCTCAGAAATTGGCAACGAAACAAAAACTGTTTTTTTTAAACAACGTTTTGAATTACTGTTTTTAAATCTACTACTGTTTTTACGTGTTATTTGGTTGAAAATCATCCGATTATTTATACAAACAGGTAAACAAGCTTGAGGTGGAAATGATTTTTTTTTAAATTTAGAAAGACATTATTTTTAAACAAACACAGTAAAAGCAATGAAAGTTGAGCAGAACATTAGCAAAGATGGCAATGAGATTAGGGAATGAAGATGCAAGATAAGTATGATAATAGCCGACGACTGAACGGACTTTAGAGATAAATAGGCAATCTACAGAGACGACTATGGCATGTCGCAACAACCGTCAGCGAACACGATGAGTGACAGCCTGTAGGCAATGAAGATGATGGCTGTTTTATTTGAATTTGCAGGCGCTGCTTGGGCGGCTGATGGAAAGAGAACAAGGCTGAGAGGGTCGAATTCCATCGCTGATGGCTGTGGCTTACTACAGGAGCTGGTAGACAGGGACGTCTATATGTTCATATAGTGCCACACAGCCAGGGTATATCATGATGACTGTGGTTATGAGGCATGTCAGTCTTTGAGATCATCACTTGAGACTCGGTAATATAAGGGGAACAATATCAGACTCTCTCTCACGGATCCAAAATACGAATCTATGGTTCAAAGACTTGGACTAGTTACACAGGACATATCAAGACTCGATACCTTTCATATGCAGAACCAGCAACGGATCCTTGGTATCCGGAGATTTGATCTTGTCCGTAATGTCTCGGTCTCGGCAAAGACGATTCGTCCGTCCATCTCGGACACTCTCGTCTGCCGCCGTCTGTCCGTTTTTGGCCATGTGGTTCGACTGGACCAGGAAGTTCCGGATCACCAGATCATGTTCAAGTCAGCTATGTGTAACAACGGTCTCCCACCGGGCGGCTGAGGGTCTGGGATGGACCACCAAGGTTCTGCATGGCTCCGACAGATAGCAGTCTCTCTCCTTCAGCATTAGCCTTGTATACAAGCCCCAGAAGTTGGACATGGTAGTGGGCGATCAACGCAACTTGCCTTATATGCCTAGACGAACACTATTATTAATACAAGTGGATCGCAAGAATACATATAAGGCCACACGTTTAGAAGGCTTCAATGTCATTTTAATCGTTCTGTACAAAGACTAGATTTCGGAACCGTACAGCAGGATTGGAATGACACAGGTTATGTACATATGTAGCTTGGTTTTTCAGCAAAAGTTTCTGCTGGGTCAAGATTTAATGCAGAGAGTCCATAGAGGTCAGACCGACTCTAAGAATGATGTCCGGGTGACCTGGTGACTCGGAGTTCTGTTTGTTGCCCAGGGAAATAAAAAATAAATGGCTGCCATCGACAATAATTCCTACTGTTGTGAAGTTGCAGGCGAGGTTCTGTCTTGGTCTATGCCTATGCGATTTGAGACCTATCTAGATGGATAAAGAAACAATATCTCAGAAAGCAAATTTTAGTGAAATACCAACTCATACTACTACAAATAGTATCCCCTTTTCAGTCTGCTGGCTATAGAATGATTTGACCTTGGAGTAGCAACTCTCTACGGAGTTGTTGGTTCTCACTTTCCTTACGTCGTTTTGTCTCTTCACTTGCTTGTATTGCATGAGTTTATTTTCGTCCAACCTGGTGGTTCTTCAGGCTGCAACATCATTTGAATCGGTTTACAGCTGTGTCTTTCCAAGATGTCCGATCCAGATCCAGTGCCTTCATGTCCAGCTTACACGTGTCTTTGAACCGCAGCTGTGGTTGGCCAGCTATTCTTCACAATACGCCAGCTACCCATAGATAATATCTTTGGTAGATACGATCGTCCTCCGTGCGATGAACATGACCAAGCAGTCCCCACCGGTGAAGGAGGATTTACACAGGTGCAAGAATGCTGCTCAGCACTTATCACGCCGTTTCTCCCTGAAACGCCAAAGATGGACCCCAGACGCCGCAGGCCAAAGGTGCAGAGCCCATGCTCCGGCTTGGCATATGTGGTCGCTATACAGAAGTGCACAGACGACACAGACACCCTAGATCATGGTCACAGTACTGGCTGTAAACACGTGGCCCTCTCAGGCACGCGCGATGAGATGAGAACACGTGGCACCAGCTCTGTGAATGCTAATGCCCATTTCGAGGTCATTGATGATGGACCTCAGGTAAGTAAAATGGTCCACAGTTGCCAGCTTACAGATATCGATAGTGATGACCAGGGTTGTATCCACATCTACAAGTAAATATTAAAGATTCAGTCTCCACCGAAGACGGATGTGTCGGACCGAAAGGTGCAAATATCGCAGTCAAGCTGACACAACGCATTCCTATATCTGTAATACATCCTGCTACATGCGAAATCATGTTTAGTACTTGTAGCGGGAGATGTGAAAACGAACGTAGAAGAAGAAGAAGAAGAAGAAGAAGAAGAAGAAGAAAACGGTCAGTTTTGATCAGGGTCGCTAGTTTCTCAGGCTGCAGTCCCACTTCCTCTGCTTCCACATCTTGTTTAAATTGGCTACCCCCTTGGAAAGTGCACATGAGGATACTGAAATGTGGATTTTATAGATGTTCTTCCATATATCTGTTTGTGAACGGCATGTGGAGAGAAAACGTTAGTACTATTGACAGCAATGCGAAAGTTGACTAGGACTCAGTGGCATACAGCAGTAAATGATGTAAATGACCAATACCAGCTTCAATGCATGGCGTAGTGCATTGGGCAGGATGGAAACGTAAAGTGCAAAATAACTAATGAACCAAATGATGGTTTTCGATGCACAAATTTATTGATAATGGTCATTATTTGATGTTACTAGGTACATAATGCTACAGGATGTGGGCTGGAACATAATGTGTCGAGACTGGAAGCCTTCTAGATGCGCAGTCAGCGGCGTATCCTGGGCATGGCATGACTGCATCCGCAACCTGGAGGTATCTGCTAAAATAGACTTACGTCCAATCTCATACGCACTTGACCCTCGTCGAGTTCCTTTGTTCGATCATGTTGTACGGCTGGACCAGGAGATACCTGCTCTATGGTCTTACAGTAAATGTGTGGTCTTCCAGCGAATGTGTGGGCTTCCAACGAATGTGTGGTCTGTCAGTGAATCTTTGGTGTTCCAGTGAATATACAGTCTTCCTGTAAATGATTTACCTTCCAGTGTATGTTTGGTCTTGCAGTCAAGGTATGGTCTCCCTGTAAATGTATGGTTTTCCAGTGAATGTATGATCTTGCAGTAAAGTCCAGTCTGACACAAAGAACGTGATTTTCAAATCTAATGTGAGGGAAGTACTAATATATGGATAATAGGTTTAAATGTCAACAAATACACTAACACAAACGGTGTAATCATTCATAAACAGATACCTAACACACTGCCTTGTGGTATACCTATTCACGTGAAAGTATTCGAGAATTAAACCTTTAGGAAAAATCCGGGGCTGGCAGTATTGTGGTAGTTCCATCATATTCTAGCAACTCTTGTCGCTAATTCCAGGTTGTATCGACTAATGCTGGTCCCATGGGATCAATTAGCTACGTGGAGACGAGGGACCGTGTGCACTGGCAACAGCTAGTTCTCCATAGAAAAATGCCCAAGATAGAGGCGTTCTAGTTTCAACCAGCGGTGTTGACACAACACGTGCATCAGCAGTTGAACTGGAATGATGGAATATTCGTGGCATGCTGAATGGACTATCTGATAACCTGCTGATAAAAGCGATGTCACAAAGATACGAGTAATTTATAACGAACTGAATTGATTGGATGTGATGGACTTTGTAGCACTTCTAGAAACTCGTATATTCCTGGAAATGGAAAGACTGACCCCAATGAAAATAGAGAGCAAGTTATAGGCTTAGCAGTAACAATATTATGTTATTCATAGAGAGTAAGGTATAGACTTAGCAGTAACACACTTTTGTAATACATATGGTTGAATTAGATGCAAATGCTTCAGAACGTCTGCTTACACTTCGCCTCTATACCGCAGTAGGTCTGTAACTCTTTTCATTGTATGTGCATACCTACCTATTGATCCACACTTGGATGGTCTGCTGTTTAACCTCGCAAGGCTCTCAGTCAACAACAAAAAATGTCGATCCCCATTGAAGACCTCCTATTCTCTGGTGACTGCCTTTGTCACCCAGAAAATGTATTAGGTGAATAGATCGCTTCTCCCAGGCTTGTAAAGATGTAGATGTCACAATAAGCCTCAACAACACACAGGTACTGTGACGGAAAGTAGATACCACGTCAAGACTTAGCATTGTTAATTAAGAACTGGCAACTGCACACCAATTCACACACCTGGGATCCCTTATTTAGGTCAATATATATATATATATATATATATATATATATATGTATATATCGCTCTCTCTCTCTCTCTCTCTCTCTCTCTCTCTCTCTCATGGTTCTCGATGTAAGGTGTCTGCAGTGAGTGGAGTAGGTCGCAGGTTCGAATCACGGTAGAGACCGGATTTTTTTTCACGTGATCTGCCGGTTAAAATGTCCCTGATCTCTTGGAAGTGAGATCGGACTCCCGTGGTCAGTGTCGGGCGCGTTAAAACTGCCTTAGCAGTTGGAAATCGAAAAGAGTAGGCTTAACGGCCGCTGTCCGGACAGCATTCCAAAATTCTAGTTAAAAATCTACCCAAATTTTTTGTATCTAACCCCAGGCTTAGTAATCCGCAGGAAGTTGTAAAATATATATTACATATAGCCGAAGTAACTCGGCTACCTGGCAACAGACATTGACATACCTGTTTGAATACCAGGATTCCAAGTATTCCAAGCTATCTCTCTCTCTTTCTCTCTCTCTCTCTCTCTCTCTCTCTTATCTCTCTCTCTCTCTCTAAATATATATATTCATATTTATATCTCTCTACCTTTCTCTCCCTCTCTATCTCTCTCTCGCTCTCTAGAAATATACGCTTGCATTTGCAAAACTGCTGCTACATTTGCTTGCCTCCGAACGATTGCTTGGAAAAATCCGAAACTGACAATTAATACCTAGGCGATGATGTGCAATGCATGTGTCATCACCACATTCATAAATGACAGCGAGACGTGGGCAATCTGTGCTAAACAAGAGCGCAGGCTTAACACCTTCAATTTACGACGCCTGCGGTCCATTCTTGGAATTACATGGAGGGACAGAGTGACAAATGCAGAGGTGCACTCTCGCACCGGTCAACCAAGCATATACACTCTCCTTAAGCAGCGAAGACTACGATGGCTTGGTCATGTTCGCGCATGGAAGATAGTCGCATGCCCAAATATGTCCTCTATGGGCAGTTGGCGGAAGGCAAACGAACAATCGGCCGACTATAGTTGAGATTCAAAGATGTCTGTAAGCGTGATATGGAGGCTCTGGAACATAAGTATGACATCCTTGGAAGACGAATCTGTAGACCGATACAAGAGGAGATGTACTATGATAAGCCATATCACGATATGTAAAGAAACGCTCTTGCAACACTGAGAATTGAAACGACAACGTAGCAAGGAGAAAGGAAACATCAAAAGCTAAGTATATCTGTTTTATTTATTATTCCAAGTCAAATCATCCCATAGGGATTGAAACGTGCTATTACTACTATTACTACTACTACTACTACTACTACTACTACTACTACTACTACTACTACTACTACTAGTACTATTACCACTATTACTACTACTACCGATGCTATTTCTACTTGTAGTAGTACTAATATTACAAGTACTACTATTAGTATTACTACTTCCACTCTGTGAAACCCGCGTGGCAAAACATAATACCTTCATGAAGACCCTTCAATAGGTTGCAAGATTTGATCAAGCTGCACGATACTCGCAATCATAACACAAAACAAGCTAAGCCTTTCGCCGGGCAACAGCTTCCTGGAACAGAACCGACTAGAAACTGAGCACAAAAACCACAAACACATGATTGCTCGATAACAGCAGAGAAATGGACATACCGGCTACCACCAAGTCACATTGTTGATGTACAGGTCGACTAATACTAAGACTTTAACTATGATTAGGACTAAGACTAAGACTAAGATCTGGCAAAGATGGCGCCATAACTGGCTGCGAGTCTACATTTCTCTACTGTTTTGGATCATTATGGATGCCGCCAGACCACGGATTTGCCTGGAATTCACACTAGTCGACGACTTACACTTGTGTTCACGGAAACGTGGTGTTGTTTTCCGTCAGGACTTGTTATTTCGTTCTTTTTTTGTGATTTCTTCCATCTGTTTATCCTGGTCTGGACGCCGGCTGAATGGAACTACGCTAATACCTGTGTCGTATTTCACGGGTTAGTTCTGCCGGTTCACCTTCACGAATTTGGCGTGTGGAAATTTTAGATGCTACTATGATGAGCTGAATACAGCTGGGGAGATATGCCAGACTCACTCACACGCTGAGTGTTGTCCATACGACCTCTTGTGGTTATCGAAAAGGCACGACAAACTGCGTTAGATGCCATCCCACCTTTCTACCCTGCGGGTTACATGTTTACGGAAAGGCTTCGGTGGTAACCTTGAGGCAAAATCTGCATCCTATGCTATCTCCAGTCGTCTCGATGAATGTCTTGCCACTGGCAAAAGGTAGCTTAGGCTCTGTGAGTGAGGTTGACAAAAGGCGCAGTTTCTTCCTCACTTTAATCCAAATCACCGCGCAAGTCACCCATTTCAGCGGACACAGCAAGAGATACGACTGTCCACACGGCTGAACAAAGAGAGTGGTCTTCATCACTTGTGATGGACAACTAAGACTAAGACTAGGACTAGTACTATGATTAGGACTAAGACTAAGACTAGGACTAGGACTATGATCAGGACTAAGACTAGGACTATGATTAGGACTAAGACTAAGACTAAGACTAGGACTAGGACTATGATTAGGACTAAGACTAAGACTAAGACTAGGACTAGGACTATGATTAGGACTAAGACTAAGACTAGGACTAGGACTATGATTAGGACTAAGACTAAGACTAAAACTAAGTCTGGGACTATGACTAATAATAAGACTAAGACTAGGACTAGGACTAGGACTATGATTATGACTAAGACTAAGAATAGGAGACTAGGACTAGGACTATGATTAGGACTAAGACTAAGACTAAGACTAGGACTAGGACTATGATTAGGACTAAGACTAAGACTAGGACTACGACTAGGACTATGATTAGGAATAAGACTAAGACTAGGACTAGGACTATGATTATGACTAAGACTAAGACTAAGACTAGGACTAGGACTATGATTAGGACTAAGACTAAGACTAAGACTAGGACTATGATTAGATCTAACACTAAGACTAAGACTAACACTAAGATTAGGACTATGATTAGGACAAAGACTAAGAATAAGACTAAGACTAGGACTAGGACTATGATTAAGACTAAGACTAGAACTAAGACTAAGACTAATACTAAGACTAGGACTAGGACTAAGACTAGAACTAAGACTAAGACTAAGACTAAGACTAGGACTAGAACTAGGACTATGACTAGGACTAGGACTAGGACTAAGACTAAGACTAGGACTAGGACTAGGACTATGACTAAGACTAAGACTAAGACTAAAACTAAGTATAGTACTAAGACTAAGGCTAAGACTAGGACTAGGACTAGGACTAAGGCTAGAACTAGGACTAATACTGAAACTGAGACTGAGACTAAGACTAAGACTAAGACTAGGGCTAGGACTATGACTAAGACTAAAACTAAGACTAAGACTAACACTAAGACTAAGACTAAGACTAGGGCTAGGACTAAGACTAAGACTAAGACTAAGACTAAGACTAAGACTAGGGCTAGGACTATGACTAAGACTAAGACTAAGACTAGGACTAGGACTAAGACTAGAACTAGGACTAATACTGAAACTGAGACTGAGACTATGACTAAGACTAGGACTAGGGCTAGGACTATGACTAAGACTAAAACTAAGACTACAAAGAATATTGAGATTGTAAGCACATTGTTACAATATAGACATGTGTGATAAAACTAGGCCGCTGTCGGTCGATCATATGTTAAAAAAATGGGTTGGCTATGGAAAGGCGACACTTTGCGCGAAGGGGAGAATGAAATTAACAGACAATAGCTGTTCTGAAATCCTAAAAATAAGGGACACACAGGCCATCAGAGTAATGTGGCCAATTGAGCTTGAGAAAACCATACCAGAGGTGAAATAGATATGGCAGATGTTGAATATTTGAGTAAAAAGCAGACGTACTTTGCGTACGTTAGTCGAAGACCTGTGTTCCACGGGGTACATTGTGTTATGATCGATTGATTTACTTTAGAATGTGTCTGTACTGTTAGTTCAAAACTAGATATGCATGAATACAAGAAACAGAAAAAATGTTTAGATATGGTGCATGATTTCGATAGAGAGATACATAGTGAAAGGGGGGATTAATGAGAGGGCTCGATATGTACAAGAACCAAGTATGTTTAATCATTTAACATTGGAGATTTGATTTCAGTCCACTTCATCTATGTGAATCCCAGGCATCAGAGAATCAGAGAATCTGGCAACTTCAACTTACAAGCATGGGATAAAAGGCGACCAGAAAGGCAAGCAATCTCATTTTGTGAAATAAATGGCTTCATAAAACACCAAGGGCTCGTTCATATACGACGGGCCTCATTTTCTCAGTTACTTGTTTCGTAATGCGGGTATGTTTTGACATGAGAATAATGTAATCCCCTGTTATAATCGTTTTAATTATATGAAGCTTTCGTTATATTAACGTCTTTTTACTTGTTTAGAAGGATCTAGAAGGATACAACAAGTTTCTTGTACTACCCTGAATCTAAAAATAACTGAGTACATCCAATTTATTCTTGAATGCATTTACTGACCCTGCCTCAACTATTTCTTGGATAAATTTTTTTATTTGTTCTGTTTGTGTTTTGCGCCTGTCGGCCCAGTGCATCCGACTTTAGGATGCATGTTATGTAAGGGTCTGCTTCCTCTTGCATGTTCTAAGGGTTTGCTTCCCCGGGGTAAGGGCCGGTGCTGTGATGGGGATCGAGCCCAGCACCTTCGAATTGTGAGCCGTGTCACGTATCCACTAGCCCACGCCGTCCCCACGTTGTATCAATAAATTATAAGTATTCACCACCCTCTGACTAAATAATATTTCCTAATATCTAATCTGCACCTCTCTTTAAATAATTTGTAGCTGTGCCCTCTTGTTTTTGTAGTTGACTGCAATTTGAATATAATTTATCTTGTCCCTTCATTATATAAAAGCCTGAATTAAATCTTCTTGAATTATTTTCCTTCCTAGACAATTCAGGCCGGTTTATTTTCTTAAACTTTCCTTATAATTCTGGAACCCACTATCAGTTTTGTCGCTCTCCTTTCTACCCTTTCCAGCATCTGTATATCCCCTGTACGGCTCGGACTCCAAACTTGAACACAGTACTCTAATCTAGGTCTAACTGATGCTTTATACATTGTTACTATCACTTCCTTCCTCCTTCGTTTAATATTTCTTGTTATCGTACCTAATATTGCATTTGCCTTTTTCAATGCTACCTGGACTTGCTCATTCACCTTACGTGGATGATATATTATAAATTCTATAACCTTTCATTTTCCATCTTTCTAATTGTTTTTGCTCCTGTCTTGTAATTATATTCCATTTTGAATCTACCAATGTAGATGACTGTACATGTATGCACATTAAATTCCATCTGCGAGCTTTTTCACCATTCTTGAAATTGTTCTAAATCCAACCTATTATGAGAGCTTTAAAGCAACATAAATTCATTTCACAGAAAATATTCCCCGTATAAATTCCGATTACAGATGTCTCTTATCATGGAAGCCATGAGCGAAAACACAGTAGGAAATATATTGTGTTTCATTCTGGAAAAAAACAACCCGATCTACACACTGCATGACAACTTCAGGAACTAACTCCTTTTATTGCTCATCACTACAAATCCTATACTGTTGGCATGAGTAATTGGAAAATATACTGATCATGTTGATTTTATTTTCATATACCCCTTGTGATCTGTCGACAATACGTATAGATGGAAACAAATAGGGGAGACAGCCGTGTAGCTGGCAGTCGCCAAAATATTGAGCCACCAAACAGGTGCAGAAAAGAGGGATGCTATTCTAAAAGCTAATCAAAAAAAATCTATAATTAAATATTTAGAAATTGTAACATATTCATAAATATGAATATAATGATGTGGAGGACGATGGTAATGATGTGCTGATAATGATGACAATATCACGAATGGTTGTGATGGTGATGATGTTGACGACGATGTTGATACTTATAACGATAATACTCACTTTGATAATTGCAATAGGAATGATGATAGTTATACAGATAATCAGGCTGTTATTGATTATTGTAATGAGGGCAATTACGATGATGTTAACGACAGTGACAATGATGATAGTTATACAGATAATCAGGCTGTTATTGATTATTGTAATGAGGGCAATTACGATGATGTTAACGACAGTGACAATGATGATAGTTATACAGATAATCAGGCTGTTATTGATTATTGTAATGAGGGCAATTACGATGATGTTAACGACAGTGACAATGATGATAGTTATACAGATGATCAGGCTGTTATTGGTTATTGTAATGAGGGCAATTACGATGATGTTAACGACAGTGACAATGATGATAGTTATACAGATAATCAGGCTGTTATTGATTATTGTAATGAGGGCAATTACGATGATGTTAACGACAATGACAATGATGATAACGATAATGAAGATGCTTCTATAAACGATGAAGCCTATATAGATATTGTGTAATTTCAATACTCATGTACGGCTTTGGAAGCGGATTTAGGTCTTCCTCTTGCGCAATCAACGTCGTATCCTTGGGTTTTGCTGGCAAGACCTACTCACTAACATTGTGGTCTACCGGCGGAAACAATTCAAGAGTATTGCCTCACCACTGGATCGGCGCCGCCTTTCTTTCTTCTGCCCTTTTGTACGTCTCTCTCAGGACGTCCCAGCTGGACAACTTCTACATGTGTACATGGAAATCATGGGGGAGGAAAAAAGTACGGCATCCCTCACAGAGTTGCCCAGGAGTCACCCGCGCTAACACTTGGCTGAGACATTTCGTCTATTTGAATCAATCTGTTCTGCACGGACTGGGAATTCGTCATTAATGGTAGGCATGGACTGTCTACGGGTCATGGTTATATAGACGGGTCGCTTGATTGACTTCCCTTGACAACAGCTGGACAGGACAGCGAGCAACAGGAGTATACATTCATCTTCCCACTTACCAATTCCGGGATATACGGGTCGTCAACCAAAACTCTACAAGCAGACTTGTCTTGTGCTATACTCTTTAGGAATTACTAGTTTCTAAGTTTGTCTTTAGGCTGCTTCTTGGTTTATTCTCCGATTGTTCTTTGATCTTTCGTTGCATTTGTTTCTCTGGCATGGTGCTTTCGCAGAGCCATCTTCTTCCTTGGAAGGTGCATCCCTCATGTCTTTGTGCTGTTGTCTGACATAATCTTACAATTAAGAAATTGTCTAATCACTGCATGCACATAATCTATTTCAGTGATTTGTTGATAAAGCCCGGTATTCTTTTAATGTTATCGCTGCCGAACTAATCAAGACAACACAAGTTATTTGAATATCCTGGCTACACAGACTGTACATGAAATGCCTACGCTTGGAGGAACAAAAATGGATAGAATCAGAAGCAAAGATATTGGGAACCAAGAAGTTGCAACACCAGTGGGAGACCTCATCAAGAGACAGTAAACCAAATTGTTCTACCACGTGACACGCCAAGCTTAAGATAGTATCAGTCAGAAAGTACTGCCATACAGATACAATGGATACAAAGCCAAGAACCGATCACGAAAAAGATGGATAGCAGAAAAAAAACAGAAGACGTAAAGCTCCCCGTGTATAAAGCACATATTAGGACCCGGTCAACACACAAACATAGCCAGCACACGACGTGGCGACAGCAGTGGCGAAGCGGCCTGTAGGTCTCAGCCTAAAAAAAAAACATCGACTTCCCCAGCAATGGGAAAAAGTCGTATTGACAGTACTTAAACAAAAATAAATTTATTTATTAAGGACGCACAAGAAAGAGTAAACCTGCGCATTGTGGGCATTCACAACAACAACAACAACAACAACAACAGCAGCAGCAGCAACAACAACATAGAAAGAGCGAACTCGTATCAGATTTGGTGATTTTTAACTTGGGATGCATTTTGTTCATTTTAGAGATAACACACTCTTTAAAATGACGAATACCGCTCTTGTCTTGTATATCTGTGTTTTGTATCCCCATCTGCAGTCTTGTCATTAATATTGTGGTACCTAAGAATGTCTACGTCCACCAAGGGTGTTAATCTCAATTTGACAGGAGTCGTGTTGTTGACTACAATTATTTTTCTGAATTGTTTTTTTGCGCGTTAATATTATGAGTCTGCATTTGTGTATTTATAAGCGAGTAAATATACGAATAATATATGTTTATGACTATGTGTTGTGTGTGTGTGTGTGTGAGTGTTTCTGTGTGTGTGTGTGTGTATGTGTGAGTGTTTAGGGAAAAGCGTAGAGGAAGTGGTTTGCGAGATGGCTTCGCATCTGAGTGGTTCTGGGTTAAATCCAGTAGAGGCAGACATGTTTCTTCAAACAGCAACGGACCCCAGGTCGACCCAGCCTTAAATAGGTACCGGTTTAACACGGGAAGTAAAAGAGGCGATGGACATTAGTATTGGCTACAGCCCTCATATAGTCGATGCTTTGTTATGTGAGATCGCTAACGCGTGACACCCCTACGACAGCAATATGAGATCGCTAACACCTTACACCCCACGGCAATAATGTGAGATCACTAACACCTCACACCCCTACGGCAGTAATGTGAGATCGCTAAAACCTGACACCCCTACGACAGTAATGCTATGGGTTACTTTCCTTTACTTTAGGAATAAACATTTCTTTTTTTAACATTAACTCTCTGTTAAGAAATGTTCCCTTGAAAGTTTTGTTCTTTTTAATCTCCAAGTCAACACAGCCGCACTTGTACTTCGGTAAGAGAAAAGAGTCTACAGATAAGAGAGGCCAGTCTTCAAGAAACTGGTGAGGTTCTTCGCGCGAGCCAATGTTCTACCTCTTCTGTATCACATGACACGCCCACGCGAGCTGACATGTGTAATTGGAAATAAGGTATAGCTTTTCCTTTATCCTGGTATTCGAAAGAGTATTTACATATAAATGGAATGCGCGTAAGTGTAGTATTCGGTTACTTGGTCAGTACTTGACCAACAACACCATGTACCCAATTCTTGTAATCGAAGCCTGCGTTGGCCTAATATATTGTAAAAAGCATACCATGCATCATATTGTCCCCAGAAAAACACATATGCAGACACACTAACAACAAAAATACACACACTTACTGTATGTGATACTTGCGTCTCAATTCACCTCAGACATAGATCGCCGGGTTCCCATAATAGATAACGGGACATTCCAATTTGGGTTAAGGGAAGGACATGTAGATATAGTTAATTGTTAAATAAAAAGATGCTGAGCAACGCATGCGCTGCAGTGGTCTGCGATCCGTGGCTGACTGCTAGCGTCAGGGCCAGCGAACCAGAGCTGCCAAGACCCTTCTACACCTCCACGCGGTGATCCTGGTTAACAGGCTACAACAGAGAAGACTGGCTAAGGAGAAGGGATCGAAAAGGGAATCCTAACCCGGTACTCAAAAAATACTTGCTTAAATCGGACGTGTTAGACCGAAAGTTGCAAATATCGAAGTCAAGATGTAAACTACGAAACAACGCATTCCGTTCTCTGGACTACATGCTGCTATTTAAGCCCGTTCAGGGTTTGGTAGCGGGAGATTAAGAACGAACGAAGCCAAGCCAAGTCAAATGAAAAAGTAAAGACTTAGATAAAGATAGAAGTGTAGAAAAAATGGTTATTTTCAGTTTTGTAAAGGGTTTGGGTTAGGGTTATGGTTAGGTTCCGGGTTACGGTTAGGACAGGGTTGTCGTTGGGGTTAGATATCACGGTTGTTATTATATCGTATGACATCATGGATAACGCCCTGCTGCAGCAGAAACTAGATGCTACTCTCCTTATCATGGATCAAGGACAGAATCAAGAAAATCAATGCTAAGTCAGAATTAAGAAGCGGCTGAATAAATTATCGTCTATTCTGATAAAATGTTTGACACCCCTAACAGTTAGTGGGCGCTTAAGTAACATCACCACTTTAAATTCGGTACTAAAAATAGATGTCTTCTGTTTGGGTGTATTAAGAAGTAAGTGTTTTTTTATATATTATGCACACCAGACATATATAAATGTACACATTATTGTAAATATATATATATATATATATATATATATATATATATATATATATATATATATATATATATATATATAAATTCAATAATGTAAAATGGAAGACGAAACTACCATCAGGGTCATGATAAAATACCGATGAAGACCTTCGTCATTCACATGAAGACATGCTTTTCAGCGAACGAAGTTGGAATCTACACTGGTTCTTTTAGTTGTGAGACTACGGTGCGGCCTCACAATGCAGTGCAAACCTCTTGACCAAGGGCAACTTTGAAAGGAAAAAAACAACTACAACCCGCTGGTCAAGAGTTATGAACTCAGAACTAAAAATGATGTCAAGAAATCCGTCTAAGCAGCCAGGGTCAGTCACGTTGGTCTATCGTGGCCACGGATGGTGGTAGCAGATTCCCCAACGGATTGATCAGATGGAGGTTCTGTATCTGAAGGAGGTTCTGTATCTGAAAGAGATTTTGCGCAGATGATGAGGAAAGCCGTAATTTTTCCATATCTGATTTCCAGGGACACCAGTGGAAGATGTCGAGTCGGGTTGTCTCGAGAGCAGCAGGACCCATGGCCGAAGAAAGAGAGACGGCACTGATTCAGAGTTGAAGAAATATCTTCGCTCGTAATCCGTCCGGAAACTTCGATGCATATGAAGCAGGTCTTGGCAGCGGATATCAATGATATGTCTTGGGCTGCAGATCTGGAAGACCTCGAGTCGTTTTTTATCTCGCTGAAAGACTGTCTAGGATTTGGAGCTATACCAGAAACACATTATCTATGTTCGATACACTGGTCTTGCCTGCGCTATACTATGGAAGTGAAACCTGGTCTCTGACAAATCCACGTAGAACCAGCTAACAACAAGACATATTTCCCTTGAGCACCTTCTAATGGGTCTATCGCTTAGGCAACATCGTCAGAGGGGTCTATACAACAGTAACATTCTATCATTGTTGCTCGTCAAAGCAGTTCTACAGCATGCAAACAACCCTAAGCACCAGTAGGCTGGTTATGCAGTCTAAAGTAAAGACGACCGGTGGAGCACACCATTCATGTTGTGATACCTGTACGACATAAAATGAACTTCTAGAAGACCACCAAATAAGTGGAAAGATTCACTCGATCTACACAACACTCGCGATCCTGAAACAAACAAAAAGTAGACTAGTATTAATATGTGTGGTAGGGGTAGTAGTATTTGTAGTAGCATTAGTAGTAGTAAGAGTAGCAGTAGTAGTAGTAGTAGTAGTAGTAGTAGTAGTAGTAGTAGTAGTAGTAGTAGTAGTAGTAGTAGTGGTGGTGGTATTGGAATAATGTATAAGGTGGATTATGTTAAATACTTTGGCTCCAGGTCCCACTTTTGGATTCCAGACCCATGTACCCTCTCTAACAGATTATATGAAGGACAATAGCTTTTATATGAGGCAGTATGTTCACTTTTCATCAACGCTGTCGTTTTCTGATCTGATAGTAAGCCAAGCGGTCAATTTTCCTTTGGTCATCTATAACATGCAGAAAACAGGCGCAGAACTCCATACATCAGAACTCCATACATCCACTGTGAAGAGCATACGTCTACCGCTAAGCTAATTATACGTTATGTGTGGTTGTGTTTGTATCTCTGTGTGTGTGTGCGTGTGCGTGCGCGTGCGTGTGTGTGTGTTTTTTAAATAATTTTTTTAGCGTTCGCCTTATTTTTTCTAATCCCCAAGGCAGTGTGCGTTGCACTGTGGTTTTTATTTTGCACCTGTCGGCCCAGTGCATCCGACTTCAGCATGAATTGTATGTAAGGGTCTGCTTCCTCTTGCATTTTCTAAGGGTTTGCTTCCCCGGGGTAACGGCCGATGCTGTGATGGGGATCAAACCCAGCACCTTCGGTTTGTGAGCCGTGTTTGTGTGCCTTCAGCACGCCCCAGTCCAGATCATCTTGACACACTCGGCCTACAAAAACGGTGTACGGAAAAAATTTTTATTTTTTGAACGGAGTCACTCCCGACAGCCATTTTTTTACTGCTGAATACATACTCCATATATACACGATATTTTGCCGGTTAAAGTATCGTATGTACGATTACAAATGGCTTTTGAACAGTTTTAATTTTGTATACGCCGTTTGGACCAAGCCGACTTTTTGCGAAAGGGGAAGTAGGTTGTTGGGAAAGATCTTTATCGAGTAGATCTGTTTATTTTGTTTGTTTAAATGAAAGAACTACGTTTGAATTGGAAACTAACAGTTGTGTCGATATTGTAAACACAGTATCGATACGTTGTTGGGGTTTCAATGGTTTTCTATCGAAGCGACTAGGCCTAGTGGTCGAGCCCAAATTTTTTCAGAGATTTTCATAAATTTCAACTTCATCTTTTTGTATCTCAAAAACTAACAAACACACAACAAAAACAATAACATCCACATGTTCGTTATGCAATTGTGTGTCTACACGCAAGAAAATCATATTTATTGACAAACAAACATAAAAGTTATAAATTTTGAAAGACACTACCATAGCGACAAATTAAGAAAATTAATTAGGTCAAATTTTTTCCCAAAAAAATGCGGCAGGCTAAAGGTTAACCACTAGGCCACGCCGCGTCCCCTGTGTGTGTATAAATATCTACATACATCCATTCACTCATATGCAGTTTCCAATTTCCCCGCACTGTCTATGAAGCAGTTTCAGGAATACAATTCATGTGCATCATTATTATTACAGCGACTCCCACGCACAACCTTTACGAGACAGAGTTCAAACTAATTACCGCCTGCGATTCCCTATCTAGCTTTCCAATTTTCCTACAAACCGTTACTTCCCGCTGTGGCGAGCATAGAAGACGCTAGCACGTTTTTCATTGAAATTTATTATTCTTATTTTTTGCCTTCCGCAGTTATGTTTGCGGTGATCGTGTGGTTTAGCAATTCAGGTATCGGTGTCATGACAAATGACACGCTGGTTCAAATCTACGGTCCTGCATATGTGGTATTTTCTTTCGCCAGTGAATTAAAAATTTACCCCAGCTCACTGCGCTGCAGCTGCAGAATCAAGCTGCCTATTTAATTATCAGCCGTACTAAATGACCTAGTTAGAAAATAGCAATGACATTAGTTGTCGAGGCTACATTTGTTTCAATTGTGAATTGTCCCACCAAGCTATTTTCGTAGGTCTTGCTATGAAGTACTGTAAAATCTCGCGTACAATTCGCACAATTTTAATTTATTTTGGTCCACTAAATTCCGGGATAGTTTATACACAAAATACGTTATGTTCGAAAGCGAAAGTAGCCTACATTGTAAAGTTTGTCAAAATTTGACAGAGAAATGGCGGAAAACTGAATGTGACATGTGTTCATTTATTTTGTTAACTTAACTATCTTTTTATTGGTTTGGAAGACTACAGAGTGTGTATCGACCCCTTTAGATGATAAACCGTTTGACTTACCGGGAACATCCCCTGAAACGGCACATTCCAACGTCGAATAAATGGTAGAACTCATATTGGACCAAGCTGTTTAATCATTCCATTCTCCGCACAGAGAAATAAAACAAATTCATGGTACAAAACACAACAAATCACTGTTGAGAGTGATCCCTTCACATAATCCTGCCCTGAAACCAACTGTATATCCATCGTTGTTTCCCGCTATTATAGCTATTCACGCTATTAAAGTTGCACTGGTAGTTGACAAATAAACGTTCCGTAATAAAGTTAGCCTTAGAAAGTGACGTTTCAGAGGGGTTTCTGCGTGAGTCAGAAGGTCTGTATCTACAGTTAGCTAGGGTCTGTATGCAACCAGTTTCTTTTCACTATATCTAAAAATAACTATGCGCGTCTAATCTATTATTGAATGCATAAGAGGACATTGCCCCCACTATTTCATGTGGCAATACATTATAAGCATTTACCACTCTTTGACTAAAAAAAATAATTCCAGGTATATGATCTGTACTTTTCTTTAACAAATTTGTAGAAGTGTCCTTTTGATCTTGTAGGCAGACTAAACGTATGTTTTTTCAATCTTTTTTATGTATCTAATAATTTCTGAGATATATGTGTTACAAGATCGGTACATATTTCTGAACCCACTATAGCTTTTCCTTGTAATGGTATCAGTTCAGTTCAGTTCAGTTCATCCCTTAACCCATCAGGTCGTTGGGGCACACATGGAGACACTCCCAAAATCCAACGCCATCCCTCTCTGTCTGTCGCCGCCTGACGTATCTCACCGGGACGAAGGCCTGACCACTCAGTGATGTTGTCCACCCATCTCTTTCTTGGATGTCCTCGCCCTCTCTTTCCCGGTACGGAACCAAAGAGTATCGAGTTGGTAATTCCGTTGGACCTCGCGACGTGACCGCACCAGGACATCTTTCGTCTTTTGATAGCTGTGAACAGATCTTCAAAAGGACCAATAGCGTCTTAAACTCTCTGACGTATTTCTACGTTCGTGACACGATCTTTATATGTAACATTTAGGAGTTTTCTATAGCACCTCATTTCCATTGCATGTATACTGCCCTGGATATCTGCTGTAATGGTCCAGGTCTCGCAGGCATACAGAAATATTGATAGCACCAAAGAGCGCATTAGTCTAACTTTTATGCCGAGGGCGAGCCGCTTGTCTTGCCATATAGGTTTCGGCCTAGTCAGCGCCGCTGTTGTTTGTGCTATTCTTGCAATTACCTCTGGCTTCGAACCCTCTTCGCTGATCAATGATCCCAGATATTTGAAACGTTTTACCACCTCAAGTTCTTGCCCATTTGCCTCTATTACAGATTTAAACCCTGCTATGTTATTGGTCATCAGCTTTGTTTTATCTGCATTTATTTCCATACCAAAACTCAGGGCCGCTCTATCCAATCTACCAATCAACTCCTGGAGTTTCCTTTCTGTGCCTGCCAATACATCAATATCGTCAGCAAATCGGAAGTTTGTGATAAGCCTGTCACCTATTTTAACCGTGCCAACATGTCCTTTTAAGGTCGTCTCCATTATTCTCTCCAAGAATATATTGAAGAGTGTTGAGTATACATCCCTGTCTCACACCCACCGTCGTACGGAACCAATCGCCTAGCATTTCCTCTACAGAGACTGCGCTTGTCGCCTGCTCATAATGGTTTGCAATTACCCTCACAATATCACTGTTGAACTTATAATGCTTCATTGTTGACCATAATGCCGCATGCCACACTCTGTCAAACGCCTTTCTAAAGTCAATGAAGGCATGGTAGAGTTGTTGTTGATACTCTGAGTAATTCTCATTCATTAGCCGAAGATTAAATATCTGCTCGATGGTACTCCTTCCCGCTCGAAAGCCCGCTTGTTCTTCGGCAATGATATTCTCTGCCTGTGGTTTCAGTCTGTTAAGTATTATTCTCAAGAGAACTTTACTTGGATGACTTATCAGACTGATTGTTCGATAGTTCTGACACATATTTAGGTTTCCTGATTTAGGCAGTGGTATAATGACTGATTTTTGTCCAGCTGGTGGGCCACTCTCCTGTCTGCCAAATTCTATTGCAGATGTATGTCAGGGTATTAATTGTCGCCTCACCTCCCACTTGTAGGAGCTCTGCTGGGATATTATCCACACCTACAGCCTTCCCTCTCTTCAGCATTTTCATGGCTTCATGTACATCTTCCCTTGTTATCGTTTGATTTCCTCTATCAGTCTCACTTTAGGAGACATTGCATTTATTGGGTCACCTCGACCTTCATCCTTAAATAGCTCCGAACAGTACTTTATCTAGCACTCACGAATGTCTTGAGCTTCTGTGAGACATTTTCCACTCTTGTCCTGAATCGTTGTATTTCAACCTTGTACAGGCGTTACTAAGTCCTTGATTAATTTATATGCCCCCTTGACATCATTTCTTCCAAGATTTTTTCGATATCTGCACACTGAGTCGTTATCCATTCCACCTTGGCCTGTTTCATCTTGGTCTTTATTTTTCCACTTATCTCTCTATATTGCTGAATCCCATCTATTGTTTTCTTCGCTATCTTCATGTGTCGTCTCTGGTCACATAAATCCAGTATTTCACTCGTGATCCATGCTTTCTTTTTAACCCTGCACCTACCTAGAACCTCAGATGCCGTGGAGATAAATGCCGAATTCAGGGCTTCATTTATCGTCTCAGCATCTGCATCCTCGTTAAGAACGAAGAGAGGTACGAATTTAAGTCGGAGTTTGGTTAATGTTATCACCTATTGTTTAGCTTACTCTTTCCCAAATTCTAAGTCGTGTATCACACCGTTCTGGCCACTACCTGGCGGACATAGATGTTACTTCACGGTATTACAGGGTCTATGTCCATGGTCTTCGCTTATATATGTCCAAGGCCTTATGCCTGCTTGGTGCATTTCGGTATATTTCTACCTCAGTGCGGTCTCTGATACTTTACCTATGCTTACATATACTATTTATCTATACTACACCATATTTGTTATAGAAGTAAAAGATTTTTAGCTTTCCGCTAGGTAACAAATGTAGCAAAGAAGAGAACTGACGAAGGTACTTGCACCTTAATTCCCCCGAAACAGAGTTCCTTCGGTTTATACGATACGTACGATGGGCGTTCATGTTAAATCAGGACTTGTTTTTGTAAAGAACATTTTCAATTTTTTTTTCAATCAGTCAAAACGCCATTGATTAAATTGACATAATCTCCTGCAACGTTTATGTACTTATCCCAGCATTGAAGTAATGCTTGAAAAGCTTCAGGGTAGAAAGATTTGTCAGTATGTCTGAACAAATCCATGACAACCTGTTTCACTTCGTAATCAGTGGTGAAAAGCTGACACTCCAGGAATTCTTGTAGGGATCAAAACAGGTAAAAATCACTTGGAGCGAGGTCTGGGCTGGAGAGTGAATGTGACAATACCTTCCAGCCGAGTTGATGTAGATGGAACATAATGCGGTGTAGCGTTTGAGGTCGAGTGCTATTTTGCATGAGCAGGCGCCCTTTGTGTTCAAACTAGGTTGTGTTTTTTTTCCGAAGAATCAAAATGCGAATGTACTGTTCGCTGATGATAGTGGCACCACGGGGAAGAAAATAAAGATCAATGGTGCCGAGTTTCGCCAAGAAAATACTCGTTTTTACTTTTCCAGCAGACGCAATTGTCCGACATTTTTGAGGTTTTTGAGGATTGCGTAAACTTCCACTTTTTGGATGCTCGTTTCGATTCAGACAAGCAAAAAGAAGAATGACGCACCTAGGCTTCGTCACATGTAATGGTGCACCTAGGCTTCGTCACATGTAATGGTGCACCTAGGCTTCGTCACATGTAATTGTGCAATTAAGCTTCGTCACATGTAATGGTGCACCTAGGTTTCGTCACGTGTAATGATGTACCTAAGCTTCGTCACATGTAATGGTGCATCTAGGATTCGTCATATGTAATGGTGCACCTAGGCTTCGTCACGTGTAATGGTGCACATATGCTTCGTCACGTGTAATGGTGCACCTAGGCTTCGTCACATGTAATGGTGCACCTAGGCTTCGTCAGGTGTAATGGTGCACCTAGGCTTCGTAACGTGTAATGGTGCATCTAGGCTTTGTCACGTGTAATGGTGCACCTAGGCTTCGTCACATGTAATGGTGCACCTATGCTTCGTCACGTGTAATTATGCACCTAGAGCTCGTCACGTGTAATGATGCACCTACGCTTCGTCACATGTAATGATGTATCTAGGCTTCGTTACGTGTAAAGATGCACCTATGCTTCGTCACATGTAATGATGCATCTACGCTTCGCCACGTGTTATGATGCACCTAGGCTTCGTCACATGTAATAATGCACCTAGGCTTCGTCACATGTAATAATGTACCTAGGCTTCGTCACATGTAATAATGCTCTAGACTTCGTCACATGTAATGATGCACCTACGCTTCGTCATATGTAATGAAGCGATCTAAAACGCCCTTCCCTCCATGTCAAAACGTACTTTTCAATTCAGTACTGTCATGGAACTCTTCTTTGTTGGTGAAAAGCGGAAACTGTCTTGACACCCAACTTGCACTAACCTTCCGATAATGCAAATGTTCAAGAATAATAATGTTCATCGTACCTAGAGAAAGACTTGCCTCTTATTCAATCTCGCGTCAGGTAAACCGTCGATGTTCCAGGATAAACACTAACAACCTTGTCCATCAATGTTATGTATCTGTCACATGATTGGCAAGTGGGGTAACTGGCAGTAATAGGATACACGTACCTCGAACTAATGATAGTAGTTCAAGCACGCTATAACCTATTAACGTATAGAACTAGAACAAAATGCTACGTTTTGATTTGAACGCCTCTTGTATGACCAAGGCCTAACAGCTGCTTGATGTGTTTGGATATGTGTCTGCCTCAGTGGGGTCTGTGAAACTTTGTATATGTTTGTATCTATTATTTATCTTGACTTCTGCACTACCTTGTTATCAACATGCTCCATCGATGCAAGATGTAAAAAGGTTCTAGATTTTTGTTAGGTAACCAAAAGCAGTGAAAAAACGTAACTGGAGAAGTTAAAGTAACCCATAGCATTACTGCCGTAGGGGTGTGAGGTGTTAGCGATCTCACATTTCAAAGGCTCGGCTATATGAGGGCGGTAGCCATCTCCTCTCCCTCGCCGCTTTTACTTCCCAGGCTGAACCAGTACCCATTTAAGGCTGGGTCGACCCGGGTAGCCATTGCGGTCTGAAAAAAACACTACCGCCTATACAGGGAAATGAACCCAGGACCCCAAACAGAGATCCATGGGTTCCCATCATGTGTATTTGACAGCTGATGCATGGACTACTATCTATAGTAGGTTGTGGCTGATGACTGTAGCGGGACATTCCATAGTTAAGGGGAGGACATGTCGATGAGCTTTTATTTTAAAACTAAGATCAGAAAGATGGGTAAAAAAGATGGTTATATTCAGTGTAGCGACCAGGGTTCTCCTTCCAACATTGTGCCTGTTGACATATCTTGTCGTTAAGGATAGGACAACACCAAAATATGGTTGTAATTGCATCGTCTGACAGCATGGATAATGTGTTGATGTTGAAGAAACTGGATGCTAGTCTCCTCATTATGGACCAACGTTGATATATTCATTAAATTAATTGATGATTTTAAATCAAATGGTAGGAACAAGCGGAAACAGAAGCGAAGCCAGAAGTGTGTCTAATCTCGCATAATGTTTGACACCCCCAACAGTTAAAAAGTGGACTATTCTGTGATTGTCACTTCTTCAAATTTGGTACCAGATATTACCAAAAACTTAAGACGAGCTAAACTAAATATTACCAAAAAATATAAGACGGGCTAGACTAGATATTACCAAAAACCTAAGACGAGCTAAACTAGATATTACAAAAAACATAAGACGAGCTAAACTAGATATTACCAAAAACATAAGACGAGCTAAACTAGATATTACCAAAAACCTAAGACGAGCTAAACTAGATATTACCAAACACCTAAGACGAGCTAAACTAGATATTACAGAACACCTAAGACGAGTTAAACTAGATATTACAGAACACCTAAGACGAGCTAAACTAGATATTATAGAACACCTAAGACGAGCTAAACTAGATATTACAGAACACCTAAGACGAGCTAAACTATATATTACAAGAAACATAAGACGAGCTAAACTAGATATTACCAGAAACATAAGACGAGCTAAACTAGATATTACCAGAAACATAAGACGAGCTAAACTAGATTTTACCAGAAACATAAGACGAGCTAAACTAGATATTAGCAAAAACATAAGACTAGCTAAACTAGATATTACCAAAAATATTAGACGAGCTAAACTAGATATTACCAGAAACATAAGACGAGCTAAACTAGATATTACCAAAAAACATAAGACGAGCTAAACTAGATATTACCAAAAACATAAGACAAGCTAAACTAGATATTACCAAAATCATAAGACGAGCTAAACTAGATATTACCAAAAACATAAGACGAGCTAAACTAGATATTACCAAAAACATAAGACGAGCTAAACTTGATATTACCAAAAACATAAGACGAGCTAAACTAGATATTACAGAACACATAAGACGAGCTAAATATTGCGGCTGACCAGAATTATCAACCATTCTAGATTTAGCGGCCTACCAGAAAATCACAATCAACCATTCTAAATATAGCGACCAACAAGATAACCACCATCATCCATTCTAATACAGCAGCTGGCCAGAAAACCACCATCATCCATTCTAATACTGCGGACGGCCAGAACACCACCATCATCCATTCTAATAGAGCGGACGGCAAGTAAATCAGAATCACCCATTCTAATACAGTGGACGGCCAGAACACCACCATCATCCATTCTAATACAGCGGACGGCCAGAACACCACCATCATCCATTATATATGTACTGGCTGTCAAAAACTCACTAAGTAAGAAGAATGCTAGGCGATAGAAAAGATGAGGATCTAACAATAAACTATATCAGCAAATCATCGAAGACATCTTTGCATATTTTCGAGAGAACGACTCCTTTCAACTGTAGAATAACACACAAGTAGAAGACGAGGTAAATATTACCGAACACAATACCCGCTTAACTAGATTTTACAGAATGCATACCTCGAGCGTAACTAAATTGTACAGAACATATAGATCTAACTAAACTAGATTTTACAGAACACATAGAACAAACTAAACTAGATATTACAAAAAAACATGCAACTTCTAATACAGATCTCCAGACGATGTAACGGGAAATCAGAACGATCACGTCTGTGTCAGTCTAGCGTTCACAATTACACTTACAACATGTAAGAGTAAAGCGAGGCGCAGATGTAATCGTCAGACCACCACATGTTGCTAGGGATTTTGCAGCTCAAACTAAAAAAGTACTTAGTACATGGCGCAAAGAAAACAAGATATAACGTACACCTCTAACACCAGGAGAAGACATTATTTAGTAAAACATTTAATAACAAAAACCAAGTCCGACAAGAGCTATCAGATTATGAAGAGGGGGATATTGATAGTAGGTGGGACCAGGCTAAAGAGATGTGGAATAAGACATATGAAGAGACTGTAGAGCATTATGCTCCTACGGAGTAATTATACTGTTGCAGACAAAGAACAATAAACGGGAATACATTGACAAGTTGGCACAGAGACAGAAGAGGCAGCAGAGAGAGGAAATGTAAGAGATCTATACTCATTAACAAAGAAAATGACACATATATATATATATATATATATATATATATATATATATATATATATATATATATAAATATATATACACACACACACACACACACAAACAGACAGACCAATCAAAGATAGAGACGGCAAGATATTGACATTGTTGGAGGAACAGAAACGATGGATTGAGCATTTCAAAGAAAGTCTAAAAGTACGTCCACCACACGAAGCACTAACAACAGAGGAGACCTTGAACTTGGACTGAAACCTACAAAGTAAAATATAGTTGCAAAGGGCCATATCCAAACTCAATAAAGGGAAAGTGGCAGAACCAGATGTAATAGCAGCAGAAGCCATAATGGCAGATACAGATAAGGTCACTGATATTTTGCAATAATTTTTCAAGAGGATATAGGAGGAGGAGCGAGTGCCAACAGAATGGAGGAAAGGACATCTGATTGAACTGCCTAAGATGTGAGCAGCAATTATAGAGGGATTACATTGCTGTCAGTACCAGGTAGATATTTAACAGAATCATCTTGGACAGATTAAAAACTGAAACAGACAAAAAAGAGAGAAACAGTCAGGATTTCATCAGAGAAGATCATACACAGATCAAATAGCTACGCTGTGCTTTATAGTAGAACATGGAATTGAATGAAAATCATCCCTAATAGCACATTGTATAGCCTTTGAAGAAACGTTTGACAGTGTGGATCGAAGTACGATATGGCAACTGTTCAGACACTATGGAATATCAGAGAAGTAGACAACCCTCATCCGGAATATGTACAAAAAACACAGTTAGTAGAGTAATGCAGAAATGAGTACTGACTGACAGCTTTGGGGAGCAAACGCGAGTGAGACATGGATGCCTGCTCTCACCTTTTCTCGTCGTGTTGGTTATAGATTGGATAATGAAGTGATCAATTGAAAGAAAAAGAACTAGTATTCAGTGGATACTATTTTCACAATTGGAGGACCTAGACTTCGAAGATGATCTGGTATTTTACACAGTCACAACCAAATGCAAGAGAAACTTGATAAGGTGAAAGAACAATCTGCCAGACTGGGACTGAATATCAACATAGAAAAAACCAAGCTCCTTAAAACGCAAAGCTAACAGAAAATAAAAAATCATGCTGCCCAATAGACACATCTGGTGGTACAAATGTAGATGTATGGACAAGAATTGAAAAGGCAAGAGGGACATTCATGACGCTAAACAATAAATGGAGGTCCAGAGAGATCAAATTCACACTAAAATTAGAATATTCAACGTCAGTGTCATCTCGGTGTTGCTGTAGGGAGCGGAGACACGTGTCATCTCGATGTTGCTGTAGGGAGCGGAGACACGTGTCATCTCTGTGCTGGTGTAGGGAGCGGAGACACGTGTCATCTCGATGCTGCTGTAGGGAGCGGAGACATGGAGAGCGACAAAGATCATAAAACAAAGACTCCAATCCTTCATTAACAGACGCCTACGAAAGATAATTTGCATACAGTGGCAGGGCATGGTGAGGAATGAAGACTTGTGTTCATACAGTGGCAGGGCATGGTGAGGAATGAAGACTTGTGTTCATACAGTGGCAGGGCATGGTGAGGAATGATACTTGTGTTCATAAAGTGGCAGGGCATAGTGAGGAATGAAGACTTGTGTTCATACAGTGGCAGGGCATGGTGAGGAATGAAGACTTGTGTTCATAAAGTGGCAGGGCATAGTGAGGAATGAAGACTTGTGTTCATAAAGTGGCAGGGCATGATGAGGAATGAAGACTTGTGTTCATACAGTGGCAGGGCATGGTGAGGAATGAAGACTTGTGTTCATACAGTGGCAGGGCATGGTGAGGAATGAAGACTTGTGTTCATAAAGTGGCAGGGCATAGTGAGGAATGAAGACTTGTGTTCATAAAGTGGCAGGGCATGGTGAGGAATGAAGACTTGTGTTCATAAAGTGGCAGGGCATGGTGAGGAATGAAGACTTGTGTTCATAAAGTGGCAGGGCATGGTGAGGAATGAAGACTTGTGTTCATAAAGTGGCAGGGCATGGTGAGGAATGAAGACTTGTGTTCATAAAGTGGCAGGACATGGTGAGGAATGAAGACTTGTGTTCATAAAGTGGCAGGGCATGGTGAGGAATGAAGACTTGTGTTCATAAAGTGGCAGGGCATAGTGAGGAATGAAGACTTGTGTTCATAAAGTGGCAGGACATGGTGAGGAATGAAGACTTGTGTTCATAAAGTGGCAGGGCATAGTGAGGAATGAAGACTTGTGTTCATAAAGTGGCAGGGCATAGTGAGGAATGAAGACTTGTGTTCATAAAGTGGCAGGGCATGGTGAGGAATGAAGACTTGTGTTCATAAAGTGGCAGGGCATGGTGAGGAATGAAGACTTTTGGGAAAGGAGCCAACAGCAGCCATTGGAACAATAAAGTAAGCCAAGAAAATGGGGATAGATATGACATACGCTCCGGAAGGCACAGTCTAGCATAGCCAGACAGGCTCTTACATTGAATGCTCAAGGGAAGAGAGAGAGAGAGAGAGAGAGAGAGAGAGAGAGAGAGAGAGTGAGAGAGAGTTAGACCCAAGAATACGCGGAGAAGAGAATGTGAGAAGGAACTACAATTCAATGACATAACAAATAAAATAATGATGTGAAGATTGATGAGAAAGTGAAGAAAGCAGATACATACATCATATACCAAAACAAATATCATATACAATGGATCATAGCTAATGTTTGACTTCCATGTCTTCTTTCTAAAGTTCGAATGGAAGTATAAACCCTCAAAAAGTGTTATATGTTTTGAAATTCTTGTGGATTGATGAGGAGATGGAAGATGTGCATAGGCTATTCAAAAACGGTTTTTGTTATCAATCGACTCAGTTGTAATTTGGTACCTCGCTTACTGTCAGCGAATCAAAGGCGGCGATAATTAAAGCTGGCCACCCGGCCTCATATAAAGCTGAGGCCTAATACACATACATTCTAACACTTCATCCTCGACAGCAGTGCTTGCTGGGGGATTGCCTTGACATATCTTGTCAACATCTTACGTCAATTATTGATGAGGGGATACATCGTCTGCCACAAATAGAAACTAATGAGACTTTAGCTCAATGTCCTACTGGCCAGGAAACACAGAAACACATCGACTTCCTCACTAGTGGACAGGCTCCGGGAGCAGGCTCAATTCCTGCCGAGATCTACAAAACTGGGGGACCCAGACTGACTGAGAACCTGGCGGGACTCTTCTGTGAAGTGTGGAATCAGCAGCGTATCACACAGGACTTCAAAATGCATCTATTGTTCATCTGTATAAGAGAAAAGGAAATCGGCAAGTCTGTGACATTTATAGAGAGATATCTCTGCTCTTCGTTGCAGGAAAGATTCTTGCAAGTATCCTACTAGACATACTTTTTGCATCACCTAAAACAAGGGCTTCAGAAAGTCTTTATCGATTTAGAAACTAATGAGGCACAACTGATATGATCTTTGCAGATAGGCAAATACAAGAAAAGTGTCAAAAACAAAATGTCTACCTTCTCACCACGTTTGTAGATTTATCAAAAGCTATTGACATTGTAAGTCGTGACGGTCTTTTGTAGATCATGGATAAAATGTGGATGTTCCAATCCATTTATTATAATGGTTAGACAGTTCCATGATGACATGTTGGCTCGAGTTTAAGATCATGGGGAATACTCTTGAGCCATTTGGTGCAAATGGAGTTAAGCAAGGGAGTATCCTAGCAGCTTCCCTTCCAGCATGATGTTGGCTGTCATGTTGACATTAAGGGCAGGGATGATGGAGTCAAAATCCGCTATCGCCCAGACGGTGAGGTCTTCCATCTGATGAGTGGAGGCAAGAACAAGAACATTAATTTAGAACATTAATTGAGAACATTAATTGAGAATATTAATTGAGAACACATGTGAACTTCTCTTTGCTGATGATTGCGCTCTCAGTGCCCATTCACAGACTGAAATGCAATGTACTGTTGACATGTATACAGCGGCTTGCGATAACTTTGGTCTCACCATTTCTACTAGTAAGACGGAGGTGCTGCACCAAGCAGCTCCAATAAATGTGCACAGTGAGTCATCTATCACTATCAATGATCAGAAGTTGAAGTCGGCGGAACGGTGTGTATAGCTTGGACGCACACTCTTCAGAGCAGTCCATGTTGATGATGAATTAACAATGCAAAATCATGTGTAGCATTTATAAAACTAAGATCCTCAGGTTGGGACCGAAGATAAATTATTATTACAGCCAGGTTTGAATTTTATGCGGAAGTCGTCCTATCAACTCTTCACTACTACCTGTGAAACCTGAACTGTACACAGTCGACATGCGAAGGGGCTTTGACGACTTTCCTCTTGGCTGCCTAAGGACACTAATGAACGTAAAATGGCTCGATAGGATGACAAATGTAGAAGTTCTTTCTCGGGCTGGCATGACAAACATCCATAACAATCTCTGCAAATCGCAGCTTAGTTGAATGGCATATTGTCCGCATGTCGAATGAGCAGTTTCCAAAGAAAATATTCTACGGCGAGCTTGAGTCAGACAAGCTCGCTCACGATGGCCCAACAAAACGTTACAAAGACGCTCTGAAAGCCTCACTGAAGAACTGCCATATTGACCATTGTAATTAGGAGAACAATGATGTTGATCGCTCTGCATGGCGTAGCCATATCGCTTCTGGCAAGACACACGTGGAGCAGACAAGAATCAATGTAGCTGCACTGAGACTAGCCCCCCGAAAGGCAAGAGACGAGTTGCCTCCGTCTGACCGACAGACAGTGTTTCACTGCCCTCAGTGTGACAGACGCTTTCGGGCTCTGAGCGGTTTGATCTAGGCACCCACTCCAGGATTGACAGATGACAATGTGGCTCTCTTTGGAAACAATGGACAAACAACAGCATATTTACGTTAGATATTCTTTAATCCTTGCACCGATTAAATGTCAGAGAAGTGTACATCCCTTTCTTGTTTTTTCACTCTCTCTCTCTTTCTCTCTGTGTATGTCTCTTTCGTCTTATCCCACCCACCCTCCCTCTACTTCAATCATCTCGTGTCTCTGTACTCGGTCAACCATCTAATGTGTTAAAAACATGAACTGTTAGGTTGATCTAGTCCAAACCAATGTTAGCCTTTAACTGTTAGTGAAGGCACAACAAAACAACGCAGATGAATAAAGCTCAGGAACAGCAACACGACCTAATAAACTACTCTGGGACGATGAGGCTAACGTCTGGTCAGACAAAACACACTAATCAAACAATGTTAGCCAGGGTCAGGAGCAATATACTGGCCAAGATCCTGACCTGACCACAACGTTGGTTGTCATGGAAACGGGATGTTGTCAATGACAACAGCTCGGCTAACTTGTTGCAGATAAAGTCAAGCACTGCACAACCGTCTGGAGGACCTCGGCCCACTTCACCAGCACGCTCGGAATGTTAGATAAGCTACTATATTATGCCACAAGTTCCGTCCTGCTCAGAGCTCACAAAAGGGTTACCAATCCATTGTGGGCATTATCAACCAACCAACCAACAAACCAACGAACTACCAACGTTAGCAACTTCCAACCAACCAAACATATGTTGTTTATATTAGATGTTATGTCAAGGACAATGTTGTAAAGATATCAACTTTGTAGACTCGCTGTTTACATATTTGATTTAACTGTAGGCGGTCTCAACTGTTCTATGGTGACGTTGACCCATTCTTGTTTAACAGATCACAACGAAGTACAGTTAGTCAATAACGTTGGTAATATGATGTTAGGATACATCATTGTTCGACACAACAGTGTTTAGGAGAATCAGTTCGTTTACTCCATGTCGGACCTTTATTAATAATCAGTTATGACCCATTTACAATTGATTTGGTTAGAGCGTGTCGATACCACGTAACGTCCTGCCTCTATGGGAACCAGCCACATGTGCTATTTATCTCATTGAACATGTATTTCCCTGTGACGGTTAGATCAGAGATCTCATTCATAATGTTCTTGTAAATTCGTGATGCTAGTTGTAGATAAAATGAGCTCAAAGCGAGGCCTGTAGTAGATGTGATATATTTGATATATCCTTACATAATCTATATTAATTGTGTGAAAGTTAGAAATGGGAATAGCGTTTTGAAAATTTCAATTTCATTTAATATTGACGCTAAACAGTTAAAAACAAAATTTGCGAAGATATCGTTGGTTTGTAAACGTATGAAGGGACACAATCAAACAAATTACTAAAACCATTAAGCATTCAGGAGTTGTTTGCTCTTAAGATTTGTAACAAGAGTAGTAGGGCGCTACATTGATCGTCTCCCCATTTTCCTGGGAAACATAGCTAGAATACGTGAGGTAAGAACATGTAGAAGATCCACATGGACGTACACATTGTGAATCTTTGCTGTACTGGAGGCGCAGGGTTGTAATTTTCCATTCGACCAAATTTATCTTCAGAATATGTCTAATGGGGATGAATCAGCTCTGACCAAAATCACGTGTGAAAACTCCCATGCTTACACTCAGCTGCACCTTGGACTTGACAGTAGATGTTGAAGTGATGACACCAACTATACTAGTAGCTAGTAGAAATCGACACTAGTCGGTCTTGTATTTGCTAATAATAATGTTGCAGTTAACATATTTTCTGCGCTCTGTTAAAGTCCAGCAACGATATTACAGAAAATACCATATTCAATGTTGAAACTATGCCAACAGTCGACACCCAAAAGAGTCGCGGTACAGTGGGTTTAACTTTCATAGCAGCGAGGAGGCAGACAGACTGACAAAAGAAAGTGGAAGGTTAACACAACCAGATTCTAGTGTCACTTACGAAGAGTTCGAAATGTTCATTAGAGCCAGATACAAAGACAAATGGGAAACAGAGCAAACTGGCAACACAAAAAATGATGCTTATTATCAGTTGAACATAAGAGAGCAGGTGGAGGTCTTCAGACACCGCACGGGCTACAACAGACTGAGATACCATCTTTTCCTTAAACTGAAGATATGGGCTACTGATGAATGCACTTGTGGTACAGGGAAAATGACCGCTGAACATCTACTGAAAAATGTCGGCTTTAGGAGGACCAGAGAAAGCACATATGGCCAACACCAGTGCCAAAACTAGACAAGCTCTTTGGCAGTGTCGACAGCCTCAGGATGACCGCTGCTTTCTTCGAACAAATTCAAGTTGACGTCTGACAGCATACGAAGAAGAAGAAGAAGAAGAAGAAGAAGAAGAAGAAGAAGAAGAAGAAGAAAAAGAAGAAGAAGAAGAAAAAGAAGAAGAAACAGAAGAAGAAGAAGAAGAAGAAACAGAAGAAGAAGAAGACGAAGAAGAAGAAATGAAGAACAGAAGAAGAAGAAAAGAAGAAGAGAAGAAGAAGAAGAAGAAGAAGAAGAAGAAGAAGAAGAAGAAGAAGAAGAAGAAGAAGAAGAAGAAGAAGAAGAAGAAGAAGAAGAAGAATGCACAACAATTAAATATGTTAAACAGAAGAAAATGCATTATCGATTTGACAGAAAAGATTTGTTCGTGAATTTTCAAACAACACTACTATCACAGGAAGTATTTCCTCACATGTGTGTAATGGATCCAAACATTGTGTCTCGTTAAGCCAAAATATTTGCAATTTTAAGATGTAGATGAAGTTCGCTGGCCTAACAGAACATTTTGTGGATCCTGATAAGACAATTCATAGACCCTACAGGACACTTCATGGACCCCCAACAGGACCCTTCTTGGACCCAAACAGAACACATATCACAGACCCCATAAGTCCGAACCGCTGTCCCGCAGGATTACTTATTGCCACATGTAAATGGTCGACAAAAACAAACCCTTACATTTTTCTCTCCCGGAAACAAGTATGAAAAGCTTAAATTTAAAAACATTTAAAAAAAACAGTCAGGGTTAGATTGAACTGACTACAATGTGAACGTTGGATTTTTCCTTGATGTATTAGTTATTGCCTGTTTGCTGCATTTTGTTTGTTTGTTCTGTTGTTTTTTTTATTACCGTCTATAGAAGCTACTGTTGAATGTAGAGCCCTGTGTGAGAAAAGAGACAAATTTAAGTCTAGTAACACATTGACAACACGTCGCCCGAAGCCACTAACATTTCGTTTTAATACTTCAGATCAGGAGACTGTATATGTGTTGCAAAGTACTCCTGGACTGTAAAACAGGTAAGTACTCCTGGACTGGAAAACAGGTAAGTACTCTTGAACTGGAAAACAATTAAGTACTCCTGGACTGGAAAACAGGTAAGTACTCCTGGACTGGAAAACAGGTAAGTACTCCTGGACTGGAAAACAGGTAAGTACTCCTGGACTGGAAAACAGATAAGTACTCCTGGACTGGAAAACAAGTAAGTACTCCTGGAATGGAAAACAAGTAAGTACTCCTGGACTGGAAAACAGGTAAGTACTCCTGGACTGGAAAACAAGTAAGTACTCCTGGACTGGAAAACAGGTAAGTACTCCTGGACTGGAAAACAGGTAAGTACTCCTGGACTGGAAAACAGGTAAGTACTCCTGGACTGGAAAACAAGTAAGTACTCCTGGACTTGAAAACAAGTAAGTATTCCTGGACTGGAAAACAGGTAAGTGGTCAGTCTTCCACAGCAAACAGTGAAGATTGTGGGTACTGGTAGCTCTAGTTGTAACAATTCCACCTCAGTCCGCTCAAGAGTTTCACCGGTCTCGATCTACGTTTTGTGTAACACGTTGCGACTAACACTGCGGTCTAACCCCTATGGAGTAATAGACTGTCTACGTGTTACAGAATCAAGGACAGAGCCACTGCCATACTGAGAACATGTAAAAAAGAAGTAAGAATGCATTATAATCTTTTATTAGGTAGAACACGCTGTGACAAAGACGCCATGCTGAGAATAGTAGACACTGAAAGCTGGTCGGAGGAAAGGAACAAGAAGGTGATCTAACCCTTATAAAGTGGAACCCTTTCTTGTGTGACAGAGACGAGAATAGGACAACTGCCACATGAAAGCTGCCTTAAGGGAAAACTAACTGTGCCGTCAAACCTCTCCCCGATATAAGAGACTCTGTATGTGACAAAGACTAGAATAGGGTCACTGTTATACTGACATTATTTCGTACGAAGTGACAAGCAATGTCGACAATGATAGAAGACGCTTCAATTCATGGTATTTCCACATTCAGACATTCACACAGACCAACAACCGGCTGAGTGTAGAGTAGCATTGTGGATATGAAAGAAAGCTCTAGAAAAAATACTGCAAATATGATACAGCAATAACAGAGGAAATAACATGTGTTCTATATGCATGGGAACGAAACAGCAGAAGAATGTGTTGGGTCTATCATCATGTAAATGTATTGCTATTAAACGACAGCTTCAAATGTTTAAGCACAGGCTTCCTGTCAGGGACCAGCTGTAGGGGTGGCTATATGATTCAGTAGCAAAGAGAAAACAATAATCATCTACCATATTGTTATTAGGTTATCTGTTATTTGAATATGTGCGTCAGTGTGGCTTAAAGTTGCTGATAAGCGTTGTGGTAGAGCATTCGCTCTACACGGATTAAGTATAGGGTTCAACTCCGGCAGCTAGTACTCTCTTGTGAATGTCTGTGTTGATTAATTTGCCTTTTCAAATGTATATAAATATTGAGATTTAAGGCAGCCAATCGATCCAAGCCTAGCAGCTTCATGAGGAGCATAGGTCCTCAACAAAAACTCGCCAAGTCTTCCTATCAGCCATCTAAGCCAATTCTGTCCACGTCATATATGCAATCTTTACATCTACTTTCAGTTTCCTCTTACATGAATGTTTTGATCTTACTCTACTTCTCTTGCCCTGTGGATTCCAGGACAGAGCTTGCCTGGTAAAGTTTTCCACTGGTTTCCGAAATGAGTGGCCTATCCATCGTCATGGCCTCCTCCGTATTTCATGCTCCACTGGTAATTGTCCCGTTTTTCACATCAGTTCCACGTTGGTGATCTTGTCGTACCGTTTCCACCCTTGTATTTTGCGCAGGCAACCATTTGCGAAAGTCTGTACCTTTTTCATAAGTACCTGTGCTGTCCTCCATAAGTACCTGTGATGTCCTCCATAAGTACCTGTGCTGTCCTCCATAAGTACCTGTGCTGTCCGCCATAAGTACCTGTGATGTCCTCCATAAGTACCTGTGATGTCCTCCATAAGTACCTGTGCTGTCCTCCATGAGTCAGAGCCAGATAATTGAACGGATTTTACGTTGGAGACGAAGATTTTTATTTTGGTGGTGATTTTTATTTCTTTTGACTTCCATAAATTGATCAATGCAATTGCTGCTGTTCTTGCCTTCCATTAACTGAACATCGGTTATTGTACCTGAACATCGGTTATTGTACCTGAACATCGGTTATTGTACCTGAACATCGGTTATTGTACCTGAACATCGGTTATTGTACCTGAACATCGGTTATTGTAGCTGAACATCGGTTATTGTACCTGAACATCGGTTTTTGAACCTCCTAATATGTCAATATTGCTGCCAAAGTATAGGAAACACTCCAGGTTCTAAGGTTGGGTGGCTTCCAACCCAATTCTATCATAGCTAATTGCATTTATTCTTTAACTGTTTTTCCTCCATGTTCTTTTAGCCCCAATTGTAATGATCTATCTTCGAGTGTGTGTATATACTTTTGCATCTGGTTGTGCATATGGGAAAGAAGAACCAAATTATCGGCAAAGTCGAGATCCTAAATGCGCAAGATACATCATCAAGACAAATACTGTCTGTTGGTCTATCCATCATCGCTTACGATGGACAACTAACTAATAATTTTACTTATAAAACCGCTACGCCCCTCCGTACTCCAGACAGCTATCATAACGAAATGTTAGTTATTTGTTAAAATTATAGTTATTTCCCCATATCTCCTTTTAATGAAGCAGTGGCCAATATGTGAAAGACAGAATAATAAAATGATGCAAAATTTGTGATATATAATATTTAACCATATAGACAGTGAAAGTTACCTGTTAATATAACAAGACAGCTCTACAGTAGTGCTGCATTATACAATAAACAGATCATTTCGTTTCGTGGATAATAGTGTTTGAGAGAATGTCAAATATTGGGGAATGTTACTATTTTTGGAAGGGGGTGGGGGGGGGGGTGGGAGGTTAGGGGGGCGTGATCACAGAAATTGTATGAACTTATGCACGTGGAGTAGCAACAGCAGCAATATTAAAATAAGTGCCTAGAACACAGATTCAATCAAGGGCTGTTTGAAGTTGGTTGAAATAAGAACAAATTGTATAAGTTGGTGATGGACAATGGTTGTATTGTGTAAATCAAATTGCCATATATTTCACAAAATAACATTTCAGAACACATATAGATTTTATTGACTGTTTTTGTTCAATAAAGGATCGCATATATGTATTCTGCTGGTGCAGGTACCCCTGGACCGTAGTCTTTTAGGTGATATCAGGACGTATTAGCCAGTGCTTGTATGCGTGAGTACGTCTGTATATACATTTGCTAGTAAATGCGATACCAGAGGTCAACCAAACCGAAGTACAATGGAAGGGCTTCTCCATGCGAGCACGTGTTAGAGCTATGTATGAGTACAAGCGAAGTATGCTATTCCCGTGGTGAGTATACATATAGGCATATACAGGAACACTACATAAATAAGTTACAACTAATGAACTGGTTAGTTCTGAAAAATGTATGTCCAGTAGGGTATGAGCACAACAAATATTCAATACTACAGCACTGTACCGTCGTGTGATGGCTATGTTTGTTTATTTCATCCCCATCAGAAAAACAACATATGCTAAATCGGGGATTCGAACTGCTGCCCTTCTTGTCAGAAGGCATGTCTCGAAACCATTCTGCCACGCGCTCCTCCCCAAATATTCAATATTCTTCATTTATGTGACACATCTGACATTCAGAGATGTGTTAAATATATTTAAGGGGACTCGGTGGTCTTTAGGTAAGGTGTCGCTTCGGGTGCCGGAGGCCGCGTATTCGATTCACGACGGAGAGCGGGACTTTCTTCATGTGGATCTTCTAGTAAACATTCTCCTGATCTATGGTTAGTGAGATTTGATTCCCGTGTTTAGTATCGAGCACATAACAAATTTCTTGGCAGTAGGAAATCGTTGTCCTGACAAAATAAATTCAAATTAAAAGTCTTCGTAAGTTATTTATACCTTTCGCCAATTGATTTGCTAAAAGTAGCTATAGATGGCGCCTAATTGGCTGCGGGTCTACTTACCGCTAGTATTTCAGTATATTCAGATGGTAAAATCCACCCTCCAAGAATCTGGTTGTACAGACTATGTAGAGTCTTCTAAACCAGTATAAAGACGTTAAGTTAAGTTAACTAAAATGTTACATTTATTTATTTCTATATTTTCTTTCAGATAAGCTTCTTTTGTGATACATTTACACTGCTAAGATAATTTGGCCCTTTACATAAATAGTTTCATTGTCAACATAACATTAAGCAAACTTAAAACAGTGACAATGTTCCATTCCCAAATGTAAAGATGTCTTTTAGAACTAAATTTGCAGCTAAAAGGGTTAACTTCATTTCATTTGTATTTATAGTTTAATTGACATATTGAATGTCAATAGTTAACATTGCGTAGCAATATAAAAAAAAGTATATATTTTTACACAACATTAATCTTATTCTTGATTATTTATGGACATTGACGATTATTTTTTGGGGACAAAAACTTGGGACAAAACTAATAGTAAATATGGATCCATAACAAATGTTAATACTACAATTGTGTTCATGTTACGCCCTGCTCTTTTTCTCAATACCAGCTGCTGTTGAGAGACTTGCAGTTTAATTGTTTAATTAGTCTGTGTCCGACATGTGGGAACCTGAGTTTGTTGTGGTTAATGCAAAGGAAGTTCTTCAGCAGACATATCCGCTGGTCAGGAATGAAATGTTAGAGACTTCAGTATACTAAGCATCAGTTTGTTACAATGGGTGGCTAGTTCCCTTCAGCAGACTTATCCGCTGGTCAGGAATGAAATGTTAGAGACGTCAGTATACTAAGCATCAGTTTGTTACAATGGGTGGCAAGTTCCCTTCAGCAGACTTACCCGCTGATCAGGAATGAAATGTTAGAGACTTCAGTATACTAAGCCTCAGTTTGTTACAATGGGTGGCTAGTTCCCTTCAGCAGACTTATCCGCTGGTCAGGAATGAAATGTTAGAGACTTCAATATACTAAGCATCAGTTTGTTACAATGGGTGGCAAGTTCCCTTTAGCAGACTTATCCCCTGGTCAGGAAAGAAATGTTAGAGACTTCAGTATACTAAGCCTCAGTTTGTTACAATGGGTGGCTAGTTCATTTCAGCAGACTTACCCGCTTATCAGGAATGAAGTGTTAGAGACTTCAGTTAACTAAGGCTCAGTTTGTTATAATGGGGGGGCTAGTTTCCTTCAGCAGACTTACCCGCTGGTCAGGAATGAAGTGGTAGAAACTTCAATATACTAAGCCTCAGTTCGTTACAATGGGTGGCTAGTTCCCATCCTTGCTGCCTTTTCCTTCTCTTACTGTAAAGCAGGTACCAATTTACAGCTGGGTTAACTGAACCTGTAGTGGGAATTGAATTCCGTTCCTTTGCGAGCGCTCTACATCGCGCTAATCAGCCCATAGCAAGGCTAATTAGTATGCAATGATTTGATAGTATGACTGGTACTGACGCCATGTATTACGCAACCAGGGTAGTTGCCTAACAAACACACTGCGCTTATTTACAGCAATATCAGTTCTGGGTTCTCACTTTTATCAGCAAAAATTAACATGCTGTTTACATGGATTTTTCTGAGCTTGTGAGCTGCATATAATCCAATATATAATAATATACAACGTGACATGTCTGACCAGCTAATCGGGAGGGATTCACACTGAAGCTATTTTTCCATCTATGTTCAGTGTCTTTAAACGTTATGGGAAGGTGTGACCTCCTTTATTTAATAATTTTTAGCAGGCGAAAATGCCCTGGTGACTTACCAGTTCAATCCCAGTATCTGTTACTAGCCCATCGAACATACGATCGCCTATTTTTAGTACTGGGGGTAGTGGAAGCGTAAATAAAAGAAGGGTAAACTCCAAGTCTGCCAGGGGCCACCTATGTCACTCCTCTAGCCGCATAACCAAGATGTTATAGCTATGCAGTCTCCTTATTTCGACATTATCTTTGTGCAGCGATAATCCCTAGAATAATTTGAGTAGATTTTTAACTTGAATTTTGACCGAGAATCGCCGTTGTGCCTACTCTTTTCGACTTTTAACGTGCGCGAAACTGTAAACTGGTGTCCGATCTCATTACTCAAAGATCAGGGGACATTTTCACTAGATGATCCAAGTGAAAGAATGATTAAGGGACATTTTCACTAGATGATCTAAATGAAAGAATCCTACTTATTTCACCTTTCTTTTTAATGGAAATGCTCCACTCCATTTGTTGAAACAAAGTTAGAACACTGTACTTGCCACCTTTACACATCTTTTGAGAATGATTATTGTAGTGGTGGATACCGCGTATTTCAAATAAGAGGTACGATGATTCACTCCCGTTGCAGTCACGCTTAAGTCGACCCTGTTGTAAACAGGCACATTACCTACAGTTATTTAAAGAAAGCATTGAGTAAGGAACAAACTATTCCTCCTCACATAAGATCGGCTTACTACAATGATGATTATAACACAGAAAGATTCTGGTATGGGACCTTTTAACCGGCTCTATGACAGCATGCTTTGTCAACTCCATTACAGATCTGCAGAAATGGTTTTTACGTGAGGACTCACCAACACATGATGATGTTGTTAAGTGCCCACAATGAGTAAGGCTACTCTTGTTAGCGCCCTGAAAAGAACATTAAGTAGCGGGTTGCAGTAGCTTTTCTCACATCCGGAGTTTAATGATGAGAAATCGTTTGTATTCGATTCTTACCTTATGTAAGGACAGAAATAGTGGACTTATTCATTTTGCCAAAAAAACCACTGGGGTGGTCCATTTTGTTGTTGTAGTGAATGCCCACAATAAGTAAGTTTACTCTTGTATGCGCCATGAAATTGACGTTTAGTGACTGGGTGCAGTAGCTTTGCCAACATCCCGAGCGTGCTGATGAAGGTGGACTGGGTCCTCCAGGCGGTTGTGCTGTGCTTGGCTTCCTCTCCGGGACTATCACTACTTCGGGGATCCCCTTGATCCCCACCTCGTAAGCCAGACTGCCAAGCCGAACAGCCAGTTTCCAGGAAGGACTTCAGGGAAGTCGAGGTAAGGGTTTTGGCTAGTAAATGTTACCTGACCCTTATTAACATATGTGATCAGTATGTTTCGCCCGACCAGACCTCAGTCTTTCTCTAGTACTGCCTCCCCACACAGTGGTACAAATAGGTTTACCTCAACACAACTCCCAATTCGATTAGCCAATCAACGTACATACTAAAAGGGCATCGCTGAAAAGTGTGTCAAGTCATTAAGACGGGCAAATATCAGTTGTCTCTAGCCGATATCTAACATGTACTAGGGTACTCTCAGACGCCATGAGTGGATTAGCTGCATTCCTCTACGAGGCAGTGGCGTATCGTGGACTGCTAACGTCAGAGGCAGGGTAAGTACAAAGGGCTTACAGAGAAAAGCCTTACAAGTCGGATATAAATTATAAAATCTACGCCTTTGTATTGTAACTTGTTATTATGATTGCTAACGATGGCAAGAGTGTTCTAGACGTACCTTCACGTTCTAATTGCAGTTAAAAAGTGGCCGCCATACTTTGACATATCCAAAGAAGAGCAGCGGTCTGTTATCCGTTTATTGGGCAGTGATGGAGTAAAACATATATAAATTAATCGACGAATGCAGGCCCAGTATATTTCACTCATAGACAATCGGCGATTTTCGTTTACGAGACAGTCAATGACTCCAATCGACTCTGGGGTCTATACTCAGTGTGCCTGACTAGGTCGTGTGCAATCAGTCATAGAACTGAAACTGTTTTGGAAGTTCCTACTCGATTCGTACCCCCTTGTGGAGTGAAAGGCATGCATCACCTTACTGGACCTTCATTCGCCAAATAATTTCGATAGATTTCCTCCCTTTGGTGATAAAAGAACAGGTTTATAATGTAAATAGTGGGGCGGCCATCTTTTAACTTCAATTATGACTTCAATGTTGTTCGTCTTCACCGGGATAACACGCGCAGGACACTCTAGACACCCCTAGCAAACAAATTAACAAGTTACAATACAAATTCATGGTTTTTCCAATTTCTAACTTTCTTTTCAGGTTTTTTATTTGAAGCCCGCTCGTATAAAGCCCATAATCCATTGACCGTTAGCATGCCACGAGTACTTTCAACCAGATCAATATTAAACCATATAGATTTACCCACTCCTCTCCCCCGACATGTATTGTATTTCTTTAGTTAATCTTCTGGCACCGCACATATGGAGCAGACAGAAAGCTGCACGGAGAAGAGTGACACGAAAGCCAAGAGACGAGTTGCCACCGTCTGACGGTCAGACAGTGTTTCTCTGTGACAGAGGGTTACGGGATGGATTGGTGTTATCGGCCACCTGAGAACCCATTCCAGGATTACATTATGACAATGTGGTCTTTTCGAAAATGATAGCCAAACAACATTTGATGGTTAGACGGTAAAAGTAAGATGCTAACCAGCACTATGGTCTGGAAGTAAAACCAAATTTCTAATAAAAGCCACGGGATCCATTTAAGGACAACACATGCCTCGGTTTAGGCAACAGCGCAAGACGAGCCTAAATAGCAATTGCCACACATCAAGGATGTCTTATAGGATGTCAGCAACTCAAAATACCAATGCGCTGGCCGTGAAGTCATAAGGAAAGACGAACGCTGAGGCACAGCGTGGTACCCACGGGGTATACAAGAACACCTAACACGCCCCCCCCCCCCCCCCTTCTACTAGATGGCAAGATTTGCCTGAGCTGTCAACACTCACAATCCTGAAACAAACAAGTTAGCCGTCCATTGGACAACCCGTATCCGAGACAGAACCAATTGGAAACTGACCTGGGACTAGCCCAACACCAAAAAAGACATCTCTGCTCGAACCCATTCCGCTAAGCTGAGAAATGCACCTACCGACTACCACCAACTCGCACAAGCGTCGAGACGTGGACAAGAGCTACCACTCTTGTAGATGTACAGGTCTACTAAGACTAAGTGAGATACTAAATAAATACAGAATAACAACAGCATTGACAACACATCCGAGACACGGAAGATAACTACACTTTCCGACGTCTTCTAACTTGACTTAACGCCTTTATACTGGTTTAGAAACTCTGCAGAGTGTGTAAACCAGTTTGATCTACTTTCACTTGATCTAAAAATACATATGCGTATCAAATCTATTCTTGAATGCATTAATTTACCCTGCGTCCACTATTTCCTGTGGCAAGCAATTCGACACACGTGGATAGATAAGTATAAGTTCTGCACTTCGCATCCGTAAATCATTGCTAGAATAACGTGATTTAAATAAGTATGTTCTTGTCATGATGGCCTTCATCTCTTGGTTTATTGGATTAGTGGGTTGAACACCAACAGAAAAAGCATTGGGTACTTTGAAACTAAAAACGACATACAGATTTGTAGGCAATATTCGTTACTCCCGACTATCTCCACAGCAAGACAACACGAGCTCGAGTCCTGGTAATTACACTCGACTAACACTAACGTTGGCAGGTTTGTGATATTAAACAGTGAAAAGTAAATTTGAATACGGTAAACGGTTTTTGGAGCAATGTCCCTGCAAGGTGGACTTTACTTCATGTATTTATACTGGTTAAAAGACTATGTAGAGTGTGTATAGAACCAGTTTATTTTTACTCCACTTGATCTAAAAATAACTATGTGCATCCAATCTATTCTTGGAAGCATTAACTGATCCTGCTCTCACTATTTCCCGAGACGATGCATTGCAAGCATTCTCCACTCTGTGACTAAAAGAAATACTTCCTAATGTCTATTCAGGGCCTTTCTTTCATTTTAATTTAATGAATCGTATTGTTCCTGTAGCCGGCTAGACTTTTTAAAACTTGTTAAAGTCGAATTTACTCTATCCTTTGATTATCTTATCAACCTGTTTTAAATCATCCCGAATTCTTTTTTCTACACTGTTGATCTGTTTCTTTCTGATTAGATTCTCTCCTTAAAACTATAATTCCAGAATTCCACTATCAGTTCTGTCGCTTTTCTTTGTATCATTTCCAACATGTGTATATCTTGTCTACGATAAGGACTCCTCATCTGAACACAGATGCTGGCCTATTACATTCACCGTTGATGATGAGGTTCTCGATGTAGTAAATCGTTGTACGTACTTGGGATTCTCAGTCAATAATAAATTATTTCTGGACCAAGAGATCAATATCAGGATAGGCAAGGCAGCAACAACAATGAGCAAATTAACAAAAAGGGTCTGGGAGAACAAGAAGCTCACTGTTAAAACAAAAACACTTGTCTACCAGGCCTGTGTCCTCAGCACCATTCTTTATGGCAGTGAGACATGGTCTACCTACATGCATCAGAAGAGGTGGCTAAACAGCTATCACTTGAGGTGGCTGCTCAGAATCCTGTAGTTGGGTGGCAAGGCAAGTTCACAATAGCAGAAGTGTTGGAGACAACAGGCACTATCACAGTTTTTTCTATGCTTAATCTTCGAAGGCTGGGACACATTCGGAGGATGGATGATAGCAGAATACCAAAATATTTTCTCTATGGGGAATTATCGTTGGGGAAAAGGTCTCGGGGCCGCCCACTACTTCAGACCAAGGATGTATGCAAGCGGGATAGGGAAGAGGCAGGCAACGATTTAGAATCATGGGAACAGGACGCGATATACCGTGTTCCAAGGAGGGGCAGAATTAGGTATAGAATACAAAAGTGATACTGGATACTGATATGTTAAAGACTCGGCGTTTGAGAAGACACTCCACACCATGCGATGCCGCAAACAGTCCTGACTTTCCTTGCACACACTGTGGAAGACGCTTCTCTGCTCGGATTGATCTTACGAGTCACATTCGTTACCGTCATGTACTGTAGTTGCATACCTCTTTTCTCAAAGCACAACTACTTCAGTTCAGTTCATCCCGTAACCCATCAGGTCGTTGGGGCATACATAAAGACATGAAAATCCCAAGGCAATCCTCTCTGTCTGTCGCCGCCTGACGTATCTACCGGGACGAAGGCCTCACCACTCAGTGATGTTGTCCACCCATCTCTTCCTTGGACGTCCTCGCCCTCTCTGTCCCGGTACTGATCCAAAGAGTATCGAGTTGGGAATTCCGTTGGACCTCGCGACGTGCCCGCACCAGGCTATCTTTCGTCTTTTGATAGCTGTGAACAGATCTTCAAAAGGACCAATAGTGTCTTCAACTCTCTGACGGATGTCTACGTTCGTGACACGATTCATATTTGTAACATTTAGGAATTTTCTATAGCACCGCATTTCCATTGCACGTATCCTGCTCTGGATATCTGCTGTAATGGTCCAGGTCTCGCAGGCATACAGAAATATTGACAGCACCAAAGAGCGCAGTAGTCTGACTTTTATGCCGATGGCGAGGCGCTTGTTTCTCCATATAGGTTTCAGCCTAGTCAGCGCCGCTGTTGTTTGTGCTATTCTTGCAATTACCTCTGGCTTCGATCCCTCTTCACTGATCAATGATCCCATATATTTGAAACGTTTCACCACCTCAAGTACCTGCTCATTTGCCTCTATGACAGATTGAAACCCTGCTACGTTATTGGTCATGAGCTTCGTTTTATCAGCATTTATTTCCATACCAAAACTCAGGGCCGTTCTATCCAATCTACCAATCAACTCCTGGAGTTTCCTTTCTGTGCCTGCCAACACATCAATATCATCAGCAAAGCGGAAGTTTGTGATAAGCCTGTCACCTATTTTAACCGTGCCAACATGTCCTTTTAGGGTCGTCTCCATTATTCTCTCCAAGAAGATATAGAAGAGTGTAGGGGAGAGTATACAACCCTGTCTCACACCCACCGTCATACGGAACCAATCGCCTAGCGTTCTCGCTACTGAGACAGCGCTGGTCGCCTGCTGATAAAGGTTTGCAATTACCCTCATAATATCACTGTTAAACTTATAATGCCTCATTGTTGACCATAGCGCCGCATGCCACACTTTGTCAAATGCCTTTTCGAAAGTCAATGAAGGCATGGCAGAGTGGTTGATAATACTCTGAGTACTTCTCATTCAGTAGACGCAGATTAAATATCTGCTCGATGGTACTCCTTCCCTCTCGAAAGCCCGCTTGTTCTTCGCCAATGATATTCTCCGCCTGAGGATTCAGTCTGTTAAGTAATATCCTCAAGAGAACTTTCCTTGGATGACTTATCAGACTGATTGTTCGATAGTTCTGGCACATATTTAGGTTTCCTGATTTAGGCAGTGGTATAATAACTGATTGTGTCAAGCAGGTGGGCCACTCTCCTGTCTGCCAAATTCTATTGCAGATGTATGTCAGGGTATTAATTGTCGCCTCACCTCCCACTTGTAGGAGCTCTGCTGGAATAGTATCCACACCGACAGCCTTCCCTCTCTTCAGACTCAGCACGGCTTCATATACTTCTTCCCTTGTTATCGTTTGATTTTCCTCTATCAGACTCACTTCAGGAGACATTGCAATTCTTGGGTTACCTCGATCTTCATGCTTATAAAGCTCCGAACAGTACTCTGTCCAGCGCTCACGAATGTCTTGAGCTTCTGTGAGACATTTCCCACTCTTGTCCTGAATCGTCGTATTTCGACTTTGGACAGGTCTTACTAAGTCCTTGACTAATTTATATGCTCCCTTGGCATCATTTCGTCCCAGATTTTGTTCGATAACTGCGCACTGAGCCGTTATCCATTCCACCTTGGCCTGTTTCATCTTGGTCTTTATGGTTCCACTTATCTCTCTATATCGCTGAATCCCATCTAGTGTTTTCTTCGCTCCCTTCAATTGTTGTCTCTTGTCACATCAATCCAGTATTTCACTCGTGATCCATGCTTTCTTCTTAACCCTGAACCTACCTAGAACCTCAGATGCCGTGGAGATTAAAGCCGAATTCAAGGCTTCAGTCATCGTCTCAACATCTGCCTCCTCGTTTAGAACCAAGAGAGGTGCGAATCGCCCCCCCCCCCCCAACACCGCTCCAAAGGTCTCCACTACATCCGGGCACTTCACTTCAACCTCTCCAAGTCAAATCTCAGTCTAGATATCTCTCTTTTCAGAACTTTCTTTAGTCAGAGATGCACGGTCATCAGCACTAAGTCGAAGTCGCCCCCTATATCGGCCCCTGGGAAACTTCTTGTCCGGGCGCTATTGACGCTAGATCGGAATCTCCTTTGGACCAAAATATAGTCTATTTGACTATGAAGCGTACTGTTTGGGCTGTGCCACGTCCACCGCCTCGACATTTTATGTGGTCCAAGCGTATTCGCTACTATCAGCTTATTGTAATACGCAAATTCCAAGAGTCTTAGACCTCTATTGTTGGTGGTCACATTTCCATATGTTCCACATGTGCCTTTCCAGACACGTACCATGTCTTCGCCAATTTTGGCATTCCAATCGCCATGTACCACCAGTATATCCTTCTTTGGTACCTCGTTCACCAAAGCCTGCAATTCCTCGTATAAGCTCTCAACCTCGCTGTCTTCGTAATCCGAGGTAGGCGCATAGCATTGTATCACCGTGACATTGAAGGGCTTAGCATTTAGTCGTATACCGAGCAATCGGCTTGATACTGGTCGGCAACCCAATACACAACATGCTGTGTCTTTGTGCACCAGCATACCGACACCATGAAGGTCTTTGTCAGGTCTACCACTGTCATAAAACTTGTGATCTTCTTCTGTGGTGTGTTCTCCGAAATTTCTCCAACGCGCTTCACATATGCCAAGCACATTCCAGCGGTATCTATCCATCTCATGGGTCAGTTCTTTTATTTTCCCAATTGCACTTAGAGTTCTAAAATTCCAAGTGCGGAGAATGAAATCCTCTCCTCTGACAACTACTTTCGTCTGACAAAACGGAATGAGCTATTGCATGCGTTATACAGTTTTACTATCACTACCCTACTTCTATGTTTTGTTTTTCCTTTTATGATACTTACATTGTATTTGACTTTTTCACTGCTACCTGGACTTACTCACACACGTTACCTGTATGAACTATTATAACCCATAGGTCCCTTTTATTTGGTATCTTTCACTGTAGCATCCAAGACGACGAAGAGGCAGACAGACTGGCAAAAGGAGGTGCAAGGTTACCAGATTCTAATGTGACCTACGCAGAGTCCAAAAGGTTTATTAGGGCCAGATACAAAAACAGATGGGAAACCGAGCATACTGGCTACACAAAAAATTATGCGTATTACCAGTTAAACAAAAAAGAGGAGGTGGTGGTCTTCAGACTCTGAACAGGCCGCAAATGACCATCTATTCAATAAACTGAAGGTAGGTGCTAATGACGAATGCACTTGTGGTACAGGGAAAATGACCGCTAAACATCTGCTGCAAAATTGCCCGACATACGAGGATCAGAGAAAGCACATGTGGCCATCACCAGTGCCAACACTAGACAAGCTCTATGGCAGTGGTGTCGACAGTCTCAGGATGACCGCTGCTTTCTTCGAACAAATTCAAGTTGACGTCTGATAGCGTACGGAGAAGAAGAAGAAGAAGAAGAAGAAGAAGAAGAAGAAGAAGAAGAAGAAGAAAAAGAAGAAGAAGAAGAAGAAGAAGATATGCTTTATTTCTATTATTGTTCTCTCACGTCCTATAATTATTTCTCATATTGAATCTACCCATTTGGATGTCTGCACATTTATTATGTCCATGAATTAATATCCAAGAGTCCATTATTGTCTTCTTTCTAATTTATTTTTTGCTTGCGTTTTGCCAGAGCCCGAACGGGGGGTAAATAATAGCAACACAAGATACGCCGCTGTTAGGGTTCAATAACGAGGGTTGCTCATGGGGGTCAGGAAATTATAAACAAATTATCCCTCTAAAAAAAAAGGAGCTAATAAATAATTAATAATAATCAATTTAGGAAAGAATAAAATAAGTAATTAGGGAGATAGCGAGGTCTGGGCTGGACGTCCCGCTCGTTAAAGAAAAGTGAAGCGTCCGATACAGCCTCTCCTTTCCAGGATTCCCTGTTCGGCTTACGTTCAGGAGTTTAAATTAACAATGGCCTCTCCTACATTATTGTAGCCTGTTGTGGGGCGCGACATAGTACTCGGCGGTATAACTGAGCGGGCAGATTGGGCTCATTAGCCTTGGTTGGCAGTCAATCTAAGAGAAGGTAAACTCTGACTCTAAACCCGGGTAGACGAAGCTAGTTAGCCTGTTCAGGCAGTTCGCCTAGGAGAGGAGGAACTCTTATTTTTAACCAACTAGTCCCAAGGAGTGCTGGCTAGTCTTGGGAGGGTGAGAGTATCATCGGATGTCTCGAGTAACTAGCATCTGCGGGCAACGACTCCACTGCCTTGTGGAGAGGGTAGGACTACGGGAGTAAACCCCGACAGAAAATCCGGAGTGGTAGAGTCTAAGGCGGGTGGTTTCAAAATTGCGAACTCATTTCGGCAGCTCCTGCAGCTGAGCTGGTGTCAAATTGTCATGCTTTGCATTCCTTTGGATTACACCAACACGGCAGAGAGGGGAATCCTGCAGTTTGGGCAGACCACGGTCTTTATATTCAGCGCCCAGGCTTGCGCCCTGAGAGGCTACTCACAGGGTGCCACGCAAATGGTCTGCAAAGACTGAGACTCCTATGATGATTAAGTAAGCAAATAAGTCAGTCGGTCAGTCGGTCAGTCGGTCAGTCAGTCAGTCGGTCAGTCAGTCAGTCGGTCAGTCAGTCGGTCAGTCAGTCGATCAGTCAGTTTGTTAGTCAGTCGGTCAGTCAGTCAGTTTGTTAGTTTGTCAATTTGTAATGAGGTAGTAATTACGTGGGCGGAAAAGATAAGAAAGCAAATAAATCCGTCTAAACCTAAATAAGCAAATCAGTGGATAAGTTTGAAAGTAAAGAAGTTAGTCAGTATGTAAATACGGGGTCTTTGGTCTGTATAAGTAGACAACCGAGCTAAAAAATAAATGCCAGTAGCACCCATGCAAGATGAAGACACACGAAAAACGGTTATGTGCATATCAAGAAATGAACAGCAACAATACGGCAAGAGAGTGCATGAAAAAAGTCAATCAAGAACATGTATGTCCTGTGCCCATCAGTTGCCGCTTTGTCCAAATCGTTCATGTTTCCCTTGTTTCCGTCTCAAGCTTTTCTCTTGGAGCGTCATAATCTTCTTATATTTCTCTGGCCTTGGGGATTCAAGGACTGAGATTTTCTCGCAATACCATCAACTTTTTTCCTTAATCTAACACCGGTTTCCTCTCCGTCTGTCTTGTTTCTCCAATATATATCTGTTTCTTGTCAACAATTTCACATTATTGATTACATCATACCATTTCAATCTCTCTCTTGTGTACACGCTTCCGCCTTCGAATGTACCTTTTTTTGTTCGTTATTTTTTGTTTCATGTTTGAGAGCTGTCAAATGACCCTCCAACATACTCTGTATCTTGGCTTGACGGTATACTGCGACAGATTGTTGTCAGTCCCTCGGTATGTTCCTACTTATGGCGCTGCTTTCCCCTTGCTCGTCCATTTTCTACAGTTGTCTTCAGTATTGTTTACAGATGTGTGTATTTTCTGTCCATATGTCCAAACTATTTTAATTGCCTTATTTTGATGTCGTTCAGTATTTCTTTTGCCATTTCTATCATCTTCATGACCTCCCTACATGTCTGTTTGTCATTTCATAAAATCCGGACCGTCCTTCTGCATACTTACATTGCGAAGCTTCTAATGTATCGCACGTTGATTGTTCTTGGTGATGTTTAAGAACCATAGAACAAATACATATATAAACTGATGACTCTCATTTTCAGGTTGTTTGTACATTTTATGGATGTCAAATAATGGTTGATATTGTTAAATGTGTTTTAGGTCATTACTAATTAACATGTTCACTTTGGGCTCACGTCTAAAATCATCTGTTATGATCTGTTCAAAGATCTATTTTGGCCTATCTCCGCATCTCTCTTGTTACTGCTGTGATGTTCAAGCCATTGACTTCACATTTGTTTTGCTAATTCTCAAAGTTTTTGTTTTCCCAAAGTTAATATCGAACATGTGTCTACCAGTTCCTGCAACTTCTGCCTACTTTGAGTCAATAATACACTATCATCAACATAACGTTATTGTTAATTCCACTACCGTTGATATCTAATTCTGCATTGCCTCAATCTGTCTGAATATTTCCTCTGTAGAGGTGTGTGTATTAGAGACGGACATTCCTGCACCAGAGTTGACAGCATTGGTGACTGCTCAAAGAAAATCAGAAGGAGATTGGTAGTAGTACTGCAGATGCTGGGCAACCTTGGAAGACTATGGCAGAATACCAGCACACTAACGGAAGTGACAATTTTCAGAACCTTTGCTTCACAGCAGCATACGGCTACAAAACATGGGGAGTTGCTCATACCTAGAATCCTTCGAGTCGAAATGGTATAGAAAGGTCATCAGAAAACAGTGATACGATAAAAAGAACGCAGACATTCGGCAAGAGTTGGACAAAGAAGAGGACTGGTTCATAAATTCATAAAGCTGAAAAATTGCGCCATATAAAAAGACACAATGGTCTTAAGAGACCGGTAATAAACGGTAATCAACGGTATGGTGCCGGGCAAGAAAGGCAGAGCCAGACCGAAAAGGTGATGGCACCGAGATGTCAAGATATGCTTGGTCAGGACTGTGGAGCAGGCTTAAGATTTGCCAAGAGTTTCTTTCAGAAGGCTTGTGATGGGAAAGACGTTCTGAAAAGGACATGCTTTTTGATGAATATATTTATTGACATGTTCATACCATTCATACCTGTATAAAAACCTCTTTTTATATCAATACATACTAAGTAATTAATCATGCGGAGGACTAGAACTAACTGCAGCTATTAACTAAGAATATTCCCTTTTAAAGTTGGATTGACTAGTGGAGATGGGAAGAAATTGTGCCCTGTCTGGAAAGATCCGAAGAACTCGAAACCAAGCTGGCTGCTTGGCGGGAGAACGGACAACGTATTCCCCTATGTAAACATGTTGGTTCCTAGAATCAAGGATAAATAATCCCTTAAAAGCCATTGCTAGCAACTAATACATTATAGCTAAACGAACTGATATCTGTTAAAAATATACACCAAACTGCTTCTTGAAAAAAAGAACAATTTCAAACATGTCAACATATCATCAAACACGGTTCATCAGTTCAGCATTTATAAGAACAAAATTCCAAGCGCCGCCCAAGAAAAAAACGGTAGCACGTAAAACATATACCGCAAAATGGATAAGGTATAGTCAAATATCGCCACCTCAAATGGAACTAATTATAGAACATGGCAGTACCATAAAAAGTCCGCAGAAGAAAATCATACCAGTTATCTTAAGAAACTAAGTACAACATTGCCAGGGTATGACAAGTCCCTGAGGAAGAATATAATCAAAGTTAACAGAGAGATTCATCTATCATGGACATGCAATTTTATTTTCTTTGTTATCTTTGTGTTTCTTAAAGATCTTGTTCTACTGCATACCTTATCACAATCAGATACGAATTTGACCCAAATCACAACTGAGAATATATATCTTTGTCGTACCTTATAATCGATCATTGCTTTTGAAAGCTTAGCCGATTTAATAATAGTTCATGCTAGAATATATGAGATATGCATTGTTATTTTATGTGAAAAAAGCTTTTGAGTTCTTTAAAATTACAGTAGTAGTAGTAGAAATAGTAGTAGCAGTAGTAGTAGTAGTAGTAGTAGTAGAAGTAGTAGTAGTAGTAGTAGTAGCAGTATTAGTAGAAGCAGTAATAGTAGCAGCAGTAGTAGTAGTAGTAGTAGTAGTTGTTGTTGTTGTTGTTGTAGTAGTAGTTGTAGTAGCAGCAATAGTAGAAGAGGTAGTAGTAACAGTAGTAGTAGTAGCTGCAGCTGAACTAGTAATATTAGCATTAGTTAATCATTATTAGTAATAGTAGTAGCAGCAGTCAATCATCAGTGTCAATAATAGTGGTTCTAGCAATTATAGTAATATTAGCTACAGTAGTCAATAAGCAGTCGTAATAGTAGTAGCAGCAGTATTAGGAATAGCTGTAATCAATCATCAGTAGTAGTTGTAGTAGCTCTAGTAGTAGTAGTAGTAGCAGCAGTTGTAATTGTAGCAGTAGTAGTAGTAGTAGTAGTAGCTCTAGTAGTAGTAGTAGTAGTAGCAGCAGTTGTAATATTAGTATTAGTAGTAGTAGTTGTTGTTGTAATAGTAGTAGTAATAACAGCAGTTGTAATAGTAGTAGTAGTAGCAGCAGTTCTAATAGTAGTAGTAGTACTAGTAGTAGTTGTTGTTGTAATAGTAGTAGTAATAACAGCAGTTGTAATAGTAGTAGTAGTAGCAGCAGTTCTAATAGTAGTAGTAGTAGTACTAGTAGTAGTAGTAGTAGTAGTAGTAGTCGTAATAGCAGTTGTAATATTGGTAGAAGTTGTAGAAGCAGCTATAGTAGTAGTAGTAGTAGTAGTAGTAGTAGTAGTAGTAGTAGTAGTAGTAGTAGTAGTAGAAGTAGTAGTACTAGTAGAAGTAGTAGTAGTAGTATAAGTAGTAGAAGTAGTAGCTGTAGTTATTCCAATAAAGTATTAGTTGTCCATAATATTCGAAGTTATCGACAGCATGAGACTTGTTCTGGGAGATGTGTTCTTTAATTATTCTAAAGTCCAATTCTGATGCGACAGACTGCAGAAATTGGGAACCGTATGAGGAGTCGGGTTTGCGATAGTCGTACTGTCTGTTTTTTCGGGCTGCTCAATTTCTCTGAGCCTCAGCGGGGATCTTTCACTTTGCTATATGATCACATTATGTGATGCTAGATGTGTGATGCGCCAGGTGGGATAAATCCGTCAAGCATGTACCAGGAGATGACATCAATGTTAATATTTTACAGAGACATTATTAAGAAGTCTCTGAGCTGTTTCTTCTGTCTCTCTAATGATCGACTGGCTGTTTGAGTTACTTATGGAGGTGCTCAAAGGCATGCGAACATCTTGTCCGACCCATTGTATCTCTTCTTTTTCCAGAACCGTATGGATCCACAACACGTTTGACTTCTGAAGCATTTCAAAGTTTGCTACTTTGTCTTGCCACCTGTCGCAGTACAACAAGGATCGGTTTATGGTTTATCTGTTGTTGTTTAATGTCCACACTAAGTTAGATAACTATTTTGTGCGTGTGAAAAGTTTACAGCGGGTTGCAGTAGCTCTTATCACATCCAGAGCGTGCTGATGAAAATGTACCGGGACCCTCCAGACGGTTGTTATGTAATTAAATTCATCTGCGTGTCGGTCACAACTTCCAGGGACACTTCAGTTCCCAACTCATTGGCCAGGCTGCCATGAAAACAGCCCGATTCCGGGTATAACTACATAGCAATGAAGTGGGCGTCTTACTATTGTCTTTTTTATTGTCTTACTTACACAGTATTTGCCTATTTATTCTTAAGTAAAAAATCCACTGCTGTAAGAGGCGTTTGTGTCCTTGAATATGCTTGGTAGTTTTAGCACTGAAGTGCTAATAATCGATAGCGTTAGTAGGTTTAAATTGTGATAGTTGAGGTCCATTTATATTCACCATCATAAGCTAGCTTATGTACAATCTAGTCGAACCGTAATATCTTTAATAATCGTGCGAGAGCCGTTATGTAGTAACGATTAAAAACGTCATTAACGATTAGATACTCGTTGTTTTATACTGGTCAAGCAAAACATATTACTCGTCACAGACGGGCAATAGAGCGCTTTTTTCTATCCCTGCTGATAACGCTCTGATATTTGCATTAAATATCCTTCAGATTTGCTAAGTTTATCTGAAGTTAAAGAAGCAACCTTCAGCTTCCTCTCAACAAAATTATTACCCATGAACTAAGGTGCTCACAAGACGAAGAAGCAATGTTAGTTTTCCAAAAGCAATATCACTAGTTTGCACATAGTACGATTGTGTAGTGTGTTTAAGAATCGAACAAAATGGGTGTTAGCCTCAGGTGTTAGTGTAACAGTTCCCGCTGGAGCAAGGGGAGTTTAGGATGCCTGAACATGTTAAAGCTTAAAGCTACCTGAATGCATGTCAAGGTCACTCACCGTCTCAGCAAAGGAGAACAGAGTTGGGTTAAGGAATGTGGACAGGTAGAAACTGACCACTGGCCTTCCGATTTTGGTAGGGGGGATTGATTGACAGACGAAATTGGCAGCGGGGCTTGCTGCGAGAGAATGAGTGACAGGTGTGCAAAGTATTTCGTCCAATGGGACTGAAGATGGCCATCACCTGAGATCGATTGGTCAAGCTCTGGCCTTGCTTGAGGATATATAACTTGAGACAAAGTTTAGCTCGAGAGGCTGGTTTGAGGGATGGAGAGAGGCTAGAGAGAGAGGCTGTATGGAGGAGAGTGAGAGAGAGAGAGAGACTGAATGTAGATAGTATGTTTAACTCACCGACTTAGATAGAGGAGCGATTGATAGACGGTTGGACGAATGTTTAGTGATAGAACAGGATCGCTCAAATAGGTATGTGAGTTTTGCGTTAATAGATAATCTAAACGTGTGTTTGTAAGCAAGGACACATTGTGAACGAGTTATGTCGAGATCGCCCGCCTGAGGGGATTTCAGTGAGGAAGAGTATTTGATAAGGTGTGTTGAAGACGCAGTTAAGGGGATGTGTGTGTGTGATGTAATTGCAAGGCAATAGAACTGGGTTTTTAGTTAGTTGGGAATTCCATCAATAGCTAATGCTTACAATTCCCGTTTTAGTAGAATGTTAAGTTAAGATATGTATTATATTGTGTTTGTAATTTCTCTACTCATTCTATGATATGAGTATGATATAATAAATATGACACCTGCTGTGTGATATGTCATTTACTGAGTATGGTCATGATGATGTGGATGAGTGTGAGAATGTTCTAAGTTAGAATAACGGCCAGGGCAAACAGTGGTTTATGCTACTTTAGAGGCGCGGGTTCGAATCACAGTGGAGACCGGAATTTTCCAGGTGGATCTACTGGTAATAACGCCCTTGATCTCTGGTTAGTGAGATCGAACTCCCATGTTCAGTCTCGAGCACGTTAAAAATCTTTTGGTTTTTTGAAATCGAAAAGTATATGCTTAAAGGCCCCTGCCCAGACAAAATTCAAAAATTATAGTTAACAATCTACCCAAAAGTATGTGTACCTTCTCTCAAGCCTGGAAACCCCGCTTAAAGTTTAATATACCCTACTATAGATAGTCTTGGGTTACCTGCCAACAGACATTAACATCATGTCTGTTTTAATACTAGAATTCTAAGTGTTACATGTTTATATAAGTCTCGTAATATCTCCCTATGGAAAGTCAGTACGACATTTTCGAGAATACAAGTCAAAATGATAGAATATGACATGCAAAGGTCAAGCTGCTAACACTGTCAGGAACAAGGCATTATTCTTTTTGCTAATCTTTGTTGTTTCTTTGCTCCAGCACAACACAAAACACTTTTATTTTGTTGAACGTGAAATTAATTTTAATATGCTGAAAGAAACAATCCGATCAAAACCAAACCATGCATCCAACGAAATGTGTCTCTCTAAACAATCTCTTCCCCCTCCCCCAACGTTCACCCACTCCCTCCTGCAGCTGAGCAACACAGATCAAACAAAAAATACTGCCTATTGAAAAAAAGGTATGATTCTTGAATTTTATTTTATTTTCAATATCAAGTTGGCAACCTAGTCCCAAACAAACGAGCAACAAAAAATCAGAAATTAATATCTGAATCCATCAATGACATTGATCGGAGGCTTACAAAGGCAAAGGATGAAAACATGTTGACAATGCTTTGATGTAAACCTGTCAGTGTCAATATTTGTTGGATGGGATTATACTTTCATTTTTTCTCGATTTGTTCTAGAAAGCTTAAATACGTGTACATAACGCAATATTATTTCTTATCATATTTTCTTTTTCTTTGCATCCTTGGGCTTGCGATGTCAAGTCCACAAAACATATTTTCTTTTTCTTTGATGCATCCTTGTGCTTGCTATGTCAAGTTCACAAAATATATTTTCTTTTTCGTTGATACATCCTTGTGCTTGCGATGTCAATTTCAGAACTTCTGTTAAGAGATTTTAATTTTTTGTAATATTTGTATTTTTACTTGGACCCTACTTTTGTTTTTGTGTGTTACATAATGTTAAATATGTCGTGTCTAATATGTAATATCTATCTATCTATCTATCTATCTATCTATCTATCTATCTATCTATCTATCTATCTATCTATCTATCTATCTATCTATCTATCTATCTATCTATCTATCTATCTATCTATCTATCTATCTATCTATCTATCTATCTATATATATATATATCTATCTATATATCTATCTGTATATCTATATATATATCTATCTATATATCTATATATATATATATATATATATATATATATGTCTATCTATCTGTCAATCTATCTATCTATCTATCTATCTATCTATCTATCTATCTATCTATCTATCTATCTATCTATCTATCTATCTATCTATCTATCTATCTATCTATCTATATATCTATTTATCTATATATATGTCTATCTGTATATCTAACTATCTATCTATCTTTCAATCTATCTATATATCTAAATATATAGCTATGTTTTTAACTGTCAAACCAGGTTCATAAGCCAGAAAGCAGTGCTCTCCAGTGTTATCCATGTAACAATGCATGTAGCGCAAGCCCCTAATTGAGCCATTTCTCGATATTATTATGCTGGGAGCTCCTCTCGAACTTCCTCTTTTCCTGCTGGCAAATGGTGACCACATAAACGCTTGCACAAGAAGTCTGGTTTTGTCCATTCTAGGATTATGTACAATGTCCATCTATTTTTGCCCAATGAGTCATGAAACGCATTGTGTTATGGTGCCCTCTCTAATTGATTAGTTGGTAATGAATTCCTCTCAGTCAATGCTCAACAGTTTTAAAAGACATTTATTCTCAAATGTTTCCTTTCCAAAGTATGTGCCATTACCCCGCATTCACTTTCACGTTAATCCTCATCAGACATTCAAACACAAACCACCATTCGCGTGTCTCAGAAGAGGTCATATCGAACTCATGCCGACTTTGCTCACATGTGTAATGATATATGTAATTCTTTTCTCTTGACCGGCCACTACTTCGTTACAATGATGTATTCAAGCGGGATATCAATGTTTCATCGATTTGAAATTATGGGAACAGGACGCCATGGACAGTGCTGTATGGAGCGGCAGGATTAATCATGGAATACAGACAAAAAAGATACTGGTTGCAGATTAACTAAAAACTCGACGTTTGGGAAGACAACACACACCATGCGATGATGCAAACATTCTTGACATTCTTTGCACACACTGTGGAAGAATATTTTCTGCACGGATTGGTCATACGAGGCACATTCGTTATCGTCATGGATTGTAGTTACAACCATTTTTCTTAAAGAACAACTTACTTTCGTCTGGCAAAAAGGGGGGGCCAATGGAAATGACACACTTTTCAACGAGAGGGAAAATATTTTCAAATTCATGGCTATATGTACAGGCCCCAGCCCCCCCCCCTCCCTCCCCCCTCCCTCCCCCTCCCTCCCCCCACCCCACCCGCCACCCCGCCTGCCAAACTATTCTCCCTCCCTAATTCGACATATTCAATGAGCCTGTCAAATATTAGTTGTCCTCTGTGTTTGAAAGAAACGGACAAAAGTCGGAGCCTATATTGTGTGTCATCACAGAAACGGCACCTTCTGTACAGCAGTATCTCAGACATCAAGGGATCAAGAATCAAGAGAGGAGCGTCATGGATGGCACAGACTGAGATAACAATCTGACACGTCACTCCAGCTGAGACGATAGCCTAGGGAGAAGATGGGTCCACACTGGTGATAGAATGATGAGACTACCAGAGACTCATCATAATCTTCGGCAAGAAATGCAGAGAATGGGGCAACGGGAGAGCAGAGCACGAGGTGAGTCGCCTGAAAAGGAGAACAACAGGATAGTGATGTCATCATATACACCGACGGATCAGTGCGGCTCAACGGAACATCAGGCTGGAGCTTCTCGGCTAGAGTGAGAGGACAGGCCGTTGCCGAGTGGGACATCAGGCTGGAGCTTCTCGACTAGAGTGAGAGGACAGGTCGTTGCCGAGTGGGACATCAGGCTGGAGCTTCTCGACTAGAGTGAGAGGACAGGCCGTTGCCGAGTGGGACATCAGGCTGGAGCTTCTCGACTAGAGTGAGAGGACAGGTCGTTGCCCAGTGCAGTACGGCATACATGTCAACAGCCTACAGTTTGAAAATGGAGACGGAAGCAGTGACCACAGCGCTGAGATGGATATATGATACTTCTTGAATACGGGCAGTCATTGTGACAGACGCACACGCTGTACTTCAGAACGTGCATAAGAGATGGTTTAGGTACGAGTGGATAGCTACTGTTGAGGCCTCAAACATCCAGAGGTTGTCATGGATTTACTGTCCTGGTCATGTAGGGGTTAAGGGCAACGAAAGAGCGGACATCTTGGCTTCACAAGGTCCCATCATTAACACGTTAGTGATGGATAGGAGTTAGATTTTGAAATCAATCAATGACCGCCTGTTAGTTGAGGACACCGCAACGCATGAAGCAGCAATCCACAGGCTGAAAAGTGCTGACATTAAACGAGGTTCGAGTGGAGTTGGGCGCATGAGAGGACAGAGCAAAAGAGTGTACAACCAGTGAACTACAGGGGCCGTAGGCATCCATACGCTGAGCCATTTGCTAAGAAAAACTGAGCACCTATGGGTATGCCCGGAGTGCAGTGACGTAGATTCTTAGAAACAGAAACAGAACAGAAAGAAAGATCTAGATACATTATTACCACATTTATGATACAAAGAAAATGAAGCAAATACTGCGGTTTTCGGTGAATCGGCTGAAAGAGATGAGATACAGGTTAGGCCTTCTTAAAGAAGCCATCTACATTGATGGTTCTATACTTAGCATCAAGCGAAATAGAAACGACATATTGAAACTATTTTGCAAACATGTGTTGCAGGACATGTACAAAATAGTAGAACTTCATCCATGCTACAATAATGACACATTCATCCTAAAGAAATATCACTGGGTATACTGTTGGTCCACCACAGCGTGGAGAGGAGATGGGCACCGCTAAGAAATTCTAATCCCAAGATTCATACATGAGGACACAATCAAAATATATTGCGTGGGATTGTGGGAGTGTCTTTAAGTGTGCCCCAACGACTTATTTGGTTACAGGATGAAATGAACTGAACTGATATTGATAATAGTAATTGGATCCTTCTGCACAACTTTCTATGACGTCTTGTAGGCTAATACATGTAACTTTTGTTATTTGCAGTAATTTAATAATATACCATCTGACTAGCGTAGTTGTAGAGCACTTGGTTTTCACGGCAAAGGAATGAAGTTCAACTCCCACATCCATCACGCTACGCTCGACCCAGCTACAAATTGGTAACTATCATATGACTAAGGAAGTAAAAGAACTAGAAAACGATGTTTAAAGAGGACGTGAGTAAACGAACGATCTTCCGAGACTATGTCAGAGGCATATTGCTGCGTTAACTCACGATCTTCTTTAAACGTCGTTGTCCAGTTCTTTCATATTATCTTCGACACACTTTTGTCACCATACACTGCCTCCATTCTGCGACGAATGTCAATTGCTCGACATCTTTCAGCTGTTAGAAACCGAATCATCGCTCGCTGATCAACTTTAGACGAATTCCGTTATACATCCGCCATGTTTTCAACGCTCTGCTGAGGAGACTATGAGCCGGAGGATAATGAAATTGTGCAAATTTGACGGTTTGTGTGTGCTGTTTACACAGGAAGTGACGTCATCATGCGCATCATACGCATGTTCATTTGTTACAGTTTGTTCCGGTTTCATTTGAACACGCCTCGTTCTATGGGACACACTTTTACTTTACTATTTCAAGTGTCATGGAAAAAACCTTTCAACGACATTAATGAGTCTCGCGGCAAACTTTGTTTTGTCTATTGATAATCTAACGCGCAGCTTAGCTTAATCATCACAAGTGACCCTTTTGTGACATACAAAGCAAATTAGGTCGTTCGGTCGTTTCGTGAGTTCGACTGCTAATATAACAATACGAACGTGACTACGCCACTATTTTATCTATACGTTTCTTTGTTGTCCTTTCAATTTGGGACGCGAGAGGCAACCCAGTGGACTCGAGGTTAGGTGTTCGCCTCGGGTGCTAGAGGTCGCGGATGGAGGACGGAATTTCTTCAAGTGGATCATCTGGTAAAAATGTCCCCTGATCTCTGATTAGTGAGATTGGACACCCGTGAACAGTGGCGCGCACGCTAAAAATCTGTTGGCGGTTCGAAATAGGAAAGAGTAGACTTAATGGTCTCTGCTCGGGCAACATTCAAGTTAAAAATCTAGTCAAATTATTATAGGGATTCTCGCCGCACAAAGAGTATGTAGCAACAAAGGGAACAGTGTGGCTATAGCATCAGGTTTTGGTTATGTGGTTAGCGTAGAGCCATAGATGCCCCCTAACAGACTTGGGTCCACCATGTTCTAATTTACGTTTCCACCACCACCAATTCCAAATCGTGTATTCCATGGTCAACCACCCTAACGTTCGGTACTGAGATTGATCAAGCAAGTCCCCAGCGGATTTTCACCTGCCAAATATAAATGCAGCAAAGAAGGTCACACCTTCTCACGACGTCTAACGACACAAGTGAACTGAAACAAAGAGATATAGATATAAGGTACACGTATCCATCACCATCTGTAATGTGCACAATCATTGTGTCAAGGTAGTACGTGCCTCTAGAGTGCCTTGATAGCAAAGCGCTGGCTTTTCTTTTTTAGTCAATACGTTATCAACACGACCTATTGACACGGCTGTATTTTGGCCCATGTCTTACTGTTACGGAAGGAAGGCTAGTGAGGAAGGGCACTTGTCACCTCACACAAATAAAAAGATGTGGACTAATACATTAAGTCTCTAACACTTCATCCCGCATATCAGTACATATTTTTGGTTTGCCTTTACATATTTTGTCCTCTTTGAAACCAGACACAGTTTATTTGGTTATTTCATAGTGTACAACACAGGCGGAATTGCGATCTAAACTCTTGTACATCTTCGAAATGCACTTCACCCCTTGTAAAAGCTGCAATCCCAACTGACCACAGGACTTTCACGCAGATATGTTGAGATATAAAATAGAGCAATTCTATTGAAAAATCAAATTGTTTAATTAAAACAAAAGCAACAGACAACTGTCACTTAGTGTTGACGAAATGTGATTTTTTTCCTGGTACTCGGAATGTCAAGCTGAAGAAACCAAGCGCGGACACTTGTTTTCAGGGTTGGCAACTGCTTCTTCGTCTAATTAGTGACGCAAATGAATAACAAACAACAAAGGCAATATAGAGGAAACTCCTGTCGTTCGTAAAAAAATGTGTACCGAGGATATATTTGTTAAGGCTGCCAAGATGTGGTGAGGTATAAGGATATATGTGAAAGGAGAGATAACAGGCAGTGGAGGAAAAAAATGTAGGAAATAGGTTGATAAAACACACGCTAGAAAATCACCATCAAGCGTGGCCAGACAGGCTCTGACATAGCATCCACAGGGGAAGAGGAATCCATCGCGAAAACTCACAGTAAGGATCCCACCTGAAAGGGCAGAACGTGAGATGACTACACATCCCAATCCACATTTGAGTGTCTCTCGTGCAGGCAGGTCTGCAGTTCTATGAATGGTTTTTATAGCCACACGAGAACACATCTAGCAACACTGTCACCATTCTTCTCTTGCGATTGGCAACTATTTTTATTTTTATTATTTGTATCCTTTTAAAACTGATCCATAATGCTCACTGTGAATGTTTACATTTAGTACTTTCTTCAAAATTATGAGCTCGCGAGTCCAATACACAACCCTCCTAAGTTGACCTTGTAGGGCTCATTTTATTTCACCCCCAAATAACGGTATCTCGTTTTTCACACAGAGAAGAAGGTTATTTAGTTCATTATTTTTTAAATGTAAGCACGAAGCAGGCGATGCGCATTCTGTTTAGAACTGTTCACACTTGAAGAAGTGTTCCTGAATTTGATAGCAACTGTAACCGCCTTCACTTAACACCGTGTGTCAGTTTGCATTGATTTAAATTAGACTTTCAGAGCATAAAGAAGCGAAATATTAAAATATGCAGAACCTCTTTTTAACATCAGAAGTTAGCAGACGTGAAATTGCATATCAAAGCACGTGCGAAAACAGCCAATTAAAAAATATCAACAGGCATGGATTGTTAACATATGTGAGCACAGGGAAATTAACTTGAGGAATCGAATGTAGCGTATCGTATGATGTAGTGCGTTGAACACGATACGTCTGGTTACACATCGTGACGATAAGTAAGAAATCTATTTAGACAATCTTTACTTAGAAGTGTAGGATAATAATCAAACTCAATACCTGGTAGTGTTTGAAGGTTAGTTCTTCTTGGCAATTTCTTTGTTGACACTTGAGTGGCACGATTTGAAATACGCTGGAGGTGTATTTTTGTCTTTAGTTTGTTTGCTTTGCATCAGTTTGCTAAATGCTTAATTGAATGTGTGTGACTTCCTTTCCTATGTTCATCCTGTTGTCTATTTGATGTTGTCGTTAGTAATAATGCTGGAAAGGTGAATGTGGGAGCTAGGATGCTAGAAAGCGGTAGTACCTCTGGTGCAGAATCTGTTATACACTTTTAATGTTAGATCGCTCAACGCTCAACGTTATTTCTTTTTTGATAACCACCTCTCATCATGCGACGGCGGTTAGCATCCTCTCCTCACAGATACCACCCCCACCCCCCGCGATGTCTTTGAAAACTATTAAATTCAGGCACTTCTTCGAATTTCGAAACTCTTCATCACTTTAAACCGATTCCCCGCGGGTAACTATTTAAGTAATTCGTGCCCCCCTCTACTTAACGTAACGTCTTTATTACTGGTTTATAAAACTCTGTTGTCTGCATACAACCGGTTTCTTGGAGTGCGGTTAACGGATGTGCGAGTCCATTTTAATAGACTCAAACAGTAGAGCAAAGTTGCCCCCAGCCTGTTAAGCGACATCTATGCCGCTCTTAACAAACACCTAGCCCTGACCGTGTTATGCCATGTAACACAGTTAGTCGAATCTTACGACATGCTTTATGAGGGACAGCGGTAGGTGCTATCCTTCGTCTATGTCATATACAGCGACCCCGCCAGATCACTTTACAGAAGAAATCCTGTGTCGATGAGAGGGACGAAGTGCCAGTCGATATTGATCTGCCAGCCGTATTCGTCGATCTACACACAAGCGACTCACGAAACATGGTCCTGTTCCACTGATCGCAGCAGCAGTGGGTTTATGCAACCCTCTGAACGACTGAACAGCCCTCTTCAGGAAAGTCCTGTTCTCATCCAGGGCATGAAGGAAGTCCCCGTACAAAGTACCTTCTCCACAGTTACATAACCATCTTACTACGGTTAGCTGATTCCCTACTTCAGCGGTGGGTACAAACGGACAAGAAATACAAGGGAAAAATTACACATTCCCCCCCCCCCTCCCCCGCCCCCACTCCCTAAAGTGGCAGAGACTAGGACAAACTAATACGAAAAACGAACTGCCCTAATTGGAGGAAATTGATCAGATACACCATTGACATAGCAACATTAATTTGAATCCGATTTCTGGGCGATGGCCAACTGCACGAAAAAGGTACATTTAGACATTATACGGAAACGGGGGAGGAAAGACGAGATCTGGCAGTGAGTTTTGCTTTTCAAATCAGAACGTTTTGGCAAGCTGGCGGTGCCTACAGAGGGATACAATGACCTACCTACTATTGGCGGTCAGACCCACATTCTCTGTAGAAGAAAACATGACACAATCAACAGCACGAATGCACCAACTGTGAGAAACCAGAACAACAACTACTTGCAGTAATTACATCAGTTTCAAAAGCTAGTACGCCAATTATTCTTAATGTAAGACTAAGCTTAGACTAGGCTCAACACTTGTCACATGAGGTTTGCGAATATCGAGCAATGGATGGCAAGAAATAATGCCAGATAATCAGATTTTTTTAGCGAGCAAACACAGCATGCATTTGCTGTTGAGCCAACGACGCTTTCCAGTGTTTGGACATGTTTACAGCATACAACTTGAGAGATAGCAAAGGATATTTCCTGTGGACAATCATCTAGAAGAATCATCAGACCCCCCCCCCCCCCCCCACCCCACCCCCACCCCTACGCTAAAATTCAAGGACGTATACAAGAGGGACATGAAGTCATGCTACATCAGACCCGAAGAATGGAACACGATTGCCTAGGATCGAACCATTTGGAGACAGTTGTATGTCATCATTAAAATAATTTCAAGAATTGCACTACGTACCTTTGTACCTGTGGCACAGCGCCCCTAACAACAACACCTATTTGTATTCCTGTCTATAAAATACTTCTGAAAAGAGTAACACATATCTTACCATTAAAAACTGTATGGAACACATAGAGCCTCGAGTTGACTGCTGTCTTTAAATAAGAAAAAGAAGAAGAAAAAGAAGAAGAAGAAGACCGAGACATACATACATGAAATAGGAAAGTTAGAGAGACCTGCATATAATGGCTAAGAAAAGACGTGTACTCACTTAAGAACTGAAAATGGTTTGGTTGATTGCACATTTAATATAAATAACTCTCAACTGCTATATTTCGTCAACTTTTTCCACTGTGTATTACATCCTATTTATGACAGTTGTAAAAACATGCACACGCTAATGTAATACGATATGACGCTCATAGGCGCATTTCCTGGCTGAAGAAATAGAGATCGCCCTAACATGCACTGGACTGGTGTTGTTCGAGCTGGAATTGGTTGGGGGACCTTAAAAGTAACTGTACTATTGAGTTGAAGAGATTAATGTGGCGGTATACTGTTTGTTACAAAGGGAAATGTAATGCGTTTGTTCTGTTCTGTTTCTAAGAATCGACTTCACTGCATTCCGGGCATATCCATAAGTGCTCAGTCTTTCTCAGTAAATGGCGAAGAGTCTAGTTCAGTGAAAAAATCATCGCTATACATGATAGCATCAACATATTTAGCATGTTCGCTTTTTAGTTCTTTTACCTCAAGGTCCATGGAGGCTGCGTTTCCTAGAGATGAAGCGACCATTTTACTATTCCAGCGCATCCGGTTCGAATCACGCTTGTGTCCAATTTGGCAGGCACGGGCTTTTTTAAATCCTCCTTTAACGAAAGTAATGGCAACCTACCGTTCTGCATACTTGCCAGGAAACTTATAACAGCTAAATAGTTTGTCGTAAGAAGCCATGTTCTGCAAACTTGCCAGGAAACTTATAACAGCTAAATAGTTTGTCGTAAGAAGCCATGTTCTGTACACTTGCCAGGAAACGTATAACAGCTAAATAGTTTGTCGTAAGAAGCCATGTTCTGCACACTTGCCAGGAAACTTATAACAGCTAAATAGTTTGTCGTAAGAAGCCATGTTCTGCACACTTGCCAGGAAACGTATAACAGCTAAATAGTTTGTCGTAAGAAGCCATGTTCTGTACACTTGCCAGGAAACGTATAACAGCTAAATAGTTTGTCGTAAGAAGCCATGTTCTGTACACTTGCCAGGAAACGTATAACAGCTAAATAGTTTGTCGTAAGAAGCCATGTTCTGCACACTTGCCAGGAAACTTATAACAGCTAAATAGTTTGTCGTAAGAAGCCATGTTCTGCACACTTGCCAGGAAACTTATAACAGCTAAATAGTTTGTCGTAAGAAGCCATGTTCTGCACACTTGCCAGGAAACGTATAACAGCTAAATAGTATAAGTGTCGTAAGAAGCCATGTTCTGCACACTTGCCAGGAAACGTATAACAGCTAAATAGTATAAGTGTCGTAAGAAGCCATGTTCTGCACACTTGCCAGGAAACGTATAACAGCTAAATAGTATAAGTGTTGTAAGAAGCCATGTTCTGTAAATGGTATGCTCGTTCTTACTTTTTTTTATCTCGAAGTCCGCTTTCTCGTTGCACGAGTCTCTGCCTTCTCTCCCGAGTGATTTGATACTTATGTGGGAGTCTGTATTTGTATCTCCAGTGAGTATACATTTTTCCTCTTTGTTTATGGTCTCAACTGTGGTCTCCTGACCAATTGTTCTCTCTGTCTGCCATCAACGACATATATATTCTGATTATTGTCTCCCTTTATATATGTAATGCTCATGCACATTTGTATCCTCTTGTCTGCGGCTACTCGCATGTAGGTTTTAGCCTGGACCAGTGCGTATCTAGACTTCCCAGAAAGATGTCCAAACATGAATCGCATTTTCACGATGGGGGTATTCCTGGTGTACGTAAGGCCCAGTCGCATTCCTTTATTCTGGATGATCTCCAACTTGTCAAACTGTGGACTTGACATTGTGAGGATGCCCAGCCCATAATCAATAATTAACGAAGCAAGCCGATTGCAAAGTATGCAAACCAGCAGCTGTTCCAGGTTGGCAGCTGTCTTTTGTCTTTGGTGCTATCAGAACCCATCTACATGTTTTTTTTGTTTTTTTTCCCTATTCGCCTTATTTCTCTTAATCCCCAAGGCGGGTTTGCGTAGGACTGTGGTTTTTATTTTGCGCCTGTCGGTCCAGTGCATCGAACTTCAGCATTCATTTTATGTAAGGGTCTGCTTCCTCCTGCATGTTCTAAGGGTTTGCTTCCCCGGGGTAACGGCCGGTGCTGTGATGGGGATCGAACCCAGCACCTTCTGTTTGTGAGCAGTGTCACTTAACCACTAGCCGACGCCGTCCCCTAACATATATGTTTGATTTTATCAACTTGGTACTTATAAGACATACTCTAATCAAAGGTCCCTCCAAGATAGTTCAAGCCAAAGTGCCTTTCAATGATACATCCATCAAGGGTATGTTAGAGAGGTCCGCTTTTACTATTGAGATGTTCAAGGAGCTCCAAGTGACACCTTCCTTGTCGGGTTTGATATGGGAGCTTGGCATTCTCCAAACACTGTGAGATTACCTGCAGAGTATGATATGTCCTTGACCGTTTCATGTCTATCCAAGTCAGTCCTGTATGTGAGGGTGTGTCATCTGAACGTTAACGTGCATCTGCGCTTGTAGGTTGGATGGTTGCCACCGTTTACTGTGTTGACATTGGACAGTACAGGCGTGAGAGAGAGAGAGAGAGAGAGAGAGAGAGAGAAAGAGAGAGAGAGAGCGAGAGAGTGAGAGAGAGAGCGAGAGGAAGAAAGAGAGAGGGAACACTGTGGTAATCTTGGACATATGTGCATATGCACAATTGCTGTTTTAATCAAAGCAGATGATATCCAGCTCACCCGCCATAGATTAATCGTACATTCCCTCAAACAGTGCATCAATGTCCCAGAGTCCTCATGATTATACGCATCCTATAGATCAAGTGCCACGGCGAATGGTTATTGCTTCAACTGACACCCTTCCTACGTGTTTTGTACGCTATTGTCCCATCATTGTCCCTTCATTGTCCCATCATTGTCCCTTCTCTATTCCATTGGTCTTTTAACTGCTAAAATTGTCAAGCAAGATATTGTCATTCTCTATATTGTGCATGACTTTTCTGGAACCTATTTTATTTTCTCCAGCAATTTGCCATGATATTCTGCAAGGTGATGATTTTACAGCTACTTAGCATCATGGGGGTCAACGCCGGGCTTAGGAAGCCAACAATGGGTAGCAGTGAAACCAGTCCTAAGTCAACAGTATCTAGCTAAAACTGTCTTCACGTACACTGTTCACCTTTGGGATGCAAACAGAATTTGATCCAACCATTTTGACACTTTTAATTTATAGCGGTATTGGTAATTAGACTTTAACTCTTCTCGAATCCGTATTGTCTAGAATTAGTTATTGTGCAGTTGTCCATCGTTAGCAATGACGTTGACAGCGTCAGGATAGAGAGATCTTTTTGCTAATCGTCTAATGTCTGACACTGTAACTTGCACTTTATTTAGGTTTAAGAGAGAAAGTTTGCGTTAGAGTCAATCTCACTCTTTCTCGTCTTTGGCTATCTTGGCCCAATGGCATGACGTGTTAGTAGAGAAGACTGTAGGTAACTCTGGGTGCAGTTATTTTGACCTCGGGTTGGTTTAATCTCGGATTTACTCTACCCAGGAATGTGATATATTGGGTAGGATTTCCATTTTTCGGCTTCAGAATTTTGCCATGACAACCACTAACAGCTGTTCATTTTAATTTCCAACTGAAAAAGATTTTTAAAGCAGAAATCCGCATCTACAATTCATGCGTGGCTCAAGTCCAACTTTACTGCTCTAAAGCCTGGAAATTAAACATGCTATATCAAGAATAGAGAACTTCCACATGCGCAACCAGCGGTGTATCCTAAACATCCGATGGCATGATTACATCCGCAACGTGGAGGTCTTTAATAAAACGACCATTCACCCAATCTCAGAAACACTGAACCACCGTGAGTTTCTTTGCTCGGTCATGGCATACGGCTGGACAAGAACACTCAGACCTACAAGATACTTTACAGATCGTTCCTCGACGTCAAAGGACTTCCCCCGACTGTCTAGAAGCGCAGAAGTGGCTGTCCATACACAATATGGCTTAGGCATATAGTAGCCTCTCGCTCTGCTATTGACGATTCCTGAAGTTCTACAGAGAAGTGGAGTAAGGATTAAGCCGATCGGCGAAACGCGCATCAGACGCCTTACTGAAATCATTGTTAGTATTTTTATGATGTCCTGAGAGGTTCGCCGGGTTCTTTATGAAAACAAAGAGAGCATGTCGTAAGAGGTGACTAACTTTGTGACATGACATAATACCGGGCATGGTTGCATGGCTTGTTGTAGGTCTACTTTGATCTAGTGTTTTGAGTCTAATTACTTACTTAATGTCCGTGTCCAAGCACCACGTTATATATCTTGCATCCAGTATTCAGCGACATCTATTGCATTTTCATGTCTCGCCTATTGCATGTTTCCTGGAGATTGGAGCACGTCATCAGGTGGTCTGGGTCCTGTATTACGCCGCAATCCCATTCGCTACATATTCCTCTTGCACCATTACACACCAGTTCGGAGTCTGTTCAGCGACTTCCATGTTGTGTATGGTAGATGATGTCCAGGAGCAGGTTCCTCCCAAAGTTCCGTCTCTGGGGCCTGCACCAATTCGTACCACCTCTCGATACGGCGACTTGCAGGGTTTGTATGTATGGGGTTTGTTGTTTTTAGAAAGCTATGTCTAGATTTGAGTCTTGGGCTCTGTACCTGACGCCTAAACACTGGGTTCCTTGGGTCGTGCTCCTGTTTTTCTCGTTCTGTTTCTGCTACAACGTATCTTCGGATCTCGGGGGGAGGGGGGGGGGATGTTATGCCAATAATGGGGTATAACTACTGGAGTCTCATAACATGGACACATCGGTTAACCACCCTCCAAGAAACGTGTATACAAACTCTGCAGAGTTTTCCAAATGAGTAAATATATGTTAAGTTAAATTAAGTGCTTATTTTTATTCTACTTTAATAGTTTTGAAAAAGACGTTATTACGTTGTGTCACAATATTATACAGCGATGCGGCGATAACTGCGCCTTTCTACCAACTTCTACACGTCATTTTGGGAATCTGATTTGCCTCCCCTCTTCGTTCCTTATTCAGTTAGTTAGACTGCATGGAGCAGTTTGTCTTCGGGAGCCGTCGCTTGTTGGTGGAATAAGGTCATGGGCAGATGTAGATCGCTGACCATGAAACAAACAGACAGCTATGGAGGACTGGCTGTTATCAGATCATTGACTTTTTTTGTCTGGTTCAATTGTGTTGCCAATTGTTGTGCCTATTGCTGCTTCTTTAGCTTTGTTGCCAATTGTTGTGGCTACCAATGTGTCTCTAGCTTTGTTGCCAATTGTTGTGGCTACCAATGTGTCTCTAGCTTTGTTGCCAATTGTTGTGGCTACCAATGTGTCTCTAGCTTTGTTGCCAAGTGTTGTGGCTACCGATATTCTCTAGCTTTGTTGCCAATTGTTGTGACTACCGATGTGTCTCTAGCTTTGTTGCCAATTCATGTGATTATTGCTGCGTCCTTTCTATTGTGTGATCAATCGTTGCTACTATTGCTGCGACTTTAGCTTTGTTGTTAACTGTAGCTACTATTGCTGCGACTTTAGCTTTGTTGTTAACTGTAGCTACTATTGCTGCGACTTTAGCTTTGTTGTTTACTGTAGCTACTATTGCTGCGACTTTAGCTTTGTTGTTAACTGTAGCTACTATTGCTGTGACTTTAGCTTTGTTGTTAACTGTAGCTACTATTCTAATATACATTCATAATTAGTTTCTGTTCCAACATTTTTGCATTGTTGTTATTGTTTCTTCCTTGTGGACCATGTACAAAGTTTTCGACACATTTCATGATAAAACAAGGCGTTAAAAAGTTGCTCCTTCTTTCAAAACAAAATACAATCCCAAACGAGGAAAACTGACCGATCACCAACATTAATAAGATTGTCTAAACAAAGAGTGTTGACTCTCTCTAGGAATCAAAGAAAAATATAACACAAAGAGTTGAGAGCAGTTTTACAAATCTGGGATATAGACAATGAAGGCGAACTCGCATCTATGAAGTGAAAGGACATTCTGGCTTTGTCATCACTGGCCGGCAAATAAATTTAAAAGGAGAATACCTCGCCAGACCGTTCACCCCGTTTAGTGTAAAACGATAGACCTCCGAAGTGAAGTATATTCTCAGGCTGTTTGTATCGGTGATGGTTGGGGTAAGTTAGGTGCATGGAAGTTACCTAGGTTAAAATTGGAAAACCTCCTATATCGCAAAATACTGTTATTATATTATATATATATATATGTCACGTCACGTGAAACGAATGTCAAATACCCGCATTCCGAGAAACAGTTACTCCTGGGTAAATTTATATCGGGTACCAGATCACAAAGAATGCCTACAGATAGAAGGGCATTTGCGAAAAGATCCATGAATGATTTGACAATCAATCCTTCTTCTTCTTCTTCTTCGTACGCTGTCAGACGTGACAATCAATCCAAATACCTGGAAGGAGATTGCAGAGGATAGAGCTACATGAAGAGTGACCTGGAGAAGGGCATCGAGGCATCATAGCTAGTTTTGATGACAAAGATGGAAGACAAACGACGCAAATGAAAGGAGTTTACACCACACCAATCGAACTTTTTCTGTTTACACTGCTGTCTTCCCTGTCAATCAAGAATTGGCAAAATCAGCCACGTCCAGGACCAATGTTGCCATCGCCATCTCTACAACTGACTAGCTTATTGACCGTCTGTCAAGATGAAAAAGGCCATACCATAACATATACATATATATATATATCAACTCAGTGGTCTTACCATCGCTATGCTGTGGAAGTGAAACCTGGTCTCTGACAAAAGCTATGGAGAACCAGCTAAGAGCAACACATGCCTCAATTAACCGCCGTCTATAGGCCTATCACGTAAGCATCAGGGCCATATGAGCCTACACAACAGTACTTATTTACTTTCCGTGTGCAAACACCACGTTATACAGTAAGCATCCAGTATTCAGCTACCTACTAAGGGAGATAGAAAGCGAATGAGAGAGAGATTCAGCTAGATAGATTGCCTTGTCGTTTGCCTCCAGAACGTCGGACCTTTTGCATGTTTGCTGGAAGTGACATTCTAACATTGTCACGTCAAGGATGTCAAATAATCGGAGAAAAACAATTTGAGTTAGGCTAGATTCCTTGTAACTTAATGTCATACAAACTGAGAACGTCACAATCTTCCATAAACCAACTAGCTTTGAAAAAGCTGCTATTTTCTTTTGTAGTTTAAACAGCGTAAAAGGTATAATCAAATACATCTAAGAGAAAATACAACAAAAACTTACAATAGACCTTCATCTGGGACAACGATCAACAACAAGAATGAATTAGAGAATTGTAGAAGAAGGAAATAATACGCACATGGAGGATAAGAATACACAAAAGCGTACAAAAGGTACTTATCTTGATAACAGGAAATCGTCACATGGCTCCTAACCGTCGGAGGCTGGATGTCAATTGGCGGACAACGGCGGGATGAAGTGGTCAGGAGATCGTCTGAAGTGGGAGAAGGCCGCATAGGCCATTAACGACAGAATACGGAAAGACCAAATTGTTAAATGGGTTGTGAGGAAAGTAGATGACAGACAGATGGACGCAGGGATGAGATGAAGATTATGGAAAAAGTCGCGAAGTTATGGATGCCGTGCGGCTTGAGGCAGTTCATGCGTGGGACCAATTTGTTTTCAAGTGGGAATAGATGACGATCGTCAGAGAAGCAAGAAACTACGCATGCGACACGTGCAACAGCTTTCCTCCGATATCCGGGATAGTTACGGTAAATGGCGATTGATGTGTAACACCTGTTGTTTTCAGTCCAGAAGTTTTTATACAAAAGTTGAAATATGTTCATCAATTTCTCGAGACTTCCACTCAAAAGGAGACCAGACTAAAATGTATTCTTCAAATTCGTCAGTACCCCTTTGTTGAACATGCATTTTCAGCCACGAATCTAATCTAATCTATTCAAATGTCCAAGATCGACACTACGGACCTTCGTACCTGCGACACAGCCCAAATGACAGCAGACCGGAACATTGCAGTCCTGTATGCTGATAAAAGAAGTAGCATTTGGCAACAGCCAATGTCCTTCCACGAGAAACTCTACGGAATTCGGAGGTACACGGAGCTTCAAGTCAACTGCTGAATTCGTTAGAGTCATTAAAGTCGAGGTCTCAAGTGTAAGAAGAAGAAGAAAATTGATTGCCATCTGCAGTCTCATCAAGCTTAACAGCAACATGTTTGGTCCCTCTGATTGAAGAAATCACTTTTTTCTTTCATATGTTCTGTTAAGATGAACATTCAATTTTGTACAACTCGTGCAGGCAAAGGTACAAAACAGACTAAATGCTTCTTTCTGTTCACAACTGCGTGTTTAAAAATTCTTCATCAACAGTGTATGGTTTCTTGTTTCCGGATATCAGGCCAATGCAAAACTAACTATTGATGCTGTCCATATGTGCCTCTCAGGATGTTTTCCCATAGCTGCATTTTGACAGCTCTTTTCTTCTTCTTCTTCTTCGTACGCTGTCAGACGTCAACCTGTATTTTTTCCAAAAAAGCAGCGGTCATCGTGAGGCTGTCGACACTGCCATAGAGCTTGTCTAGTTTTGCCACTGGTGATGGCCACATCTGCTTTCCCTGATCCTCGTATGTCGGGCAGTTCTGCAGCAAATGTTCAGCGGTCATTTTCCCGGTACCACACGAGCATTCGTCTGTGCCACCTATCTTCAATTTATTGAATATGTGGTACCTCAGTCTATTGTGGCCTGTGCGAAGTCTGAAGACCACGACCTACTCTCTTCTGTTCAACTGGTAATAGACATCGTTTTTTGTGTAGCCAGTATGTTCTGTTTCCCATTTGGTGATGTATCTAGCTTTAATAAACCTGTTTGACTCTTCGTAGGTCACACTAGGGTCTGGTTGTGGTAGTCTTGCACCTTCTGTTGCCAGTTTGTCTGCCTCCTCGTTGCATTGGATGTTACAGTGGGATGGAACCCACTGTACAACTACTCTTTTTGGAGCAGACCCGCTGACAGCTCTTTTAATTTCAGCAATTTAGACGACACATATGAGTAGATATTTTAAACGTTTTTCTACATTTGATCCTATTTGATAGATCAAGTTTTTCATAAAAACGACACATTATTCTTTATGTAGGGCAATGTTATCTTTGAATTAAAAACTCAGCAATTATGCTATTTATTTCCGTTTCCTTTTTAATGCTATCTGAAATGCCAAAGTGAAAATCATCATTAACGAGAACATTTAAAAAAACATCGCAATACTTTGAATTGATATTCCGTAGTTGGGAAACAAGCTTTGATTATAGAAATATCAGAAAGCAAATATTTTCATATCACCATCAGCATAGACGTTTCAGTGTATGTAGACCATGCGCGTGGAGTCATGTGAATTTTGTTCGGTTCTTTGTCCTGTATTTGAATATTGTTTGCTAAGATTGTAAAGGCCGATCCGCCAGTGATAGTCGTTACCACAGATCGTACATCCAAACTGAGGAGGCTGGCTTGCCGGGGTGTTCATTGATATCTTCAATCTTTCTCTTTTTTCTGCAGCCAGAAGGCCTATACGATCATAAGTAGCCACTATGCCTCCCTCCTCCCCTTCCACCCCCTCCCCCAACTGACTGTCTCAAAACACCTTGATCCTGATCAATTGTTTGCCAGCCCTCGGATTGCATGTCGCATGACTTTATGTCCTTCTTGCAGACGCCCATTACTGCAGTGTGGAATGCCAAGCTGTTCATAGAGGATATTCTTTGGCAGCCTATCATCTTCCATGCGATATAATTATGTTATTGTTGTTACTTTCTTCTCACAGTATGGAAGAAAGCAAAAAATGTCTCTAACACTCCATCCCAGACAGTTACGGAACAACATGTTTTCCTGGTATTCCTAAGTGGTTTCTAGGCATGCCTTGTGTATTCCAAAGACTAGAATATGACCGCCTTCATAATAAGAATATATCATAAGAACCAACAAATTTGAGCTCTTACGCTTTAGGATATAACACGCTCATGTCATTTGTTGAAAATATATCTTTTTGTACAAGCTTAAAAATACTAGATTGACGATGCAAGCAGTGACATTGACTCAGACATGATGATATGATACTTATTTAATGAGTGCTGAAAACGTCTCTTATTCTCAATCATTACTTTGGAAGCTGCAACATGTCTAACTATAACGAACGTAGAGACCTCAAACGTTCAGGAATGGATCTGCTGTACTGGTCACGTTTGGGTTTGCAAAGTGATGAACGGAAATGATGGTAGATTGAGTCGTGCAGGTTTCAAGGGACCTCTAGTCTAATGGAAGGAGGGGTCAGAGTGCCTACATCCTGAATTACCTACAGTCTTTGACTAATCCCCTTGCCACTGGTCCAAGGTAGCTCGTGACTAGAAAATGAAGTTGATGACCAGCGCAGTTTTTCTCACTTTAATCCTAATACAGCACAAGTTAAACCACAAAATGATGTCGTAATCGTCGCTTAAAAGTTAAATGTTAAAGACGAAAGTTCGACTTCAATGCCACGAGTTTCCCCATAAGGCTTGCCAATCTACGGCCAATCATCGCTTGCGTTGGCCAACTAACTCAAGGGTTTGCTGGAATGAAATAGCTGCTAAAATGACTTCAGAGGCATTAACAGTATGGACACTGGCAATGAGTAGGGTTGGCCTTTTAAAGTTGATCAACGACTCTTTTTTAGATGAAGACTTTGTAGTCGATGAACCAGCGCTTTTTTGTAATCTCTAGAAGGTCCATCAGAGAGTGGCGCCTGGGAATACAGTATAGGAGTGTGTACAGCCAACGAGCTACATAAACCATGAGTATCTACACTTTTCGCACATTAATGAGAAGGAGTGAGCACCTATGGCTCTCCAAGGCGAGCTATGACGTCGTTTCTTAACATAATTATTTGCTTAGCGTAGTCTGAGATTGTAATAGATCCTATATATCATTCATGTTTTGCAAGAAATGTCAGAGAATTTCAGAATGTACTGCAAAACACGATATGACAAAAGGTAGACTCGTTCATGTATATAGATAGTTATATGGGACTAGGTCGGAGGTACCGATAGAGATGTCAAATTAAAGACACAAACCGCGAGAAGTGGTTTTATTGCTTCAGGGAAGTTGTCGAAATCGAAAGAAATTAAGTCGAGAAAAGAAATACATATCTTCAATTCCATCGTGAAATCCAAAAACCATGTCAAAAACAAGATAGTCTTCCTTACAAATTTCCTGTCAGCCATCATGGAAAACAAGAACCATGTCAGAGACATGATGTTAAAGTAGACAAAAGTAAAATGTTAGATAGGGGAGGTTTACATCTAAATGAGATAGGACAGCATGTTGTAGCAAAGTATATGTTCAATCATTGTGTTAGAAATTTAAACTAGTAAGGCCTATGAAGTATGAGACTAAAGATAGGCCTACAATAGGGTGCTATAGAGGATGTAGTGAAAGGGGTGAGTTGGTGTCAGGGAAGTGTGAAATACATAATGGAAAAGCAAACACTAAAATGATAAAGCAGAAGCAAAAAGAGGAAAACCAACAACATTACAAACTAAAATGTTTTTATGCAAATGTGAGAAGCATAGTAAATAAAAGAGAAGAATTGGAACTGTATGTAGAAGAAGAAGAACCAGATATAATAGGATTAACAGAATCATGGACATATGAGGAGATTGCAGATAGCGAACTTGAAATTGAGGAATATACGATATTAAGGAAAGATAGGATAGTTGGAGATTAGACTAAGGGAGGTGGCGTTTTATTATACTGTATAAATTCTGTTAATATAACGATAAAAGATTATTTATCATGTGGTAACACAAATGAAAGTGTATGGGGAGAAATAGAAAGTGGGGGTAAAAAAAACAGTGATTGGAGTGTGCTATAGATGTCCATCAAGGCAAAAAGAGGAAGATGAGGAGCTGATTAGTAGCATAGCAAAGGCAAGTGAAGGGACATTATTATTAATGGGAGATTTCAACTATCCAGAAATAAAATGGGATATGGCAGAAGCACTTGTAGAGTCAAAACCTTTTGTTAAGTGCATAGCTGACAATTTTTTAATTCAACATGTAGAAGCAGCCACCAGAGGCAAAAGCATACTCGACCTAGTTTTTACTACAGAGGAAAATATGATTGAAAACGTTACCGTTGGGGAACTGTTTGGCTCAAGTGACCATCAAATCATCCGTTGGGATCTTATTGCAGGGAAAGAAGTAAACATAAACGCACGAACATACGACTACTCTAAGGCAGATGTTAAGAGGATGAAAGAGGCAGCGAACCACATAATCTGGAAAGATATTGTCATAGGAACAGATGTTGAACAGGAGTGGGAAAGTTTTAAAACAGTTCTAGAAACGCTAAAAGAGGAATGTGTTCCATGTAGGGAGGTAAACACCAAGCGTAAAAAGTGGATAACTAGATTTGTAATGAAATGAATAAGAGCAAAACATAAAGCATGGAAAAAATATATAGAGGTAGGTAAATCAAAAGAAACATATGTAAAATATTTGGACAAGCAGAACATATCTCAGAAAGCAAATAAAACAGCAAAAATAGACTTTGAAAAAAAACTTGCTCAGAGGATCAAGACTGACAGTAAAAGCTTCTTCTCTTATGGTATAAATAAACAAAGAACGAAAGACAAATTAGGCCCTCTCATAGACAGTACAGGGAAAATAATAAGTGAGAATAGGAAGTCAGCTAATCTGCTCAATCAGTACTTTGGCACAGTCTACACAAAAGAGGACTGCTCCAAGATCCCAGAGCCTATAGATATTTTTCAAAGAGACATGGATACAGCGGGATTAAGATCAATCTGTATTACAGAGGAAATGGTTTTAAAAAAATTGGAGGGGTTGAAAGTGAATAAATGTCCAGGTCAAGATGGTATTCATCCAAAATTGCTGTTTGAAATTAGAGACCAACTAGCAAAACCATTGGCTATATTATGTTCTCAATCACTTACTAAAGGGATTGTTCCATGGGATTGGAAAGATGCAGGAGTGATCCCCTTATTAAAAAAAGGCAAAAAATCAGATCCAGCAAATAATAGACCGGTGAGTTTAACGAGCATAGTCTGTAAATTGTTAGAGTCAATAATCAAAGAAAACATTGTAATGCATTTAGACAAATTTAATCTAATTAGAAATTGTCAGCATGGGTTTACTAGAGGGAGATCATGCTTAACAAATCTATTAGAATTCATGGAGGAGGTTACTAAAATCATAGATAAAGGGGAGCCAGTGGATTTTATTTATCTAGACTTTGCAAAGGCCTTTGATAGAGTACCACATCAAAGATTATTTCCAAAGTTAAAATCACATGGAATAGGTGGGGAAGTTGCCAAATGGATTGAAAATTGGTTAATGGGAAGAAGGCAGAGGGTGGGCATAAATAAGGAGTACTCTGAGTGGTGTGAAGTGAAAGGGGGTGTGCCACAGGGCTCGGTTTTGGGACCAATTTTTTTCTTGATATATATAAATGATTTGGACATTGATATGGGTTCCATGATTGCAAAATTTGCTGATGACACAAAACTATGCAGTAGTGTCTCATCTAAAGCGGAAGGGGATATATTGATGTCGGATTTAGATAAAATTCGAGAATGGTCTGTAAGCTGGCAAATGGAGTTTAATGTAGATAAATGTACAGTCATCCATATGGGTAGATCCAATATGGAACATAATTACAGAATGGGAGAAAACAATATTAGAAAGATAGATAAGGAAAGGGACCTAGGGGTTATAATAGATCATACAGGAAAGGTGAGTGAGCAAGTTAAGGTAGCAGTGAAAAAGGCAAATGCAATGTTAGGTATGATAAAAAGATATATTAAACATAGGAGCAAGGAAGTGATCGTCAAACTGTATAAAGCTTTAGTTAGACCTAGATTGGAGTACTGTGTACAGGTGTGGAGTCCTTATCATAGAGGGGACATAAACATGCTAGATAGAATACAAAAAAGAGCGACAAAGATGATAGTGGGATTCCAGGAATCGATGAATTAGACTATAACAGGTTTTTTTTAAAATACAGCCACCTACAATAATACGAGGGCATAGCTACAAGCTGACTAAAGAGAGGTCCAAGTTAGATATTAGGAAATATTTTTTTAATCAGAGAGTGGTGTCTGCTTGGAATGCATTGCCAGGGGAGGTAATGGAGGCAGGGACAGTTAATGCATTTAAGAATAAAGAGGATGCGCATAGCTTTTAGAGCAAGGTGATGTAAATGTAACTGGTTGTATACAGACTCTGCAGGATCTTCTAAAACAGTATAAAGACGTTAAGTTAAGTTAAGTTAAGATAGTCTTCCTTACATATTCTCTGTCAGCAATCATGGAAAACAGGAATCATTTCAGAGACAAGATAGTCCTTCTTTCAGATTCCCTGTCAGACATCGTGGAAAACAAGAACCATGTCAGAGACAAGAAAGTCTTCCTTTCAGATTCGCTGTCAGCCATCGTGGAAAACAAGAACCATATCAGAGACGAGATAGTCTTCCTTTCAGATGCCCTGTCAGTCGTAATGATCCGTAGAAGCCATTCAAACAATGAATTGGACAACCTGTGAGGCACTCGTGAATGTAAGCCAAAATTGCAACTGAAACTGAATGAAAATTCAGTGGATCCCTGCACACTAAGATACACGGCAATAAGGAGGCAGATAGACTGGCAAAAGAGGGAGGCGGCAAACCCCAAACTGACGACAGAGATACATATGAAGAAATGAAGACAATGATACAATTTAACTTCATAGGCAAGTAGCACAGAGGTGACCCAAGATCTGATATAACATAAGCGTACTACTTGTTGCCAAGAAGAGATCGAGTGGCATTATTCAGACTTCGAACGGTCACTGCAGACTGGAACAAGCATCTGTTCAGCAAATACAAAATATGACAAACAAACGTGTGTCCGTGTGGGGAGATCAAACAAACAGTGGAACAGGTTATGCAGTTCTGCCGGCTCCAAGAGAAGAGCAGAGTGTCTACATGGCCCTCCCCAACCCAATTGTGAGATAAACTGTATGGTGACGAGACAAGTCTGAGAAGGACCGCCAGGTTTATGAGGGAGATATGAGATTATTTGAGTGCCAACGACGAAAAAAAATAATTCCAATACCAAGTCAGTCCTATTGTGGCATTGCGAATAAAGTAAAGTACAACTAAAAAGATCAAAAGTTAGCGCCGAATTGATTATGATATGATCAAGTCACAAATAAAGGGTTGTGGGAAAGAACCGGACATATGTTATTGAGACTTGACGTAAAGAGAAAGTGTTAGTGGATGATTGATATCATTGACATGATTGCGAATGACATGAAGTAGGGGGAGTATGGGGAGACATATGCTCCACAGGGACTTGAACGATTTTGATTTGAATTTGATTTATTTGAATGTCAAAAAAGGAGGGAAACAGCTTATGATTATAACGAAATGTAAGAAAAGCACAAACAATATGGCGAAGATGTAGAAGATTAAAGTGGTGAGGAATTTAACACTGCTATTTCTAGGTCGTAAGCCCTTTCCCGTAGCGCCTTACGCGTAGGGCTTAACCTTAGCTAGGGCTGTACTATCGCAGCTACTTTCGCCGCGAAATATTTCACCCTTAGGGTACCGACACTCACCGCGTTGCGACCAATCATATTGGGGAAAGTGCTGTCAATCACTCCTGGCCGTACACAGCCAGCCCGCGGCTTCCCCTTCAACGCGGGACCCGGTTCCTCTAACCTTCAGTCCTGGTCTAGTCTGCCGTTAGCGGTGTCGTCTGCCACTTGTAAAACTTAGTTGCTGTGTTTTTTTTCACCTGCTGATTATGCTAATATTGAGCTGGGTTCCCGAGTGCGTACCAAAACCTGCACCAGCAGCGTACAGAACTAACAGCAACACCTTTTAAAACTAATTAAAGTCAAGATCCATCCCTACTTGCTGAAGTCTTTCAGTAATCTCTCTGCTGTGTTATTCTGGGGACTCCAACGTATAAGTTATTCGATAATTATTGTTTGCGTTTCATTTCGGCATTTTCGAAGGAGTCGAATTTCTGCCACGGAATACTCTTAGATTATGTTCATTGCCTTCACGTCGAAATCCTGCTACATGTACACACACTAGACGTGATAGAGAACAACAATTTATCAATCTCTTGGATACCTATATTTGTTTTATCCTGCGCGGTTTTCATGAAATTGGACAGTTTATTTTCGTTGAAGTCTAACTAACAGAAAGGAAGAATTTGCAGGTAAGTTAAATTATATAATCTCTCATGTACTTGAGTCTGTTCGCTTTTTATGATTTCCATTTTCAAACAAAATTGTGAGTCTATATTTCTTTATTGAATGTCTTTTATGTGTGTTTATCTTGTGTGTGTGTGTGTGTGTGTGTGTCTTCACGTAAATCGAAAATGGCAAATCTTTTATATAAACCATTAATTGGGTTACTCATGCACTTATTAATTTGTCATCTTTCTTTTCTTCATCTGTTTTTACTTCTTGTTCTTCATTTGAATATATGGAAAGACGAGTTATTAACTCTTTTTCCGCTTTGTATTATATCATGCTTGTGGCAATGTTTCGATAGTTTTCTCTAACACGCAGTGAACTATACCCAATTAGTGGTGTATGCACCGAGATATTCTCTGTTTTCTTTGTCTAAAACTACTAATACTACCACTATGAGAGCATCTTCTCTTGTTGTCACTGATGATGTTCCCATAATTTGGCATTTCTTTTCTTCTGCTACTGCTAATACCACTTCTATTTCTTACATTTCTTTAGCCACTCTTATACTACTAGTATTTCTTCCTTGTCTTCTGCCGCTGCTAATACCACTACTATTTATTCGGGTTTTTTTTTTGCCACAGATAATAGAACAACTATTTCTTCATTTTATTTTGCTGCAGTTAATATTGTTATTTCTTTCTTTTCTTCTGCCACTTTAAGTACCATTACTATTGCTTCTTCGTTGTTATTCTCCTACAACTGATAATGCTGTCACTATATAGTTATTATCTTTTTCTACCCCTATTAAAAATACCAATATGTTAGCTTTGTCTTCTTCTGCAACTACTAATACTACCACTATGTCGCATTTCTCTTCCTCTACCACTACTAATACTACCACTATGTAGCATTTCTCTTCCTCTACCACTACTAATACTACCACTATGTAGCATTTCTCTTCCTCTACCACTACTAATACTACCACTATGTAGCATTTCTCTTCCTCTACCACTACTAATACTACCACTATGTAGCATTTCTCTTCTTCTACCACTACTAATACTACCACTATGTAGCATTTCTCTTCCTCTACCACTACTAATACTACCACTATTTAGCATTTCTCTTCCTCTACCACTACTAATACTACCACTATTTAGCATTTCTCTTCCTCTACCACTACTAATACTACCACTATGTAGCATTTCTCTTCCTCTACCACTACTAATACTACCACTATGTAGCATTTCTCTTCTTCTACCACTACTACTACTGCTACAATTTCTCCCTTCACTTGCACCACTTCTAATACTTCTCCTGTGTGTTCTACATTTGATTCTGCAATTGCTAATACTAATACTATTGTCCTCTATTCTTCCACCACTGCTAATATTACTACTACATATTCTTCTGAATACTTAGTGAAACTAAGGTTCACACACTTTCATTGCTGTATACATATTATTTCCTTTTTGTTTCTGTATTTATTTTATTAACCAAAATAAATTGATCCAAATAAACACTCAACTTGGCGAAGTTGACAAACAAATAGTTTGGGAGTCATTTTCACCAGGACATTTGTCCATCTTGTTTAATATATATGGAAATGTTCTAAAGAAGGGATATCATAGTCGCCGGTCCTGTACGTATACTATTCATCGTTAGTGTGCATAACATGCGTGCGTGCGTGCGTGCGTGTGTGTGTGTGTATACAGCATACGAGGGGCGTTCAAATCAAACCGATACGTTTTGTTCTAGTTCTACCTGAATGAGTTATAGCGTGCTGGAACTACTAACATTAGTTAAGGGCACTTGTGTTCTATTACTGCCATGGGTCAGTCACATGACATATAAATAAAAATGGCGGACAACACTGTTAGTGCTTGCATGAACCAGCGTGTTGTGATGACTTGTCTTTTGAAAGAAGGGGGAAACCTGCAGAAATTTACAGAAGACTGCAATCACAATACGGGGATGAGACATTCAGTCACAGTACGACATGTGAATGGTGTAAATGTTTTAGAGAAGGCCGTACATCTTTGCGTGATGATCCCAGTCGTGCTGACTCTCAATCTACCAACCATTCCTGTGAACGCCTTATTCTGGGAAATAGCGGCATTACATGTCGCAAAATTGTGCAATAGGCGAGTCTTTCTCTGGATACAGTGAACAATATTATTCTTGAGAATTTGAAAATACATTGTGGTTTGATCACAACTGACGTCTTTTTCCTGCAAGATAATGCTGCACCCCATACGCCTACCGCACTATGTGTCCTCTGCAGCAACTCGCCTGGGAGGAATTGCCACATCCACCTTGCAGTACATACCTCGCTCGAAGCTATTTCTTCCTGTTTGGACGAAGTGAAACAGACTGTACTGGATTGGTTAAGACATTCTAACAAATATTTCTACGCTGAAGCTTATCAAGTATTACTTAATCGCCGGGATAGTGCAATACGTTGCATGAGATTTTACCGAAAAATAAATGGCACTTTGACCACTTGAAACAAATTAAAATAATAAATCCCGGGTCGACTTGAACGCCCTTCGTACATTTGTGTGTGTGTGTGTGTGTGTGAACCATCCTTTTGTGTATTTATGAACGATTCATTCGTGTGTGTGTGTGAACCACCTTTTTGTGTATTTATGAACGATTCATTCGTGTGTTTGTGTGTGAACCATCCTTTTGTGTATTTATGAACGATTCATTCGTGTGTGCGTGTGTGTGTGAACCATCTTTTCGTGTATTTATAAACGATTCATTCGTGTGTGTGTGAATAATACATTAATTCTTCTGTGTATCACACCGCTCGTGTGTGTGTGTGTATGTCATACATTCGCAATTGCGTAGAGGTGTATGTGTGTGTATATATATTAATATATATATATATATCATACGTTTGTGTGTATCATACATTCGTGTGTGTGTGCGTGAGAGTGTATGTGTGTGTGTGTGTGTGTGTGTGGTTCATGCACAGGTGTATATGCGTTTGTTCCACACATTCACAAATGTATGAATACATACGTTCGTGTGTGTATGTGTGTCATGTATTTGTGTGTGTATATGTGTCATACATTGGTGTATGTATGTGTGTTTCATACATTTATCTGTGTATGTGTGTTTCATACATTTGTCTGTGTATGTGTGTGCCATATATTCGTGTGTATGTATGCCATATATTCGTGTGTGGATGTGTGTGTAAAACATTCGCGTGTGAACACCGTACTAATATATCAATAGATACTCACCGTCATCGACTACAAAAAAGGCTTTTGATTAGGTAGAACCACATTTTGTCTGCCGTTCATTGTTGGAACAAGGTGCCCATCCTGGTTACGTCAGAGTTGTCACCAACAGTTATACGAACTGCACTACCATATTTCGTCCCTTCCAACGTCCTATTGTGGTACCTATTCAATAGGGGGTCCGCCATGGCGATCCTAACTCACCAAACCTCTTCTCTGCATGTTCGGAATCAGTCATTAGCCGATGCAACTGGGACACCTTTGGTATCCTTATTGACGGCAGACGCCTAAATCACCTTTGATTTGCTGATGACATAGTGCTCATCACATAGTTAGCAGCAGAAGCCAACCAAATGATGCAGCTACTCCACAGAGAGGGCAAGAAAGCGGGTCTGGAAATGAATGTCTCGAAGACCAAAGTGTTGGGAAATTTCTTCGTCACTTGAGCTCCAGTCTTCCTTGGTGAATTACGTTAGAAGGATGTCAGCGAGTACATTTATCTAGTACGTCTTCTTAATTTGGAGAATAACCTGGAACCTGTATTGACAAGACTTCGCCTAGAGGGTTGGGCAGCCTTCTCGTCTGTTAACACGGCCCTGGATGGTTGTCATGACCAAGACCTACGAGCCTTCCTCTTCAATTCCATTGTACTCTCTGTGATATCCTACGGTGCCGAGACGTGGACACTAACAAAATCACTAGAGGCCAAATTGAGAGTGACCCAGGCCTTCGTCGAGAGACGATTGGTCGGAATCACTCTCCGGAACCAACGCATGCAATGTCTTCACAATTCTGACATATGACGATTGTCCCTGGTGAAAGATGCGGTAATCCATGCCCCATGAGCTGCTCTATGTGCGGTAGGTCTGTTGCTTTTGCTGTGAAATTGGTAAGTGCTCTTCTTTTGGTTTGAGGAGGGGGGGGGGGGATTCTTAATGCAGACTCTTAATGCACCATGCAGACTCCACTGCCTCCTCTTTTTGCGCTCTCAGTGCCTGATCCATCTGCGTCCACATGTGACTTTTGGTTAGTAAAATTAAAGATTTCGAAATAAAATATATATATTTTTTTTTTAAATTGCCAGCACAGACAATATCAATTTAATCTTTAATCAGTTTAAAAACGATACCACAGAAGATGGATGTGAATTACTCTAGCAAGCAAGTGGAGTAAAACGTACTATTACACAAACTGATATATTTAAGCGTATGTAGGTGATTTAACGCAGGATTTCTGAATGGGTGGATGGAGGGGACAGGTACATTTGCTGTGGTCACTATGTGTTTGATACGAAATGAAACTGAGACAAGAATTAAATTGAATAACCAATAAATCAATCTAAGGCAGCTTGTAAAACGTAAACAAAAAATGATATCGCACAGTTATTAACATGAACAATAATGTAAAATGAATAACCCAGATATGGAGAGGTAGGCGCATAATTAGAAATACAGAATTGTGTACAAATTAGAAAACATAAATATGAAGATGTATAGTGGAAAATTGGCAATTTAGAAATGTGTGTGACATGAATAATATAGATAGTGAGAGGTAGGTGCAAAATCGGCACCATGAAGGGACATGTGTAAAATGGATATTTTGCAGGGGTAGATGTAAAATGGACACTATAGAGAGGTATATGTAAAATTTACACCACAGAGAGGTATGTGTAAAATTGACACTAGAAAGGTGTATGGGTAAAATTGACACAATGGAGGGACAGGTGTCAAAGTGATATTATAGGTGCAAAATGTGCACTGTGAAAGTGTATATGTAAAATGTGCAATGTGGAAGTGTATGTGTAAAATGGGCGCTGTAGAAGTGTATGTGTAAAATGGGCGCTGTGGAAGTGTATGTGTAAAATGAGCGCTGTGGAAGTATATTGGTAAAATGGGCGCTGTGGAAGTGTATATGTAAAATGTGCACTGTGGAAGTGTAGGTGAAAAATGGGCGCTGTGGAAGTGTATGTGTAAAATGGGCGCTGTGGAAGTGTAGGTGTAAAAATGGCGCTGTGGAAGTGTAGGTGTAAAATGGGCAATGTGGAAGTGTAGGTGTAAAATGGGCGCTGTGGAAGTGTAGGGGTAAAATGGGCACTGTGGAAGTGTAGGTGTAAAATGGGCGCTGTGGAAGTGTAGGTGTAAAATGGGCGCTGTGGAAGTGTAGGTGTAAAATGGGCACTGTGGAAGTGTAGGTGTAAAATGTGCACTGTGGAAGTGTAGGTGTAAAATGGGCGCTGTGGAAGTGTAGGTGTAAAATGGGCGCTGTGGAAGTGTAGGTGTAAAATGTGCACTGTGGAAGTGTAAAATGGGCGCTGTGGAAGTGTAGGTGTAAAATGGGCGCTGTGGAAGTGTAGGTGTAAAATGGGCGCTGTGGAAGTGTAGGTGCAAAATGTGCGCTGTGGAAGTGAAGGTGTAAAATGGGCGCTGTGGAAGTGTAGATGTAAAATGGGCGCTGTGGAAGTGTAGGTGTAAAATGGGCGCTGTGGAAGTGTAGGTGTAAAATGGGCGCTGTGGAATTGTAGGTGTAAAATGGGCGCTGTGGAAGTGTAGGTGTAAAATGGGCGCTGTGGAAGTGTAGGTGTAAAATATGCATTGTGGAAGTGCAGGTGTAAAATGTGCATTGTGGAAGTGTAGTTGTAAAATGGGCGCTGTGGAAGTGTAGGTGCAAAATGTGCATTGTGGAAGTGAAGGTGTAAATTGGGCGCTGTGGAAGTGTAGGTGTAAAATGGGCGCTGTGGAAGTGTAGGTGTAAAATGGGCGCTGTGGAAGTGTAGGTGTAAAATGGGCGCTGTGGAAGTGTAGGTGTAAAATGGGCGCTGTGGAAGTATAGGTGTAAAATGGGAGCTGTGGAAGTGTAGGTGTAAAATGTGCATTGTGGAAGTGCAGGTGTAAAATGTGCATTGTGGAAGTGTAGGTGTAAAATGGGCGCAGTGGAAGTGTAGGTGTAAAATGGGCGCTGTGGAAGTGTAGGTGTAAAATGGGCGCTGTGGAAGTGTAGGTGTAAAATGGGCGCTGTGGAAGTGTAGGTGTAAAATGGGCGCTGTGGAAGTGTAGGTGTAAAATGGGCGCTGTGGAAGTGTAGGTGTAAAATGGGCGCTGTGGAAGTGTAGGTGTAAAATGTGCATTGTGGAAGTGCAGGTGTAAAATGTGCATTGTGGAAGTGTAGGTGTAAAATGGGCGCTGTGGAAGTGTAGGTGTAAAATGAGCGCTGTGGAAGTGTAGGTGTAAAATGGGCGCTGTGGAAGTGTAGGTGTAAAATGGGCGCTGTGGAAGTGTAGGTGTAAAATTGGCGCTGTGGAAGTGTAGGTGTAAAATGGGCGCTGTGGAAGTGTAGGTGTAAAATGGGCGCTGTGGAAGTGTAGGTGTAAAATGGGCGCTGTGGAAGTGTAGGTGTAAGATGTGCATTGTGGAAGTGCAGGTGTAATATGTGCATTGTGGAAGTGTAGGTGTAAAATGGGCGCTGTGGAAGTGTAGGTGCAAAATGTGCATTGTGGAAGTGAAGGTGTAAAATGGGCGCTGTGGAAGTGTAGGTGTAAAATGGGCGCTGTGGAAGTGTAGGTGTAAAATGGGCGCTGTGGAAGTGTAGGTGTAAAATGGGCGCTGTGGAAGTGTAGGTGTAAAATGGGCGCTGTGGAAGTGTAGGGGTAAAATGGGCGCTGTGGAAGTGTAGGTGTAAAATGGGCGCTGTGGAAGTGTATGTGTAAAATGGGCGCTGTGGAAGTGTAGGTGTAAAATGTGCATTGTCGAAGTGCAGGTGTAAAATGTGCATTGTGGAAGTGTAGGTGTAAAATGGGCGCTGTGGAAGTGTAGGTGTAAAATGGGCGCTGTGGAAGTGTAGGTGTAAAATGGGCGCTGTGGAAGTGTAGGGGTAAAATGGGCGCTGTGGAAGTGTAGGTGTAAAATGGGCGCTGTGGAAGTGTAGGTGTAAAATGGGCGCTATGGAAGTGTAGGTGTAAAATGTGCATTGTGGAAGTGCAGGTGTAAAATGTGCATTGTGGAAGTGTAGGTGTAAAATGGGCGCTGTAGAAGTGTAGGTGTAAAATGGGTGTTGTGGAAGTGGAGGTGTAAAATGGGCGCTGTGGAAGTGTAGGTGTAAAATGGGCGCTGTGGAAGTGTAGGTGTAAAATGGGCGCTGTGGAAGTGTAGGTGCAAAATGTGCATTGTGGAAGTGAAGGTGTAAAATGAACTTTTGGGGGTTAAGTGTAAAATACACATTATGAAATGGTAAGTGTAAAATGGACATTATGGAGGGGTGAGTGTAAAATGGTCATTATGGAGGGGTATGTGTAAAATGTACATAATGGAAGGGTATGTGTAAAATGTACATTATGGAAGGGTATGTGTAAAATGTACATTATGGAAGGGTATGTGTAAAATGGACACTATTTAAGGAATTGGTGTAAAACGAACAGTTTTGTTTGATTGAAAATTAACAACAGAACCAAAGAGGATACATTTGGTAGTATATAATTGGGTGGGATATTGGGGAAAAGAAATGTGTTTTACACTAGGCAAGATAGAAAAGTAGGGTATATTGGTAAACATAGAAATAGGTCATATATTGGGCATCATAGAAATGGATGGCATAGTGAGAAACAAATTAATGTGTGTTATTGGGCATAAGAAACACTGAGAAACATATAGATCGGTGGAATATTAGGCAACATAGCAACGGGTTATATATTGGGCAAAATATAATTGGGTCGTATATTGAGATACATAGACGTGGGTGGTACAATGAGCAGCGTAGAAGCGGGCTGTATATTGAGCAACAAATAAATGGCTGATATAATAAGCAGCACAGAAATTGGTGACATATTAAGCATAAAAAATGTGTGATAAAAACTCATATAAATATGTGGTATATTGAGCAACATAGAAATGAGTGATTTATTAGGCTATAAATAAATTGGTTGTGCAATGAGACATAGACATCAGTAATGTTTTAAGCAAACATAGAAGTGGGTGATACATTATGCAACTTGGAAATGTGCATTTAGAGCAAATATTGGGCAACATTGAAATGGGTGCTATATTGGGCAACATATTAACGGGTCGTATATTGGACAGCAAATAAATATGTGGTTAACTGAGAAATGAAGAAATGATATATTTATAGGTGTCTCAGTCTTTGCAGACCATGCGCGTTGCACCCTGTGAGTAGCCTCGCAGTGCACAAACCTGGGCTCTGAATGTGGAGACCCTGGGCTACCCGAACTGCAGGATGCCCCTCTCCGCCTCACTGGTGTAATCCAAAGGAATGCAAAGCATGACAATTTGGCACCAGCTCAGGTGCAAGAGCAGCCGGAATGAGTTCGCAATTTTAAAACCATCCGTCTTAGGTGCTACCACTCGGGATTTTCTGTCTAGGTTTACTCCCGTAGCCCTACCCTCTGCCGACGTTTCCACAAGGCAGTAGAGTCGTTGTCCGCAGATGCTAGTTATTCGAGACATCCGATGATACTCTCATCGTCCCAAGACTAGCCAGCACTTTCTGTGGACTTGTTGGTTTAAAATCAGAGTTCCCTCTCTCCTAGGACAACTGCCTGAACAGGCTAACGAGCTTCGTCTACCCGGGTTTAGAGTCAGAGTTTGCTTTCTCTTAGCCAACCAAGATTATGAGCCCAATCTGCCCGCTCAGTTATAACGCCTGGTACACGGTCGCACCCCACAGCAGACTCTGATATATTAAGCAACATAGAAACGGATGGCATATTGAGCAACATAAAAATGGGTGGTATATTGAGCAACATAGAAATGGGTGGTACAATGAGCAACATAGAAACGGGTGGTGTATTGAGAAACAAAGAAAAAGGTGGTATATTGAGCAACATAGACAAAGTGGTTACATTTATTAAAATATAAATTTGTAGTTTAAAGTACAGCATTTCAATTGATGGTAAAACAAGAAGTTGAAGCGAATAAGTTTACACCGGTCATAGACTCACAACAGTCTGTTTACATCAAAGTCAGTCAACCATAACTTACTAAGACCCTTTTCCTCCTCCAAGTAGCGGTCCTGGAAACAGGCTGCAACAAACACACCTGATTAAGGGATTGGAGATGGAAGAGGGGCGGTAAACCATGTCTCAAAAACACCGTGCTGAAATCGGATGTGTCTTACAGAAAGGCGCAAATATTGCAGTCTTGCTGGAAAACTAAGATTCAACGGCACAAACGGCATGTTTAGGACATACGCAGAAGAAAAAGGCAACAAAGAAGAAGAAGAAGAAGAAGAAGATGAAGAGAAAGAAGAAGAAGAATAAGCGGTGATCATTTATACCATGCTACATCAGAGTAGACTGGATACAGAGAAAGGAATGAGAAGGAAAGGCTAACCCGGAAATCAAAAATACCGTGCTGAAATCAGATGTGTTCTACCAAACGGTGTGAATTTCGCAGCCAAGCTGTAAACCACATCACAACGCACTCCGTTCTCCTGACAACATCCTGCTACTTGTAAAGCCCTTTTTAGGGCTTGGCAGCGTTAGATTGAGAACGCACGAAGAAATAGTAGTAGAAGAAGAAGAAGAAGAAATAGAAGGCGAAAAAGAAGAAGAAGAAAAAGACGAAAAAGAAGAAGAATAAGAAGAAGAAGAAGAAACGGATGATACATTTAACATCCTGGATATAAGTGACAACACAAAATAACCAATAGAGAATTGAGTAGTAAATAATCCTTTCTGATATTATTCTCGATAAAGTCACATGTAGGTAACGGCTCTGTGACCTAATACACACCAACAAATCACGATATCTGCCTTACGACCTCAGGTCATTCGTCAAGGATGAAAAAAAACGAAAGGAAGTAAGAAACACGTTTTTTTATTAATTTCTATACCAATATCTTATGTTACTGAATCCAGTGCGCCTTATATTGACCTGGACTTTGCTGACGACATGGCCTTTATATTTCACACTCAACTCCAAATGCTGAAGTAATAGACAAACCACTATACAGAATCTCTCAGCAAGCAGAAAAAATAAAAATATGAATGCGTCAACAACACGGCAAAGCCATGATTTGGTGGTTTGTTAAAAGCAACATAGATGGCATGTAACAGGTTGTGGGTCTTCGTTGCTCTTGTATTTGAGTTTATTAAGATGGACTCACACATATGTTAACCAACCTCCTCGGAACTTGTCCCAGCGCTGCAAAGATATAAACTGCTCGAGCCTAGTCCGCTAAGCAGGAAATTCTCAACTCGGCTACATCCAGCTCACGCCAGAGATGACACCAGAACAGTGTCATCTGCATCTGTTTAAGTACAGGTCGACCATGACTAGGACTAAGACCAATACATTCGTATTTGTGAGTAACCAATATTTTTCTTCTATTTGTATGTGTGAATTATTCATGTTTTGTCTGTTTTTTTTTAAATTTATTTTTAATCGCGGCAAACTAAAACCGCTCATTTTATGTGTATTGTTTTTGTGTAAGTTCTTTTTGTTAGTTTTGTTGGGTCTTGACAAATGATTTCTTGCTATAACAAAGGTATCGTTTTGTATTTGTCTAATTGCAGTCAATGAGCCGTTACCTTTATGTGTTTTTATCGATGTCCAGTAGCGATGCGCTTTGATCAATTGACATTGATCTCGCGATCTATATGTCTATCTTCAGTCCACTTTTGTCGTTAGACGTCGTGGGGAGGTGTGACCTCCTTTGTTTCATATTTGTTAGCAAAATCTGTTGGTGACTTGCCAGGTCAGTCTCAGTATGTGCTACCAACCTAACGGCGTGACGCCTCTGGAATATATGATCACCTATTTTTGAAACTGGTGGTTATGGAAGGGTAAATAAGAGAAAGCTGGCCCTGCAGTCTGTCAGGCGCCATCTATGCCGTAACGTTAACCACATAATCAGGTCCTCTTTTTACGACATATGTGCGGTGAGAATCCCTATAATAATGTGAATACATTTTTATCTTGAATTTGGTACCAGCAGCGACCATTAATCCTACTCTTTTAGATTTTCAAATGCCAAGGAATTTTTAATATGCGCGCCATGATAACACGAGTGTCCGATCTTACTACCCAGAGATCGGAGACGATTTTTACCAAATGATCCATGGGAAATAATCCCGGTCTCCACCGTGATTTTAACCGACATCCTCGACACCCGAGGCGAACACCTTACCTCTAGACCACTGTGTTGTCCCCACACCCCGCCCCCACCCCATTTCTACGAATTTCGCAATGAGCACCATGAAAATGTACGGCAATATAACAAGAAAGGCATTATATTTTAACGTGTGCAAGAACATGCTCGTACATGTATTTGATGCCGATATTATAATTGGCGCCGATAACAAGGATTAGATACAGTGCGTTGTTAGGCGACGGCTATCAAGAAAGCGTGAAATGTATCGGACGAAGCTAGTAATATAATTGTCGTAACAGGTAAAGTTTATCGCGGAGGGCGTGAGATGAAGATGGATTATATTGTTGCAGTTCTTATAGAGCTGAGAAGGATGAAGAAAAAGAAAACACGGTGAGAGGGTCGAGGATATAAGGAAGATGAAAGAATGAATAGAGGCAGGATCATCTTTGTTGTTGTTGTTTGCCAACAATGAGAAGATTTAGTCTTTTGTACGCCCTAAAACGGACGTTAAGTGGCAGGTTCTCGTAGTTGTCCTCACATCCCGAGCGTGCTGATGAAGTTGGACCGAGGTCCTACAAGCGGCTGGGCTGTGATTGGCTTCATCTGCATGTCACTCACTACTACGGAGATCACATTGATCCCTCACCTTGCTAGCGAAGTTGCCATGAAAACAGCCCGTTTCCAGAAAGGGATACGAGGAAGCCGAGGTAAGGGTCTTGTCCAGTATGTCTTCTCTGGCCCTGACTAACATGTCTGATCAGTATGTCTTGCCTGACCCTGACTAACATGTCTGATCAGTACGCTTTTCCCGACGAGACGTTCGTCTTTCTACCCCATGATCATCACAAAATACGATAATATTAAGACAAGCAAGTCCTGCCGTTGGGAGTATATATTTAGTCATTATTTGACTACACATGAGATTGTTGCAGACATGGAGAGATCATTTCTTATTCTCCATAACATGTCTTTCCTAACTACAAAGGAAGTACAATCGTAGATGCGAATAGATTAGAGTTTATCGTTACCTGGAGGTAACTGAGATGCTTGGTTGGTCATACTGACCAAGACCAAAATATGTCTTCCATGTAGCGTTCCCTGAAATTTTCAAAGCAGTCTGACTGACGAGATGTGGAACGATGTGATCCCCGAAGTAGTGAGTGTCCTGCTGATGAAGCCAAATGTAGATCAACCGCCTGGAGAACTGCGGTCAACTTTTATCAGAATACTCGGGTTGTGAGGAAAGCTATTACAACCTGCCACTTAACGTTCATGCGGACAAAAGAGTAAACTTCATCATAGTGTGCATTAAACAACAACAATAACAACACCAACAATCGTTATCCGTGATCCCCATGGTAGTAAGTGACACGACGCAGATGAAGCCAAGCATAGCAAAACCACATAGAGGACTACGGTCCACCTTCATCAGCACGCTCGGGATGTGAGGGAAGCTACTGCAACCTGCCAATTGACGTCATTGTGTACTACTCATTGTGGGCATTCGTGAACGACAATAAGAACCTGGAAATTGAACTTGCTTCCAGTTATGGTAATATGTGTCAACTCTAACATATGTTCTATTCAAACGCTGAACTGAATTAGACAGAGATGAAATGATAGATGGTGTGACAATGAAACGATCGTCTTGTTGAAACAGAATTACACGATCTCTGAAGACGTAAGCGTAATGCAGATGAAGTCTAGTTTCAAACAACTGTCTGTAGGATCCAGGTATGCTCGAGTTATGTACAATGCTGCAACTAACGGTTTTTATTAAGGGGCCACAACATATACAAGCTATTCATCTTGGACATTCAACAACAACAGCAACACATCATCATACGAGGCGTGTTCAAATGAAACCGCACCAAAATGCAACAAGTGAACATACGTACGTTGCGCATGATGACGTCACCTCTGATGTAAACAGCATATACAAACCGTCAAATTTGCTAAATTCCATTATCCCCCCACTCAAAGTTTCTTCAGCAGACCGTTGAGAACATAGCGGGTGTGATACGGAATCGTCCAAGAGTTGATCAGCGAGCGGTGATTCGGTTTCTAACAGCTAAAGAAAGTCGACCAGTCGACATTTATCGCAGAATTCAGGTAGCGTATGGTGACGAAAGTGTGTCAAAAACAACAGTGAAGAGCTGGGCAATCCACATCAGCCAGCTGTTATAGTTGCCCCATTCTCCTACTGAGCAGAAATAAAATATGCAAATTCCAGCTTGTATTAAAAAAGGTACAACTTAACTTATTCGAAATGATCTCAGACAGTTTACATGCTCTGAAATTTGGACAATCCTTAAAATGTTGTTTTCTTAAACACTATCAAAAAGTAGAAATCGTGTTGATATTAGACACAAAGAGATTATTAGCCCTCAATAGTTCTCAAACTTACCGCGTTGCTCCTTTTGAGCAACTCTCACAAAAGGCAGGAACAGGGTTAATTTCATCTTTTTGTTTGTGTTATGTGTATAACCTCTGTCGAGGTCAGTCAACGAACATCAATGCACCCTTCGCGTGAATTACGCGTGTGCAGTTTTCTATAATATGTTTCTTTGTATTGCTATCCACCTACTTCTTTATTATTATTTTTTCTGATCCTCAGGAAAATGAGTTATTCACATTTCTTTTCATGTATCGCCGGATTTTGCTGATATGAATAGAGACTTGTGTCTATCTCTGACTTATATTGACATGAAGCTAGACCTCTGTTTATCATGGACTTCCTTCATATAAAATAATGCGGCATGCACAAAAATAAGGGTTTGGGCTTATAATGAGAAATTAATCTAATATTAGGCGCCACCTTATGAAAGCTAGACCGGATATTACCGTTTTATTAGCACATTTCTAAGACCCCTTGATCTTGGTTCAAGTTAATGTTTTAGAGCAGGACTAAATCTTTATTTTGATATCATAATACAACTTCAAAGTCAAGATTCCTTCAGAAAATCATTGTTACAGTAAGTGTAAATTACGTTTTAAAAATGTTGTCGTTATCTGTGAAGGGAATTACATAAAAAGCGGAGTTAATCAGTAGGCTACATAAGTAGCCACTTATTTTATTTTATGGGCAACTGACAATATTGCACTTCGGCATACTTATAGGCGCGTATATATAAATATATATATATATAATCATGACGTGTTTGAAAACTAAATGTTAAATGATCCAATCATTCTCTGGTTGTACATACCTCTGATCTGATCTCCAAATCTTGACAATGGATGCTCCACTCATGTCTGTTGCTCATTCATTGATTGCAGAGCCGCCAAATTTAAAGCCGTTGCTGATTGGAAGTCCTACTTATGTAACATATCTTAGCCAATAAAGTAGGTATTTTAATAGACATCGTTTAATGTTAAGGGTTATTAAAAAGTTTAAAGCCGTTTTATTATATTTCTTCGTATTGTTGACGATTCATGAATCGAGATAATCACTCACAAGACACCTTCCAAAATCACAAAGCGACGGTGTTGAGTTAGTACAGCTGAACCTAGACGAGCATAAATTTGCTTGTTCACAACGTAGCGGGTACGTAAGTTGTGCTGCACGATTCAACTAATTCCAACCATGACTGACGCCAGAATTATGGGTAAATATGACGCCATCAGGGTAGAAACGTTTCATTGGTTCTACTAAAAGTGAGCCGGAACTGAGATAGTAGTTTGATCTGGTGTTCGTGAGATTTTTGTGACTTTGTCAAGGAGAATATTGCGGACTTAAAGCAAACGCAAAACATGCACTAATAAAACCACAGACTTTTGAACAAGCAGACTGACAGTGCTATAAGTGGAAGTTTAACTTTGCGCGGGAACAAATAGCGATAAAAGCTGGTTCAGAACAAGGTTCGAGAACTTGAGACCGAAGACCTGGAAGAGGAAGATTGTGTGGAACAAGTAGATGAGACAGACGATGAGCTGACATATTCAATTTGACTTCAAATTTCCCTTAGAGAAATGAGGTAACTATGAGTATTTTCTATGTTTAAGATAGCCAATGCAGTAAAGATCAGGGTAGCAGAATAACACATTTCATTTACGAAAGACTCTGAAGTCAAGGTAGAATAAATTAGTCACGTGGTTCCAGAGTCGATGGACAAAGCTTCGAAGATCAACGAAATATGATGGGGAAGAAAAACGTTTAGTAGTTTGTTGTCTCAAAGCGTCTAACGATCAGATCGTAATTTCCAGACGACTAAGACTCCTGAATAAATAAATATATATATATATATATATATATATATATATATATATATATATATATATATATATATATATATATATATATATATATATGCACACATACGAGGCATGTTCAAATATGAAATTGGACCTAACTGCAGCTAGTCAAAATACGTACAATACATATCATGACGTCATTTCGGGTGTAAACAACACATACCAAGCGTGCATTTTGAAAATGAAATTATCCTGGACTCATAGTTTCCTCAGTGAAGAACTGGACAACGATGCTTACAGAAGGACCAGAGTTAACGAAAGATCTTCCCAGACCAAGTTGGGCGCATATTGTTGCGTCAGAAGATACCATCGCAAAATTGATGCAGCAGCTCGGGTGGACCGTCGCCGGAACTTACGTTTGCCACATTTTTGTCACTATACACTGCATGCATTCTGTGATAAATGTCAACTTGTCGACTTCTTTCAGCTGTTAGAAACCGGATCACCGCTCGCTGATCAACTCTTGACGAATTCCGTATCACACCCGCCATGTTTTCAACGGTCTGCTGAGGAAACTTTGAGTTGGAGGATAATGAAATTTTGCAAACATGGCGGCTGGTATGTGCTGTTTACATCATAAGTGACGTCATCTTTCGCATCGTACGTATGTTTCCTCGGTGCAGTTGGGCCCTGTTTTATTTGAATACGCCTCGCGTGTGTGTGTATATATGTATATATATATATATCATACTTTCAAGAGCTTTTGACGAGACCAGCATCAGACAACCCACCAGACATCCCATCAGCAGAGGAGGACCTAAAGATCAACTGTGGTAATCCAAGTTAAGAAGAGATTAGAAGAGCAATATAGTTTCTAAGGAATGGAAAAGCACCAGGACCTGATGGGATACCACAGGACGCCATATAATCAGATGTTGAAACATCTACTAACATGCTCCACAACTTGATGGGCGCTACCTGGGAGCAAGAAAGTTTACCAAAAGATTGGAGAGAGCGCTGCCTAGTGAAATTGCCTAAGAAGAGAGATTTACAGGAATGAAAAATCATAGAGGAATAAAGTTATTATCAGTATTGGGAAAGGTATTAAATATAGTAATACTAGAAATGTTGAAAGAGGCAGTGAATAACAAGATACGGGGTGAGAAGTGGGGTTCAGGCAGAATAAATCATGCATTGGCCAGATAACCACATTGCGGATAAATGTGAAGCAATCATTGGAATGGAATTCGAGTTTGTCCATCAATTTCGTTGATTATGAAAAGGCTTTCGACAGTTTGGACATAGATATACTCTGGAAACTTTTGAGGCACTATGGAATTCATCAAAAGCTCACACACATAATTAGACAGACGTATGAACATATGCAATGTAGAGTTGTACACGAAGGGCAATTCACAGAGTCATTCAAAATTAAATCAGGGGAACGACAGGGTTGCTTCCTGTCGCCTTACCTGTTCATTCTGGTAGTAGACTAGATTATGAAGTAACAAAATATGAGAGAAATGGAATACAGTGACCGTGAATAAACAGCTGGGTGGCTTGAATTATAACCCTTCTGTGCCAAAACGAAATGTAAAGCAAACTGGAAAGCCTGGATTATACCTCTAAACAAGTCGGTTTGAAGATCCACGAGGAAAGAGCAACAAAAATTAGGACCAATGCAACAAACACAGAACCAATCCGGCTGAGAGGAACGCCACTGGAAGAGGTAGAGGTATTGACACACATAGGAAGTCTCATCAGCAAGGAAGGAGGGACAGACGACGATATAACAACAAGGATACAAAAAGCAAGAGTTACATTCGGAATGTTGAAACCCAAGTGGAACTCCATGGAAATAGGTAGGAAGACAAACATTTTTTTTCTAAAAACTGTCATACGACATTTTTCCTTTTGCTGGGGTAGTCGAGGAGTTTTTGAAGGCTGAGGACTACAAACCGCTTCGCCACTGCTGTCGCCACGTCGTATGCTGGCTATGTTTGTGATTTCATCCTTAACAGAAAAACAACATCTTGCATACCGGGGATTCGAGCCGCTGCCCTCCTTGTAGGCAGGCAGGCCTCGAAACCATTCGGCCACGCGCTCCTCAGACAAACATAAGGAGTTTCAATTCAAATGTGAAGCCAGTCCTGCTATATGGAGCTGAAAGCTGGAGGATGACCAAACGCAATGACAGCAGGCTGCAGGGTTTTGTAAACAGATGCCTGAGAAAGATTCTTGGTATAAAATGGTTTGACAAAGTTACAAACGACAGTCCGAGAGCGAGACAAGATCAATTGGAACAGGAAATCTTAGGAAAAAAGTGGAGATGGATGTGCCATACATTAAAGAAGCCCCAGGCCAGTATCGAAAGGCAATCCCTGTCATGGAAACCCCAGGGAAGTAGAGGCATAGGCAGACCAAGGAATACACGGAGACGAGATCAGGAGGCGGAAGTAAAGAAAACAGGAAAAAGCCGGAAGGAAGTGGAAATGATTGCACTGAACAGAACTGATTGGTGTGGGTTGGTTGATGGCCTATGCACCCCTGGGTAGTAGAAAGCGAAAGAAAAATATTTACATATATATATATATATATCCTATCAACAGTACTGTTTTACTTGGAACCTCCAAGTTATTGAAAGAGATTTTCAGAACATCTTTCAAGTTCAACGAAATATAGTGAGGACAAAAATTGCCTAATAATTTCTTTACTCAGATGATCATTAACACCATATCGAAATTTCAAAGAGAAGAAAACTAGAGCTAAATTAAAAGCAAGTCCGGACCACAAAGGTTGTTTTTAGGATTCAACACCAAGAACCGTGTTATTAAACGAACGTATCGATTTAGCTTAGTAGTTTAGTCAGTGCAGAAATCTGTAGAAATCAGTTCAGTTTAGAAGATTCAACCTTCGTCCCAGTGAAGGGAATAATATAATATTGTGTGAAGTTTAATGTCATTATCAGTTGTGTGAAGTGAATAATATAATAAAGTGTTAATTATCGTTAATTTGTATCAAGAATTTGTGTCCGTCACTTCTGTTTTTTAGTTACATAATCCCACTACACAAGTCATAGCTAATGTATAGAAATAGTCAAAATAAAAAGCTCCGACAACCCAGAGAAGTCATGTAGCAGTAATTCATCAACTAGAGAAGGCTTCGTCGAAGATCAGATTACCCAGACTGTTACACTTATCCATTATAAGATATTCCAATTATGAAAGCGATGATTTCTTGTCTTTAACTGATTAACTCTTTTCAGCCGTTTTTTTGGATTATAGTTTGTATTTACAATGCCATATAGCTGATATATTGTCTTGAACAAGGGTAACACAAACACATATATATATATATATATATATATTAATAGTGCCGATAGTTTTACTTCGTTAAAAAAAAAAAACATGTCTGTCAAGTAGATATTAATAAGATGGCCGGCGCAATTCCCTGAGAAACAACTTTTTCTAAGTCAAATAAAACTAGGATGTTACAATGGCATTATCGACATCTAGAAGGGCATATGTTTATATTAATAATAATAATAATAATACACCTAGGCTTCGAAGACCCGTCATATTGCCGATTGTCTGTGACCAAGTCCATTAAGTGTGTTGCTCTGATAATAGTTGCCCATCGCAAGCAAAGATGGCGACATCATGAGATTGTTGCTGTTAAATGTGTTTTTTATAGCTGTAAAAGCCAATCCTGGAACGACACATCCTGCCACATAATCGCACTTTTATATTGAAACATAAAGCAACAACAGTTTCTTGCTTTATATTCCCATTTTTAGCCGCCTTGTTTAGCTCAACTAATGAGACGGTGGTTGTTGGGGCGTTTCTTTATTTGGTTCATTGATTGGGATCCTTGTCTTCCACAATTTGTCGGTGGGTGTCAATCCAGTGCACGTTGCTTACAGAAAAGCAACAAGACCGATTGAGTTCTTCATTAAACATGGCATCAGAGGTGTTGTACAGGTCTCGAGGAAGACAATGCAAGATGAGTGGTACTCTTCATAGACGCGCTGTCAGTGGTTGTGAAATTGGGGAGCCAAAAAAGACATATATAAAAGAACTAAGAGTGATACTCTATAAATTATGTTACCTGTTGTAGAGAGTTGTGATGCAGTGGATTCCGTCTCAGTGGAACATTCTTGGCAATAAAGAGGCTGACAGACTGTCAAGGGAAGATGGAAAGCCACCTCAACTTGATATAGGTGTAACTTGAGGAGGCCAAGAGGTTTACCAGGTGTAGATACAGGAACTAGTAGGAAGCAGAGCTCACGGGTCATCAACCAACAAAAATCATATTACCAGCTCAAGAGAGGTGAGCGCGTAGTAATCTTTAGACTCCGCACAAGTCAAGACAGATTGAGATATCATCTATTCACCAAACTAAAAGTAGGAAATACTGATGAATGTGTTTGCGGCACTAACAAAAGGACTGCAGAGAATGTGTTACAAAAGTGTCGACGATAGGATGAGCAAAGAACGCATGAGTAGCAATCACTACTACCATTACTAGACAACCTCTATGGAGACGGAGGGGAAAGTCATTGAGTTATAACATTTTTATTATAATGTGCATGGACGAGTTTGCACAACGGACAATCTTATTTCAGAACATACAATGATTATTTAGCAATACTGCACGTCGGGAATTAGACGATCGAGCAGAATGCTTCAGCACAATTTAGTGCACAACATAACGGCCTTACTGTCGACTTGCACCGTGGAAGAACAACGATGGTGTGAAATCTAAAATCTTCAAACGAATGAAGGTTCAGTCAGTATTGAGACAGTTGTTTGAGTCAGAGTAGAGTGTATGATATGCTAGAAAGATTTTGAAACGAAAGACAAAGTCATTGATGAACCGCGGCGTTGACCAGCAAGGGAGGCAACTGACAAAGAGTAACAGCAGATCGACCATCTAGTCCGTGACAATCACTAGTTACTAATGATGAAAAAGCCGTAGATTTCAACGTAAGTCGCGGAGCTGTGCACACCATTGTCCATGATGACCTCGGTTATAGGAATGCGAGTAGCAGATACATCTCAAGACAGCTGACAACGAAGTCATGGAGGTGGTGCAAAATTGGTTAAAGGTCACACCAACATACTTTTTTAAAGAAGGCATCCACAATCTTTGGGACAGGTGAATAAAATGTGTAGCTGACCATGTTGACTCTGTAGAGAAATACGACGCACAATATTTCCGGGTGGTACCATATAAACATGTCAATAACATTGTTCATACTTAATTACTTTCCCTCGTAATCTCATTCTGTCCTAGCCCCGTTAACATGACATCATTCGGTCCTAGCTCCGTTAACCTGACACCATGATGTCCTAGCCCCGTTAGCGTGACTACATGATGTCCTAGCACCGTTAGCGTGACTACATTAGCATGCGGCCTTAGGTCCGTTAACATTACTTCATGCTGTCTTATCTCCATTAACTTGACTTCATGCTATTATAGCTTCATTATCTTGACTTCATCACCCCATGGTCCACTTTCTTATATTGATATGGGTGTTGTATGGTTAACTTGACTTTATGTGTCTCTTAGTGCTTTACCTTAACCTAAAACGGTCTCTGGACTATTACCTTTTACTTCCTACTAACCTTGGTTCATTATCGTAACATAATACTGCCCTTAATGTTTCTTAACTTCAAATGACCATTGGTCCATTAACTAGGCTTCCTTTGCTCAGCGTTACTTAATAGTTGTTAACTGTTATATTGACTTTATAGAAGCCTATAGTCGCTTGAACAAGTACAGAGTTTCTCCTATCTAGGTCATGTCATAACGGAAGAAGGCAGCTGTGTAAAAGAAATCAGAAAAAGAATAGGTATGGCCAAGATGGTATTTGACAACATGCGACACATACTGACATCCAAACAGATAAATCAGAATTTGAAAATGAGAATTTTCAGGTTTTATGTATACTCGTCACTACCCTATGGCGCAGAAACATGGACATTGAATAACAAGTTGGAAAAGAGTATTGAAGGCTTCTTAATGTGGGTTTATAGAAGAATGACTCGCATTTCTTAGAAAAAAAGAAGAAAACAAATTTTGAGGTATTGGAAATGCTGAGGGTGAAAAGAGAAATAATGACCGAAATCAGACTCATACAGTTACTTTATTTTGTTCATATAAAAAAACATACCTCCTTGTTGATGACCATACTGGAGGGTAGGGTGGAAGGTAGTCGTTCAATAGGCAGACAACGCTTTAAGTGGGTGGAAAACATCAGGAGATGGACTGGAAAAAACCTCTCAGATTGCACAATTACAACAAAAGATAGAGTACACTGGAGATCTATTGCAACCGACCTTCGAGGCGGAGATTACACCTGAACTGAACTGAGTCACTTAACATGAATTCAAATGGACCTTTATCTATTAACTTGACTTCATTGCGAGCAGTGTTCATCTACTGAAAATGTTCTGTGCAAGAAGCACATTGTTGTACTTACGATTGAGATTTATTTGGCACACACGTTCAGAGTGATTTGTTAACACATAGTAAACAAACACACGCACACACCCACACAGGCAGGCACATCATTCAAACATGCATTTACACATACACACGGTAAGGAACACGAACACACACCACGAAACATACAGGGACACGAGATATAAACACACACTCCAACACAGACGTACACGTATCAACACACAAATATACACACGCACATATAGACATCCCGTTGATAAATATCATTTGAGCACACATACGCACATGAATACGCATTGCGTGCACGAACATACACACACGTAGGCACACAAAGCGGATACACTCGCACATCATTAAGATAACATATGCATACATACACCGATCAAAGGCACAAGAACAGAGAGACATGATGCAAACAAATACATATATCTATATATCTATCTTCAGTCCACTTGTGTCATTAGACCTCGTGAGGAGGTGTGACCTCCTTTATTTCATATTTGTTGGCAAACCAGGTGACTTGTCAGGTAAAAACCAAGTGTCTGTTACCAGCCGTTATGGAATATACAGTCGCCTATTTTTGGGGCTGGTGTTAGCGGAAGCGAAAATTAGAGCACGGTAGATTCACAGCCTGCCAAGCGCCGTCTATGCCACTCCTCTAACCACATAACGAAGACATGATGCTATAGCCACATAGTCCCCTTATTGCGACATATTTACTGTGGGGCGAGAATCCTTCGAATAATTTGAGTAAATTTTAAACTCGAATTTTTCCTACTCTTTTCGATTTCCAATTGCCATATGATTTTTAACGTGCGCGACACTGCACACGGATATCTGATCTCACTACTTAGAGATTATGTACATTTTTGACCGGATGATCCACGTCAGAAAAATGCCTCTTTCCACCGTGATTTGAACCCGCGACCTCTAGCACCCGCGGACGAACACTTTAACTCGAAACCAACGAGTCTCCCAACAAATACATATACGGACATATATCATCAGAACAGACTCACACGTGCATCGAACGATTACACCCACACACCAATACACGAAAACATACGCATAAAGACACATTCATGTGTATACACCAACCATACAGAAACACATACACACCCCGTTCAAACACACACACACATAAACGCACACGCACAAACACTGAGACATCTTCGAGCGACCCTCTTGTTTATTCTTACAACACAACTCGGTAAAAAGACAGCGAACGAAAGGCCGAATGCAGGTCTCGAAGGTGGAAAGACCAATATCGCGGGTTTTCCTCTTAATTAAAAGAGCAAGTAAAATGTAAGGACGGGAACTACCAATTGAAATTGCCGGGGTTTTAAAGTGCGGAATTTTTGTTCCCCCTGTAGAGACGTACGGGTAGTGCTCATAAAACTGAGGACACTAAAAATATGCACTGAGTAACACTTGTATGTGAATGGCTCAGTGCTTGATCCCTTACTATTGAAGTCGAGTCCAGGCCATAACCCGGAACACTGGATCCAAACCTGGAGTATGTCAGCCAACAGGAATATTACACGCTTTTGGAGTTGTACGCGAAGCCGAGTACCTTGATTGGATCCAGGAAACCTTTACGAGGGAGGATAGAATGGGTTTACTGTACCCGCGTGTTGGTCGTAAAAGCCGACTAAGGAGAGTTGTGAATGGGGTTTGCATGCCCTTCATGTAGAACACATTACTACAGAAAGCACCATTGTCAAAGCACACGTGTGTTTTTTGGCACGCGCTTCGTTTTTATCCTGTGGTGAACCAATTGCACGTGGAGTAGGCGAAGGTAATATGAAGGGAAGAGAGTCTATTTTTCGTGACAAAGGCACTGGATTCTTCTTCTTCTTTTTCTTCTTCTTCTTCTTCTTCTTCTTCTTCTTCGTCTTCTTCTTCTTCAGATCGCTTTCAGACGTGAACTTGCATGTATCTATATATTTAAGGATGGTAGTTGACATCCTGGGGTTGTTGGTATCTCCATAGAGATTGTCCTGGTACAGTATTGGTGGGGCTACATGTACTGTCTCTGTTCCGAGTTGCACTGTCTCTGTTCGGAGTTGCACTGTCTCTGTTCGGAGTTGCACTGTCTCTGTTCGGAGTTGCACTGTCTCTGTTCGGAGTTGCACTGTCTCTGTTCGGAGTTGCACTGTCTCTGTTCGGAGTTGCACTGTCTCTGTTCGGAGATGCACTGTCTCTGTTCGGAGTTGCACTGTCTCTGTTCCGAGTATGTAGACGCCTTTTAAACAGATATTCGAACGTTATTTAGCCAGTGATGTAGACACATTCATTTGTATTTTCTATCCATAGCTTGAAGAACAAATACTTTTTCAATCTGTTGGAACATGTGCAGAGTGTAAAGATTACCTCATCTTCACCTTCACTTCTGATTGTATGCGTCGTTTAGTTGTTGACCTGTGCGCTCTGCTGTCCATTTGATTCTGCATCTACACCAGGTTAACCTCTTGACCTCTACAAACGGATTACTTTCCACCTTCTCTTGACAGTATGTTAGCCTTTTCATTACCATGAATGTTGCAATAAGATGGAATCCATTGTTTCAATATTCATGGACACGCGACCACGTTTGTAAACTGCATAGTGCAGTGAAGGATAGCGCGCTTGCTCAACTTTAACTGTATTAAACTCATAATGTAACAGATGCGACACGACAGATCTAGAGCTCACATCTTCAGCTACGGTATGTGGCTGCGTGGTGTGGAGTTTACGGAAATAATAATGTTCGTGTATGTGTCTGAGGCCCGTTGCGTCTTTCACATACATGACCCCCTGCTGCGGCGTGGTTCCAGGTCTCGTCCAGAGCAGAGATGGAGGCTGCTATTTACTTAAGTCATACTGTACTGGGACGACCTGTTCTGTGCCACCAGCCGGTCGGGGGAAGAGTTTTGGTGCTGAGGTACGACTTGTGGGTCGGGGTTTCCTGGAGCAGCCGTACAACATAACCGAACAAAGAAACTCGACGACTGTCAAGTGTTTCTGAAATTGAGAGGCGGCCTGTTTTAGCAGATGCCTCCATTTTGCAGATGTAGTCGTGTCATCGGATGCCCATCATACGCCGCTGGTTGCGCATGTAGAATGTCTCCAGTCTTGACTTGTTATATTGAGTAATGTCCAGGGTTTCAAACCATAAAGCAAGAACTGAGACCACGCATGACTGGGACCACGAAGGAATAGGACCACGCAGGACTGGTATATGCAGATTTTTGATTCAATAGATATCTTGCAGTTACTCTACACACGTCGTAAGTCGTCCATAGCAGGTGATGCTAGTCCGATCAGCCTTGGCATATCGGACACGCCCATCGGATGATATCATGCTGCCAATATAGATAAATTCGTTGGGGTCTTCCGCAGTGTTACCTTACGTTTTAATACTCTTAGGTATTGTTTACGGAAAATTGACGGATATATAATCCGTGTTGTCTAACGATGGAGATAAGAACATTGAAGATATCTCTTCGACACCAAATCACCAAATCACCAGATGTTCAGAACTTCTTTTACCGACATCATAGATGTCGCGTTGTTACTAAAATTCAGATGGGTCGCCATATGGTGCGTATTTCGGATAACAGATGGACACGTAGAGTGGCGTTCTGGTGGTTCTACAGCAACAGATGTTCTCATGAGCGAGGCTGTTGAGAAGCGATGGCTTGGCGGAGGCCCTGGGTCCATCATGGTACATCATAACAAAAGAGCGAAATTAGTTTACTCAACATTTGCTTGGCTTACACCAGACACATTTACATAATTACATATCAGGATTTATATATTTTTGACTGCAATCATTATTCTTCGTTCCTTTAGGTCAATCTTTGCTTAACTCCCAAGTGCCACAAGCGCGTGTCCAATTGATTTGTCATCTATCATTAAAACTTCTGCAGCAGTTGTGAAGGCCTGTGCCTGTGCTCTGAAATTATTTGCAATTGTTCTGTTTGTCACAAATAGCTTTATTTGTGTGCTGCTTTTTAGACTCACTAAGGTTCTTCCAACTGCCTTCGTCGGTACATGAGTTACAGATCAACTTGTATTTACATTGGTTGAGCTGTTGCGTGAGTAGTGTTGCTTTACGTATTTACCAGCTATAGTATCTTCTGTATTTCTATGTACTGGGTTCGATTGTAGGTGGTAAAATTATAATTTGTTTTACTCAGTTGTAAATACGCGTTACTGTTACATGGGAAATAATAGCGGTTAGAAACTGGACACACAATATTACAAAAATATGAGACAACATCGGATCTCTTCTTTTTGTGTCTACGGGAAGGCTCGGTGAAACAGTACGTGTAAAAGAAGGAAACATATCTCATTGTACGTATACCAGGAAGAAACATACCCCATGGTACATGTACCAGCAGGAAACATACCTTTTGGTACGTGCACCACGAAAAAACATACCACATGTTACCTGTACAGGTAGGAAACATACATGATGCTACGTGTACAAGCAGGAAACATACCTGATGCTACGTATACAAGCAGGAACATACTTATGGTACGTGTACAAGTAGGAAACATACCTCATGCTACGTGTACAAGCAAGAAACATACCTTACAGTACATTAAGAACAAGACGTATTCATCACATTATTTGAAACCTAAGCATACTTCATAGTTCGTGTTAAAGAGACATACCTATATTCAGGAAACACGGATATATCACAGCACGTGCATAACGTATTGGATAATATCTCACCTCTTAAGGTAAGCTATAACATGTCAATTAAAACAGTAAAATCTGTCATGAAACTTCTTCGTACATTAACCCTTTACAGGTTAAGCCGTGAAACAGGAAATACATAATCATAGAAACAAGTGCCTTTTCTATTTTGGTCACTCATAGACTATTTGCTTACAAATGATATTTAAATGATGCTTTAGTGTAAAATAAAAGTGAAATTGTGCATTGAACAGAACAATATTTATGGAGCAACATGTATTGAGCACGTTTAGGGTGTATTGAGTTAACATATTCTGGGAATGTTGAAACGTGATGAGGCGTTTACATAATGGAATTGTTTATTTTCGCAAGGGAACAAATTTTAGAACAAAAATGTTTGACTACTTTAGATATTAACAGTCTGAAAATGAAATATATTTGATGTGTTGCAAGAGTTGCGTACATGGAAGAGCACTTCTTCTTTGTCTTTATAGCATATATAAGAAAACATGTCCGTTACTATTTTCTCAAATTTTGTCTCACATCCGCCTGTTTTTCTTGCATCTGCCACTGGGTACTTTTCCGTATGTTCTGTTCTTCTTCTTCTTCTTCTTCTGCGTACACAGTCAGACAGTAACCATTATTTTTTCGAAAAAAGCGGCGGTCATCCTGAGACTCTCGCCACTACCATAGAGCTTGTCTTGCAGTTCCACTGGCAATGGCCACATCTGCTCTCTCTGATCCTCGTATGTCGGGCAGTTCTGCAGCAGATGTTCAGTGGTCATTTTACCAGTACCGCACGGGCATTCGTCGGTACACCCTATCTTCAATTTGTTGAATAGGTGGTACCTCAGTCTGTTGTGGCCAGTGCGAAGTCTGAAGACAACGACCTGCTCTCTTCGGTTCAACTGGTAATAGGCATCGTTTTTGGTGTAACCAGTATGTTCGGTTTCCCATTTGGTCATGTATCTGGCTTTGATAAGCCGTTTTGACTCTTCGTACGTCATACTGGTATCTGTTTGTGGTAGCCTTGCACCTTCTTTTGCCAGTCTGTCTGCCTCCTCGTTGCCTTGGATGTTGCAGTGTGACGGAACCCACTGTACCACTACCCTTTTTGGTGCGGACTGCTGGCACAGTTTGCAGAGTGCTGCTCTTAAGTCATTAAGCTCAGTGTTTTTCTGGCTTTTTAGCGCTGTGACTACGGCGATAGCATCTGTCAGCAGGACTATATGGCTCTCATTTTCACTGTGTGTTACCATTTCTTCCACTGCCGCCCTCAGTGCCTCTGCCTCCGCTCTGAAATTGCTTGTGTACTTACCAGTAGCGAATGACAGTGTTATTTTTCTGCCATTTGGTAGGTTGAGGAATGCTCCTGCCCCTCCGTTCTGTGTAGTGTTTGTTACAGAACCGTCGGTGTATGCATGGGTCCAGTCCATGCTTGGGTAGCTTTTCGTTATGAAGCTTAGGGTAGTGTCTCTCCTTTCTTTTTCAGTCTGGCAGTTTTTGTTTGGTATGTTCTGTTCATTTTATTTGCTTGTCTTTACCTGTGGGTACCAAGACATGGGTTACCTGCAATACTGACTTTGGATTTTGTCATTGTGTGGCCTATCCAGCGCAGTCTTCTTGCCAAGATTTATTGTATCCTGTTTCCTTTCATAAGCTTTCATTTGTTACCCTGTCAAACTAACGCTGGCTCAGAATCTTTCTCAGAAATTTTTTTAACAAAGCCATGCAATCTCTTAAAACTGAGTTTAGCCATCCGTCATGTTTCATCACCATATACCATGACCGACCAAATGTTGGAATTGCAAATACTTAGCTTGGTATGTACCAGCAATAAATAAAGGATACATGAATAGAGGCTTTTGTCCAAAACATACAGCACAAAGTATGGATAAAAGCGGGTACTATATATGGAGGAAACAAGTATGACAAATGAAGACAGTAGAATTGAATGGCATCAAAACCAGATATACCAGAGTCAAGGATAATAAAGATGTTTAAATGAGCGTGAGTAGAGTCAAATGAAATTATACGACAGAAATTCGAAGAAGCTGCAGCAAAAGGAAATATAAAATGACAGGTATGTGTAGACATATAAATGAGAATAAAACATCAGAAAGAAAATTTGATTAGGAATACAAATGATGAGATGAAGAGATATGCAGATATTCAGGCCAACTTTTAAAACAACAATCTCCCCATGATCCCCTAGACATTCAGGCGGCAGAAACGGAACAGCAAGTTAATTGCACGAAACTCAATCCAAAGACAATTTAAAAAGCAATTTTGCTTCTTAAAACCACTGGTCCAGATAAAATCTTTGGAGTAATCTAAACAAACATCCACACGTCAACATAGAAAATTTACCAATCACATTTTGAAGTTTGAGAAATGGAAGATATATTGATAAATTGGCAAGAAGGGTAGGATGCTAAATAAGAGAGATCTACAACAGTGTAGTGTTGTTGTTTGTTCATCAGTTCCAAAGAGGACCACGCTGTTATGTCAATCCTGGAACGGGTTCGCAGACGGCTGATTAAACCAATCCGAGTCAGAAAGTGTCTGTCACACTGAGGACAGAGAAGCACTGTCTGACCGTCAGGCGGAGACAACTCTTCACCTGCCTTTCGTGTCACTCATTTCCGTGAAGTTTCCTGATTCTTGTCTGCTCCATATGTGCCGTGCCAGAGGAGACTCTACTTTGGAAGCCTCTCATCTGACATTTGGACAACATGGCCAGCCCAAGCTGCGATTTGCACAGAGTTGTATTGATGTTTGCTTTGCAATGAGATGACAATATGACTGGCGGGTGATTTGGATTTAAGTGAGGGGTAGTTGTGCACCGTCGTCCCCACTCTCTCGTTATGATTCCATTTGATCCAGTGGCAAGATACGATCAAGGCGACTGGAGCAGTAAATCCGGATTCAGTGGACGACCAAGGGGATGTTTTGTGTCTAGCCTTGCTACAAACGCTCCACATCGAGTTGATGGTAGTCGCATTGATGCCCATTGACCAGCCAGTGGTTCTTCCGTACAGTATGCGGAATCCAGTGTATACACTAAGGGGAATAACGCGATTATCAGTCGTGTCTTATCCACTTGTGCCGTGAAGCGACGTGGAGCGCCGTTGTTTTCTATCGATTTGTACCTGAGGCGGAGAGGGGAGCCCCAGTTTTCTGTCCAGGTCCAATAGCGTCGTTTAAGTAAACATCATCCCATGACGATTTAAAATATCCGCAACATTTCCTATCCGTCTAGTTCTCGGTCTGCCACTGCTACAAAAACCCAATGGTTGTGCGTTCTAGTCGCACAGGTGTAGTTGATCAGGTTGCATTCTTATTAGGTCGCCGAACTACTTGATTTTATTATCATCACTAAATTCAGTGAAATGTCTTGCTTCAACAAAGTTTCGTAAATCTTCATTGCGCATTCAGTCTCTCCTAGTTACATCGGTTGTTTTCTGGAGGCATCTCATCTCACATGCCTTGATCTTTCTCTCTAGAGATTGTGTAGGTAGTCTTGGCACAGAGCGTTCGAATGACTATGCTGTTGATCAGCAGTTTCTGGTCGACAGGTGTATGTTAGGGTGTTTCTTCTTTTTATTTCTTCTTCTTGTTCTTCCTCTTCATTTTTCTTCTTCTTCTTCATCGTCGTTAGCCAAGCCCTGAAAATGGCTTTACAAGTAGCAGGATGCTGTCGTGAGAACAGAATGCGTTGTGTCGTAGTTTACAGCTAGACTGCGATATTTGCACATGTCGGTCCCGCACATCCGATTTTAGCAGACATTTTTGGGTACCGAATTAGCCTTCCTCTTCGATCCCTTCTGCTTAGCCAGTCTGTTTATTCGCAGCCTGTTACCCAGGATCACAGCTTTGCTAGAAGTATAGAAGGGTCTTTGCAGTTCTGGATTGCTGGCTTTTACCATAGAAGTCAGCATTTGGTTCGCAGGTCGTTGCAGCTCATTCACCACTGCTCAGTATCTTGATCCTCTGTGTTTCAATAATCGTGACAACTGGTGTGCAATTGCATTTCCTTTATTTGACGTAATCTCAATTTCTTTGTCTGAACCTTTATCATGTGTGAAAACACTGACCAAGTACTTAGTTTTCTGCACTTTTTAAATCGTGGTCCTCCTTAGTACAATGTACTTGTGTTCATCGGTGTCTGTAAAAAAGTGCAAAGGGGTCATGTTAGAGAGATTGAAATTGAGCGCAGATAAACACACACTGTAGTTATGTAAATACGTGCTTTCCTCAAAATACATCCTTTACAAACTAAATAACTACATTGCAAATTATAGTTGAACAAAGTGTGGAGTGAAATAGATTACTATTTCGGATTCATGATCTATGAAAAGGTAGTAAATAACTCTGAAAACTGCACAAGCGCTTTAGAGTATCCATGAAGTTCACAAAAATAATTAAGAACGTTTATGAAAACATGAAATATAAACTTCTACACTACGAACATCTTTCTGAGCCCTTTAAGTTACAAAATGGTATGTCTAAAAATACTATTTCCTTTTCTGCTAGCTAGTAACTGCATTATGAAGAACGCAGCTTCGACCAATTAAAATAAAATGCTTTAACATTTTACAAAACGACTTCACGATCTTGACTTTAATAATGACGTGGCTCTTCTGTCTCACACCCACAACTAGACACAAAGTAAAATAAGCATTACTGCAAAATGAAACTGAAGATACATTGAGAACAACGAAGATTATAGTAATGAAAGCGCCTAGTGACAATCATATTATTTTAGTAGACACTTTCCTACAGGAGGTGAAATTCTTTTGATTTATTATATATGGCATAACAGAGACAGTAGAAGACATATATATATATATATATATATATATATATATATATATATATATATATATATATATATAATTAAGGATACAATATCACTCGTATCCTGGAATGTAAATCAGGCACTGTTGCCTGATGCCCGGTATGCAAAGGCTGCTTGAATTTGTGCCTATCCTTCGTCTTGGAATACCATGACAGTCCACATAGGTGGTTTAGCTCTCTGCATTCCGTCGGCAGGCGGCCGCGAGGATGGTTGAAGATTTGTGATCACCAGAAAGACACTCTCCTCGTCCATCTATCGTCAGTGATGTGGACAACATGATCGTATCATTTGTACTTTCGTATTGCCGTAAAGTCGACGATATCCCTAAACTCTATATGGTCTCTTAGGGAGATATTTAGAACTCTTTCAGTAATTCGGAGCTTCTTATCGTCTGATTTGCGAACACTACTAACCTAACACCCATTTACCATTTATGTATTGGCCATACTATTAAGGCTGTGAGACCTGGTCTTGACGTCCGTTATCTGCTGGAGTATCGTATTAATGCAGTTGAATCAGAGTCAACCCAATACTCTCCTGCGTGAAATCTTCCTATCAGTGGTGTGGCTGCTGTTGACTTTTTTGGCTAGGTAGACCTATACATTGATCTTTTTGATGGGTTCATCTTTCAACCGCAGTTCACCCGTAGGCAGGACATGTTCAGTAGAAATTGAACTTGCTTTATATTTATGTTTAGGTCAACTACGTTGCCTGCTTTATTCAGCTCGTTTAGGCTTTGTTTAGCTTTCCCATTGCTGTGACTGAAGATCACTATGTCGTTAACAAAACGCAGGTGTGAGACCATCCTGACATCTATATTGACACCTCGATCCTTCCAGTCTAGAAACCTGAAAACTTCTTCAAAGGCAGCCGTGTATACTTTTGGGGAGATTCTATCTCATTGTCGTATTCATCGAAGCACAGTTATGGAACGGGACTTGTAGAAAAGAGTAATCGCATTTCAGCACTCGTTTTTCTTCTCTATAAACTGGGCGTACTATGTGTCGATTCATTAGTTCCTCAAGGCGTTTAACACTACCCTTATATCCATGCAATTATTATAAAAGGTCATATGAGCTTATATGTAAGTTCAGATATTTAGGGATATCAACATAAATTTTGTGCACTGAAAAATACAAATCCTCAGCTAAAATGTAAAGTCCATCCTATGGTGTGCATTCATAGCATAGGAAAAAACAAAAACTACAAAGAAAAAGGTTCAAATTTTCATCGATGAGTGCCTGCGTCAAATAGTAGCATATAGGTAATTTTACAAAGTCGCTAACGTAGAAGTGGGGATTCCGGACTCCGCCGTCTTTTCCCCGGGTGCTTGATGCCGAGTCCCCTGCATCTCGTAGTCGCCCCATAGTCGTCTTGTCCTTGACTTTCCACTAGGGTCGGTAACTCGAGACGAGAGAATGAGGATAAAAAGTAGCAAAATTAATTATGCCATCATCGTCTACGATGGACGGCGGTCTTTGCCTTTAGCTTTGAATGTAGAAGTGCTTGAATGAGCTCAGCAGGTACCAGTAGCTTATGGGGTTGGATAGGACAAGAATTTTGGGGATCACAGATAGATCCCTCTGCAAATTGCCACTAATGTCTTCGTTGTTCTGAATATTGTCATCCAGCCAATTTGGATTTCAGTTTGGGAAACATGAAAGAGTATTTTCGTGCCAGAACAGATGTGTAACGTAGCTGGGACATCACAAAGATGTGGATGATGTACAAACTGACGCAATGCCATCGTGAATGAGCTCGATGTTTGTTTGGTTTTTTTTCAAGCCATGACTTTGTTGGCACGCTTTTCTGTTAGAATGTCATGTCACGATCAAATGGATATGTTGCGTTATGCTGCTATTTCTCTAACCACTAGAAGATAGATTCAACGTGCCGTCTCACAAACCTGGACAACATTAACACTGTCAGTTGATGTCATGGGTAGCCCCAATGTTTGCCAGTTGTCTTTCAATCTTTCTAACTATTTGTTGCATCACGCCTAGTTCATGCACTTATTTTAACATCCCATATGCCTCCGTTAACGTCTTCACAACTTTGTAGCACATCTTGATGTTGATTCAGTGCTAATGAAGTTCAGGCATCTGTAGAAACGAAAAACATAATCTGCACACACGTAAGCAATCAGATAGACCGCGATAAACATTCCAAACAAAAAGCACACTACAAAATGAATGTTATTTAAGATAGTTGTTGTATCTCTGACAGAACGTTTTTCTGATATCAAGTTGCAATTTGAAAGTTGATGTTGCTTTTTGAACATTCGTTATTTGATTTGTTATATGCAGGAAAAGAATGCCGTTTTATAGCTTTCAATTTACTAAGCCTCAGCCTGTAATGTAGAGTGACCAGTTCCCTACTCCGCTGCATTTTCCTTCCATAACCCCTTAGTAATGTTTCCCTAAAGTTAGAAGTTTCAATTACAACCAGCTGCTGTAGAAGATTCATACATGTTGAGGAACTCACAGTTTTGCAAGAACAAAAGCATTATTTTGACCTGTTGCTTACCAACAACAACACCCATTGGAACAACAAATTAAGCCAAGAAAATGGTGCTGGATACGACGTACGCTGCGGAAGGCACAGTCTAACATAGCCAGACATGCTCTTACATGGAATCGTCAGAGCAAAAGAGAAAGGTAGACCCACAAATTCGTGGAAAAGAGAATGTGAGAAGGAGCTATAATTTAATAAATAAACCTGGAGAGAGGCAGAAAACGCTTCATTGGACCGTATGCGCTGGGGAGATGTTGTAGATGCCTATGCACAGAGAGAAACGACGGGCTTGATTGATTGTTTGATTATTGCTTAACGACCACCCATCGCTCTACTCCCACTGACTCCACATAACTCGGAAGACCTGTTCTTCTAACATCCAATCATAAGTCCATGTTCCAAAGAATATAGTTCATTTCCTGAATAATATTTTTTTTCAGAACTGCTCTATTCTTGGTTGCAGATCTAAACAGCCCTTTAATCACCTCTTCTACATCATATCCTCTTTAATTTGAGCTTTTCTATTCTTAAATATTTAATATTTGCTATAAAACATGCATAATGTTGTGTTTAGTTTCTCACGTTTGTCTTTGAAGTATAATCATTATACATTTGATGATTCTATAAATTTATTTTAACTGACATAACGCCTGAGCGATTTATTTCAATTGTAAAACTATTATAAAAGTGTTTTAGCTAAACTGATGAAGATTTGTATTGCGTTGGTTCGGTAGGGTGTCAATACATTTATTTTCATCGCTCAAATCAGTCAGACCGTTGCCTCTTTGATGTCCGAAAAACAAAGCCATTTCTCGTATCGTGATGTGCACAATTTATGGTCACATTTTCCTGTCAACTGGAGACGCATTTTATGTTCGATACTAAACTCGGAAATATCATTTTGCCCGTGCACTTAACCTATTCGTGTGATGCTCAAGTCCACCCAACTTTAAAGAGGAATATGATTCTTCAAAATAGAGCAAGGCAGCGGTTAAAACAGTTGCCACCAGCCTAAAGTAGGCTCAGGTACCGCAGTTCTGCAAATAATTCAGGAATATAGGTTTGGACATGAAGTTGCTGTTTTTTTTATTCAACACAAAGTTGTTTTTTTTAAAAATAGGTTGAAGGAAGATCCGAATTAGTCTTCTAAAAAGAATTTTGAAAACATATGCATTCATTTTCATGTCTTATATCTTCATTAATTTCCTTAGAAGACATTGTGATATGTAATCTTTTGTCTTCATCTATGTGACTGCTGGTATCTTCAACTTTTGTATCTTGAAGTGTTTCTGTCCACAATGCCATTCATTCTTAGTCATTGCCTACTTTATGCCTTTAATCCCCTTTATCTAACAGTATATGCCCCTAATGATGGTACATTTGATAAGAAACACATTGGAAATTATAGAAATACATCTTAGTCTCAGTCTTAGTCGACCTATACTTCTAGAGTGGCAGATGTCCATGTGCAGGTCTCAGCTCTGGCGTGAACTGGATGTAACCGGGAGGAAGATTTATTGTTTTGCTGTCTAGACTCGAGTAGCTTATTACCCCATTGTGGAGAGTGGTTAACAGATCTGCAAGTCCATTTTAATAGATCAAACACTAGAGCACAGAAGACCCGCACCACGGTAGACGCCATATGAGCTGCTCTTAACAAACCACCTAACCATGGCCGGTGTTATTCCATGTCACAGTTAGTCGCCTTTTACGACATGCTCTATGTGAGGCAGTGGTGCTATTCTTATTCTTGTCGTACATAAAGACCCCGGCTGACCACTCAAGACGTAAAGATGCATTGTATATATAAATATGCATACTAAGTCTATCAGCATTTCTAAAATTCGGCTGTGAACTCTGCTATTAATGTCTGGAAATTAGTTCTTTGTTTTTCCCGAAGAAAATGTGTACGCAATTAACATTTCCACAAATAAATAAGGCTGCAGTAATCACAACACAAAATGTGTGCCAGTATTTTGACCCAGGCCGTCTTGTTCCACACCGTTTTAGTTGTTGGTCTACTTTCTGTAAAGTACTTGCAGCTAGTAATACAAGTTTGAAGCTCTCTTCAAATTACGATACAAAACAAAACACTTATCTAATGCAGGTATTCTTCCAACCTTTGTATCACGAACAAGCTCTTTTTTCAGGTTTTCTATGAAAGTGTATGTATGTCCTGACCAAGGGACATCAGTGTTGTCAGCACGTTCTATTTACTTAGTCTTCATGTCCAGCAACCTCACATTATATTGGGACATACAGCAGCTGCAGTGGAAACACTTTTATTTGCTGCCCCTTAATATCCATCAACGTGTATGATTCTTGCATTCTTGAGCAATTATACAGATGTTCGAGGTCTTGAACAGCTCCACATTCGCAGCCCTTTCTCAAAGCAGCCAATTAGAGCCAGAATTGGATCTTGGTCATCACAGACATACACCGTGAAGACCGTATAACAAACACGCAACATGAAAAGTTACTCCACAAACACGTACACGCACATAAGATAAATACTACATGAGAAAGACATAACATAAATACTACAACAGGAACACACAAAATAAATACTACATCAGAAACACATCAACTAAACATCGTATAACAAACACACAACATAAAGATCACATAACCAAAAAGCAGAATTAAACAAAAGTATGTACTGCACAATGTTAGTGAAATCAAAGACAGACTACATCTACCAGAAAAAAGACAAAGAGTTACAAAGATTAGTAAAAGACATACCTCTACAAGCTTTCCTCAATACAGCAGAAATACAGGTAAAATTAATAGATGATACAACCAAAAGTTCAGATCCATGTACCCTCATTCGAGGAGCTCAAAGAACTATTGATGCCTATCCCGATGAATGGAAGCATGTATATACTGATAGATCTGCATTTAAAGCCACCATCAAAGCAGGTTATGGCGTTTATATAAAATACCAGTTCTGATGAACTGTCTAATACGTGAGTGGAGGTTTGCTCCAACTATGAAGCTGAGATCACTGCACTTGAAGCTTTGTACCATATGAGGACCGTTTTTCATGTATTTCCTTCAAAAGCCCAAAACACTGTTTTTTTACACAGATTCAATGGCAGCTCTTCAAGCATTAGAAATTGCTAGTCATTGTAGACCCGACCTTATCCAAATATCTCTAGACAGTGACCATATTATCAATTACAGTGCTGTCAAAATAGTTCTGCAGTGAATTCCTGGACACTCAAGCACACCTGACAATGACAAGCCAGACGTACTAGCAGAGTCGGGATTAAAACAAGAACATCTACACACAGCAACAACGTTACAAACAGCCACACAGCTCCTTTGATCGGCGAACAAAGAAATTTAGCTGAACAGATGTGCCATTGGAAAAACGGGAAGGGAGGTCTACAGACTTATGGCAAGCCCCGGTCTAAATGACAGTGTAAATCAACTCACAAGGAACGATCAGAGCATCATTTTCCGACTAAGAAACCAACACATTCAACTAAATAAAGATCTGAACAAAATCCAACCACAATATACTCCTGAGTGCTAGCTGTGTGCACACCCATAAGAAACAGTTGGTCATCATCTCTTTGAGTGCTTAGCCCTCAATGATTTTAGGAAAATACTTCTTCCTCCGTGGCCTGATACATGGAACACTTTGCATAACACTAGATAGCAGCAGATACCATTTACATGGCATTGGTCAAAGGACGAGAGCCCGGATACTGCTGGATCCGTAACAAAACAACACCAAAAACCACAAAATAATAACCAAACCTAAGGCCCACAAAACACATACACAACCTAAAACCCACATAACACACACACAATACAAAAACCACAAAACACACACATACAACCTAAAACCCACATAACACACACACAACCTAAAACCCACAACACACACACAACCTAAAGCCCACATAACACACACAACTTAAAGCTCACATAACACACACACACACACACAACCATAAAACCCACAACACACATACACAACCTAAAGCCCACATAACACATACACACACACAACCTAAATCCCACATAACACACAAACACACACAACCCAAAGTCCACATAACACACACACACACAACCTGCAACCTACATAACACACACACAATTTAAAGCCCACATAACACACACACACACACACACAACGAAAATCCCCACAACACACACACACAACCTAAAACCCACTTAACACACAAAACCTAGAACGCACCTAACACACACACAACCTAAAGTCCAAATAACACGCACACACATATAACCTAAAACCCACATAACACACACACACAACCTAAACCCCACATACCACACACACACAACCTAAAGCCCACATAACACACACAACCTAAAACCCACAACACACACACACAACCTAAAATCCACAACACACACACACAACCTAAAATCCACTTAACACACAAAACCTAGAACCCACCTAACACACACACAACCTAAAGTCCACATAACACACACACACACAACCTAAAACCCACATAACACACACACACAACATAAAGCCCACGTAACATACACACATCGTAAAGCCCACATAACACACATAACTTAAAACCCACAACACACACGCACATCCCAAAGAACCACATAACACACACACACAAACTAAAACCCATATAACACACACACAACCTAAACCCACATAACACACACAACCCAAGAACCACATAACACGCACACACAACATAAAACCCACATAACACACACGCAACATAAAGCCCACATAACACACACAACCTAAAGCCTACATAACACACACACACACACAAACTAAAACCCACATAACACACACACAACCCAAAGACCACATGACACACACAACACAAAGACCACATAACACACACACAACCCAAAGACCACATAGCACACACACACAACCCAAAGACCACATAACACACACATAGCCTAAAGGCCACAAAGCAATCACACAAGCAAAGATTGCTTGCCAATCACGCAACCTAAAGACCACATACCAATCACACAACCAAAGATTGCATATCAATCACGCGACCTAAAGACCACATACAGATCACACAACCAAAGATTGCATACCAGTCACACAACCAAGGTTTACATACCAATCACACAACCTAAAGTTCACATAGCAAACACACATGCTAAATTCTGCGTCACAAACAACGCCTAACCTCTTCTTATCCCAATACGTTTAAATCAAGTAATTCACTCATTCATTCCTTTAACGTACAAGAGTAAATTTCGTGTGTTCAAACAAGATGTGAGGCTAGAAACAGAAGGGCAATATTCTTCTTCTTCTTCTTCTTCTTCTTTGTACGCAGTCAGACGTCAACGTTTATTTTTCCGAAAAAAGCAGCGGTCATCGTAAGGCTGTCGACACTGCCATAGAGCTTGTCTAGTGTTGCCACTGGTGATGGCCACATGTGCTTTGTCTGATTCTTGTATGTCGGGCAGTTTTGCAGCAAATGTTCAGCGGTCATTTTCCCGGTACCACACGAGCATCCGTCAGTGCCGCCTATCTTCAATTTATTGAATAGGTGGTACCTCAGTCTATTGTGGCCTGTGCGCAGTCTGAAGACCACGACCTGCTCTCTTCTGTTCAACTGGGAATATGCATTGTTTTTTGTGTAGCCAGAATGTTCTGTTTCCAATTTGGTCATGTATCTAGCTCTAATAAACCTTTTTGATCTTCGTAGTTCACACCAGTGCCTCTGCCTGCGCTCTGAAATTGTTTGAGTATTTTCCAGTAGCGAATGACAGTGTTATTTTTCTACCATTTGGTAGGCTCAGGAATACCCCTGCCCCTCCGTTCTGTGTTGTGTTTGTTACAGAACCGTCGGTGAATGCATGGGTCCAGTCCATGCTTGGGTAGTTTTTCGTTATGTACCTCAGGGTTATGTCTCTTCTTTCGTTTTCAGTCTGGCTGTTTTTTTTCTCCAATACCTGGTATATTTTCTACCACCTCTGGAAATATATGCTGCTTCTAGGTAGGTTTGCGTACAGTAGGGATGGGCTTTGGTGTTGTTAATGCATTCATAGGGTCTACGCTCATCTTAGCTTTGGCTATTTCTGCAAAGTTTCTCGCTTTAGTTTCCCATTTTCAAAATTATTTAGTCTCAGATGCATTGGATGATCTGTCAGTCTTCTGAGTTTCTCTGCTTGCTGCTGGGCTCTGCACTCTCTTCTGTCGGTCATGGATTGCAGATTTGTAATCTTTTAAAGTTCTACAATTGGCGTTGACTTCATGCCTCCTGTTATAACTCTCATGGCTTGAAAAACCAGTGTTCGAACGATACAATTTACAAAACACGCCTCGTTAAACACAATTTACAAAATAAGCATGGTACAATACAATTTTCAAAACACGCCTCGAACAGCACAATTTACAAATAACGCATCGAACAATGCAATTTACACAACACGCCTAGAACAACACAATTTACAATCATGCCTCGAACAACGCAATTTACAAAACACGCATTTAGCAACACAATTTACAAAATACGTCTCGTACAACACAATTTACAAAACACGCCTTGCACAAAACAATTTACAAAACACGCATTGAACAACACAATTTACAAAACACGCATTGAACAACACAATTCTAAGAACACGCATTGAAAAACACAATTTACAAAACACGCATTGAACAACACAATTTACAAAACACGCATTGAACAACACAATTTACAAAACACGTATTGAACAACACAATTTACTTAACACGCATTGAACAACACAATTTACAAAACACGCATTGAGCAACACAATTTATAAAACACGCATTGAACAACACAATTTACAAAACACGCATTGAACAACACAATTTACAAAACACGCATTGAACAACACAATTTACAAAACACGCATTGAACAACACAATTTACAAAACACGCATTGAACAACACAATTTACAAAACACGCATTGAACAACACAATTTACAAAACACGCATTGAACAACACAATTTACAAAACACGCATTGAACAACACAATTTACAAAACATGCCTAAAAAAAGCAAACTAAATACCGTGCTTCGAGCAACACAATTTACAAAACACGCATTGAACAACACAATTTACAAAACACGCTTTGAACAACACAATTTACAAAACATGCCTAAAAAAAGCAAACTAAATACCGTGCTTCGAGCAACACAATTTACAAAACAATGTCTCGAACAGAACAACTTACAAACCATGTCTCGAACAACACAAATGTTAATCGTGCCTCGAACCATACAGTTTACAAACAACCTTTCGAATAACACAATTTACAAAACTGTGCCTCGAACATCACAGTTTACTAATCATTCCTCCAACTACGCAAATGTAAATCATTAACTCGAATCAAACAATTTGCTAGGGGACGGAGTGGCCTAGTGGTTAAGTGGCACGGCTCACAAACCGAAGTTGCTGGGTTCGATCCCAATCACAGCACCGGTCATTACCACGGGGAAGCAAACCCTTAGAAAATGCAGGAGGAAGTAGACCCTTACATAAAATGAATGCTGAACTCGGATGCACTGGGCCGACAGGCGCAAAATAAAAACCACAGTGCAACGCACACACCCTTGGGGATTCGAGAAAATTAGGCGAAGGCAAAAAAAAACAACAAGAAAAACAACAACAATTTGCTAACCACACTTCGAAAAACGCGAATTAATGACCTCTCCTCGAACAACGCAAATGTAAATCATTGACTCGAATCACACAATTTACAAATCGCGCAATTTAATTATCTTATATAACACTAAGCAATTGGCAGGCGGGCGTTCAAATCCTGAGCAAGGCATGTTTGAGGAAACGTGAAAACCAAGTCTGTACAGTAGATGGCGACTGTAGGGGAATGCAACCATTATTTCTCAGGCTACATATTCTCCCAATCAACGGCAATAATAACAAACTCTGCAGTGGCAGTTAGAAAATACAACTCGAACACTAGAACTTCAAGATCGTGAATCAAGCACTAGAACTTCAAGATCATTTCTCGAACACTTGAACTTCAAGATCATGATTCGAAAACTAGAACTTCAAGATCATGTATTAACCAATAGAACTTCAAAATTATGAATCTTATACTAGAACTTCAGGATCATGAATCGAAGACTAGAACTTCAAGATCATGAAAATAAGACTAGAACTTTAAGATCATGTTTTGAACACAATAGCTTCAATATCATGAATCAAACACTAAAACTTCAAAATCCCGATCGAACACTACAAGATCACGTCTGGGACACAGAATTTCAAGGCTACATCTCGTCTGCATCTCATTCTTCCCTGCTATTAATTCACACTCTACAGACCATTACCGACGATCTTACACTACAGAACCCACGATTAGAAAATCCATTATTAACGGACACTCAACAGAAAACTCATCTGGAACGCGTTCAGCTTATCTAGCTATTTTAACTATCATCGAGCATTAGGCTCCGGAAATGAACCGCCTTTAAACAAGGCGTCTCACAATTTGTTATATTTGTTCAAAAGTGTAAATCTCTGGATTTGAAAATATCGCTCATTATAAAGCGTCTTTACAGCAATCCTGCTAGCCGATTCGATGACTCTCAGCTCCCAAGATAATAAAACACAAACGGCAGAAGTAAACGAATAGGGAAACTTAAACAAGCCATGCTTTTGAAAAGCTTCAGTTCATGATCTCGACTTTCCCTTATGTCTTTCCAAATATTGACATGGCCAGGTCAGAAATCGTAAATGGCTATCTATTTGGAGACTTTCTCCCGACGCGTTTGTTTGCACACCAAATTGTTCATCTATGGGGATTTCTGTCAGTTTTTCTTTTCAGAATCAAGATCAAGAACAAATGCTGTGTAATACGGGGGAAAGGAGAGCAAAATGGACGCATTATCCTTTTGGTTAAATAGCAAAGTTGGCGCCCTTGTTCTGTCGGAAATGGTGGATCACATGACATCCTAACACTGATGTAAGCGTATAGGAGATTTTCGCAGATTAGCATGCACACAGTGGTTATTTAATCTTCATTTCAACATAACATAGCGGGTACTGGGTTTTTTTTGTGCTTGCTTTTCTTAAATGTGCAGCGTGGAAATTGTGCAAACCAACTTTAGAACGAAACTTGTTCAAAATGTATGTAGCACGAAAGTTGATTAGGGCACGAAACTTGCTCAAGTTGATTAGGGCACGAAACGTGTTAAAATTTCGTTTAGCACGAACATTGTCATTGTTCAAATTGATTAGGGCACGAAACTTGTTTAAGTTGAATAGGCCACGAAACTTGTTCAAATTGCGTTTAGCATGAACATTGTTCAAATGATTAGGGCACGAAACTTGTTCAAATTGTGTTTAGCACGAACATTGTTCAAATTGCGTTTAACACGCAAATTGTTCAAAATGCGTTTAAGCACGAACATTTAACAAAAAATGTGTTTAGTAAGAATTTGTGCAAAATACGTTTAGCACGAAACTTGTTCAAAATGCGTTTATCACCAAACTTGTTCAAAATGCGTTTATCGCCAAACTTGTTCAAAATGCGTTTAGCACTAAGCTTGTTCAAATTGCGTTTAGCAGGAAAAATGTAGTGCACAGGGAATACCAGTACTAGGCCATATCTGTCCGTCATGCAATAACACTTTTTGCGGTCGTATTGGCTTGATCCATGACGAGAGTACCCACATATTCAAGTATACAGAATGACACTGTAAAATAATTGTGGACCTCCACCACAACGATGCACAAATGTATTATTCTTTTCCTGGACAAAGACGGGAACAAGCTATGGAAGCTAGTCAGAGCCATGAACGACGAAACCCCGTCAAATAAACAAATTACTATCAAGCAGGGCGAGAACTTGATCACAGGTAAGAAAGCCGCAAACGCCTTTGTCGATCACTATGCCAGAGCAAACCACATCGAGGTCCCTGCAGATAAGCATACAGAAATTAGCGAAGAGCTAAAGGGGCACGAAAACATGAATCCGGCACCTGAAGAGCACATGATGGCCAAATTAACAATGCGTGAAATGGAAGAGGCTATGAGAACACTAAAGAAAAGGAAATCTCCCGGAAAAGACGGGATAACAAACGAAATGCTGATGGGGCTGGGCCAAACAGCGAAGAGGAAACTGCTATCGGTCCTGAACCAAAGCTGGAAAAGGGGAATTGTACCACAGGCATGGAAAGACGCAGTACTGGTACCAGTACCAACAACAGGAAAGGACAAAACAGATCCAAATGGATACAGGCCCATAAGCCTACTGAGCTGTGTCGGCAAGCTGATGGAACGGATGATAAACACCAGACTGATGTGGCATCTGGAAGAAAAACGAATACTAATTCCACAGCAAGCCGGCTTTAGACAGCACAGATCCACTGAGGACCAGGTCATCCTCATAGCCCAGGAGATAGAAGATGCCTACCAGGCACAGAAACACACAGTAGCTGTTTGGGTGGATCTGGAAAAAACATTTGACAAAGTCTGGAAAGATGGACTTAGAGTCAAGCTAAGAAGAAGTGATGTTTGTGGGAAAATGTACAAGTGGATCAACCACTACCTCAAACAAAGAACGGCCAGAGTCCAAGTACAAGGGCAGATGAGCAAAAAAAGTGACACTCGAGCAGGGAGTACCCCAAGGGGGAGTACTGTCACCCACACTCTTCCTGGTATATATAAACGATATTACAGAGAATATACCAACAAGAGTCCATAGCTCAATGTTTGCAGACGATCTGGCTATGTGGACCTCTGAAAAGAATCTCACCATAGCAAGAAATCGGATGCAGACGGCCCTAACATCGCTGGAAGAGTGGGCGAACTCATGGTTGCTCAAAATAAACGAGGAGAAAACCACATGCACAATATTCTCGCTTTCATTAAAACCCCAAAGTACCAAATTAAGTCTAAATGGCAAATTCCTGCAGCCAAACGACAACCTAACCTATCTGGGAGTCACATTTGATCGGCGCATGACATGGAAAAGTCAGATTGAGAGAAACCGAATGAAAGCCAGAGAAAGAATGGCAATCATGAGGAAACTTGCTGGCACAAGCTGGGGAGCAGACGAAGGCATACTAAAGAAACTGTACACTGGAAGAGTGAGACCAGTTCTCAAGTATGGCATTGCGGCATGGACAACAGCAGCGAAGGCGAACTTCGATAAAGTTAGCAAACTTCAAAACCAAGCCATGAGATTTATAACAGGTGGCATGAAGTCAACGCCAATTGTAAAACTTGAAAAGATTACAAAACGCCAATCCATGACCGATAGAAGAGACTGCACAGCCCAGCTGCAGTCAGAGAAGCTCCGAAGACTGACCGACCATCCAATGCACCAGAGACTAAACAATTTGGGAAATGGGAAACTAAAGCGGAGAAACTTTGCAGAAATAGCCAAAGCAAAGATGCACGAAGAACCCATAAACGCACTAACAACACCAAAACCCATCACTACTGTACGAAAACCTACCTGGAGGCAGGATATATTTCCAGAGGTGGTAGAAAATATACCAGGTATTGGAAACAAAAACTGCCAGACTGAAAAAGAAAGGAGAGATACTACCCTAAGCTTCATAACGAAAAGCTACCCAAGCATGGACTGGACCCATGCATACACCGACGGTTCTGTAACAAACACAACACAGAACGGAGGGGCAGGAGCATTCCTGAACCTACCAAATGGCAGAAAAATAACACTGTCATTCGCTACTGGTAAGTACACAAGCAATTTCAGAGCGGAGGCAGAGGCACTGAGGGCGGCAGTGGAAGAAATGGTGACACACAGTGAAAATGAAAGCCATATAGTCCTGCTTACAGATGCTCTCGCCGTAGTCACAGCGCTAAAAAGCCAGAAAAACACTGAGCTTAATGACTTAAGAGCAGCACTCTGCAAACTGTGCCAGCAGTCCGCACCAAAAAGGGTAGTGGTACAGTGGGTCCCATCACACTGCAACATCAAAGGCAACGAGGAGGCAGACAGACTGGCAAAAGAAGGTGCAAGACTACCACAAACAGATACCAGTATGACGTACGAAGAGTCAAAACGGCTTATCAAAACCAGATACATGACCAAATGGGAAACCGAACATACTGGTTACACCAAAAACGATGCCTATTACCAGTTGAACCGAAGAGAGCAGGTCGTTGTCTTCAGACTTTGCACTGGCCACAATAGACTGAGGTACCACCTATTCGACAAATTGAAGATAGGGTGTACCGACGAATGCCCGTGCGGTACTGGTAAAATGACCGCTGAACATCTGCTGCAGAACTGCCCGACATACGAGGATCAGAGAGAGCAGTGGAACTGCAAGACAAGCTCTATGGCAGTGGCGACAGCCTCAGGATGACCGCCGCTTTTTTCGAAAAAATAATGGTTACTGTCTGACTGCGTACGCAGAAGAAGAAGAAGAAGTATTATTCTTTTTAGCCTATTTACAGGAAGCCTGTATCCCAGCTTTTTTACTAAATGATGTTAATTGCAATGTTTCCAACATGATGAAATTGCCAGCTCCAAGCACAATCCTCTTGAGTCGTCTTTTGCGATATCATTGGATGGTTACAGTGAGCCTAATATATGTAAATAAATATGTCCTTAATATTGTCGTCAATCGGACACTTTTAATGTATTTTTTTAAATAGATTGTTCTAATAATTTAAGAGCAGTACTCTGTCAACTATGCCAGCAGTCCGCACCAAAAAAGGTAGTGGTGCAATGGGTTCCATCCCACTGCATCATCCAAGGCAACGAGGAGGCAGACAGACTGGCAAAAGAAGGTGCAAAACTACCATAACCAGATACTAGTATGACATACGAATAGTCAAAACGGCTTATTAGAGCTAGATACATGACCAAATGGGAAACCGAACACACTGGCTACACAAAAAACGATGCCTATTACCAGTTGAACAGAAGAGAGCAGGTTGTGGCCTTCAAACTTCGCACTGGCCACAATAGACTGAGGTACCACCTATTCAACAAATTGAAGATAGGTGGCACTGACGAATGCCCGTGTGGTACCGGGAAAATGAGCGCTGAGCATTTGCTGCAAAACTGCCCGACATACGAGGATCAGAGAGAGTTGTGGCCATCACCAGTGCCAACACTAGACAAGCTCTATGGCAGTGTCGACAGCCTCAAGATGGCCGCTGCTTTTTTCGAAAAAATAAAGGTTGATGTCTGACTGCGTATGATGAAGAAGAAGAAGAAATAGATTGTTCACTGCCAGTCACACATAACTTTTACGTTATGCATATCGGGCTTGGCAACTAGAGGTGTTCCATGTCGTTAAGAACTCCCCTTGATTTCCTTACAGCTTTAGTGTTGTTATTATAGCACATGAGACTCTGAGCCTAGGGGTAAAGAACTCCCTTCTGACTACTGCAAAATTGCCTGATTGGGTTCTTGGTACCAGCACGGTCCAATTCACCCAACTGTAAATGGGGACAGTTTACTGTGTGAGAAGGAATTATCACCTCCACTTTATACAAATCGGAGACCTACTTAAATGACATCATCAATATTTTATCCCCGGCATAAATGTCTGACATCTTGACTATGATGTCCCTCTGAGATGACTATCTGAGACCACATTAATCTGGGCAGTTTCGTGTCAGACTCTGTCTATGCATAGGGACGTTCAAACAGGTTAACTGCTGTACTTTTAGGATTTAAAGGTATCAACCAAGTAGATAGACAGTTGGCGTAGGTGTCATGGAGCCGTCGAGCCAACCGTCCACGAGTACCATTTAGTGGTTGTTCTAGGCTGGGTGCAATGAGGATGTCTTTCCGATTTGACATATTCATGTAGTGTATGGACAGTTGTAGGTGCGGCTCCATGATGGAGCGGATTGTTTTCTACCGTTCATGTCCATGGTCTGCTTTAATAGCTATCGGCGGAGGCATCCTCGGCATGACGGGCCATGTGCCCAGATGGGGCCAAACGGTGACGGTTAACATGGCAAATGTGCTTCCAGCGCCTGTTTATCTGGTGACGTCGTTTGAGACACGGTTATACCAGTGGGTTGCAAGAATGGTCTCTGTCTGCGAATATGCAAGGCTTCAATACACTTCTAATCACCCTGCAGAAAAGTGCAGGTTTCAGAAACGTACAGTATGGTGGGAACAACACAGGTTATGTTTATCGTTAACTCGGGACCATATGGAAATCAAAAGAAGATGGGTATGTTGGTGTCCCATTTTCTGACTAAAACGTTCTACCATAATTCCTTTACAATCGGTGTGTCATAGAACAATATGACAACACGCCTAATTGTATGTTTCATACGAAGGTAGTTACACTTCCTTCTTTGCAAACCTTGGCCGGGAAATGGTAAAAATATTTTGAAGAAAAAAAAGTTTTGAAAAGATATATTCTTCTACCATCTAATTACAAATCTTGAACTTCAAAATAAAGTCCATTCTATTATATGGCTCTGAAATAGGGATGACAATATAGGCACTTGCGAAACAGCTACAGACTTTCCTGAATGACAGTTTGCTCAGACTGCAAGAGAAACTCGTACATTAATATCACAAATATGGAGCTATTGGAAAGAACTGGCCAGATACCAGTGCAGCGTAATATACGAAGGAGGTGTTCACGATGAATAGGTCACACATTACATAAACGAGTTTATGCAACTAGAACACAATCTCTGTTATGGAATCTGCAGGGCAAGAGGAATATGGGGCGACTCACACTCATGAACTGGATGTTATTATCAGAGCTGCAGGCAAGATTTGAACATAACTGGCTTGGATGCCTATGATAGGAAGACTTTGTGTATATTTCGTGGAGACCTATGCTCTGCGGAAAGTGATCACATTTCTGATTGACAGATCGATTTATTGTAACTTTATTGTCAATAAATCAAAAAGTCACTGTTTTATGTTGATATAGTGTCATTAGTCATGATGTAATTCTAGGCACTAAGAAAATCTTGTTGTGGATCTGAAAATGTAAATTTAGTAGTGGATTTGAGTGCAATAACAAATGGAACATACGTTGTGTCACTAAATGACAACATGTTGCATAACAGCAGTGATACTGGTGAATCAGTAGCCAATATGAAAGATAAGTGTGAAGGTATATCGACGAATGGCGAGTTGCTAGCAACAGAACATAAACATTCACATTCTTCATGAGCTCAAGAGACGAAACTCTAGCAACTCCTGGACACGTGTGATGGACCGGCCACGGAGAGCACAACTGATGGCAGACAGGACACAAACCTCTGGTGAAAAAGAAACCCCTCCATACAAGCAGGAGGGACCTGTACCTATTTCAGAGCTAAAGTGACAGCTGTACATGCAGCAACACCGATTCTTATCAACTAAAACACAAGAACAAGTCAAATGGACACTCTAATGTACTCCAGTAGCATAATCTAAGTCATCTTAAGCCCCAAACAAGATACACTCTCATCCGAAACAAAATATCGTGTCGGCCCCCCCCGCCCACCCTCCCCCCCCACAACCCCACCCCCCCCCCCCCAAAATGAATAAATAAATAAATAAAAAATAAAATAAAATAAAAATAAAAACAAAACAAACAACAGATTTAGTCCTACAGTAGATTCCGGCCCAGTGTGGGATTCTTTGAAACGAGAAAGCATATCAGGTCAAAAAGCCGGAAATGACGGTACGCAGACTCGCCCTTCACATAGCCATAAAGAAGCAAAGACACTAACATATCGATCCATGAAAACGGAATGAACAGACCAGTATAGCACACAAGCCAGAAAATGATATACAAACATGGCAGCGATGAACAAAAAAGATCTTCAGACTCCGAACAAGACATTACAGACTCAAGGCCCACCTCCACAATCTTTGTGTCTTAGAGACACCCTCACGTGCCATTGTATAGCACCCAAGCAAACACAGAAGATATCCTACAGGAATGCCCCACTTATACAGACCAAAGAGAGGCCGTCTGGCTTGAGGGAACAGCCATTCTAGAAAAAACTGTTTGGAACCTAAGAAGAACTCGAACGGAGCCTCCGTTGTGAATCTCAACGGACTCGAAGCATAGCATCAGTTGATCGAACACGAAGAAGAAGTAGATGAAGAAGAAAAAGAGGAAAAAGAAGAAGAAGAAGATGAGAGGAGAAGCATGAGTTTGGAATTCCATCATGTGTAGATATAGTAGAGGTATTACTGAAATTTTACCATGATAATGTACAAAAAAGCGAGCTGCAGGAACCTTGATTATCCCATCTACTCGCTTCTGCATCTGCCGGAAGTGCGATGCTGTCGATTCTGCTTAGTGCAAAATAACAACAACCTGTGACGTTAAGGAAATAGAATTGCACTATCCAAATAAACATAATGATTTCAGCTGCTACCGAATAAGGTGAAACATAATTAAACTAAATTCAGGAAACATGTTCAGATCGGTAATCTGTATCGGCTTCATTTGAACTCATTTTGGCGCTACGAAGGGTCGCAGGTGAGATCGATTCTCTGTTTCTTGGTATCAGTTCTTCCCTGATTCTGGAAAAGACACCGAATTGCAAAAAAAAGGAATGAAGCAAGTCAAAGCATTGGGCAAATCTCGCCGGTGTTGGTATGTAGCACGTGACAATGGATATAAAAAGAACGCTATACAATCACAATATTCCAACACACATTGTGCTATCAGTGACAGGTGCACCCAATAACATTCACATGCAATAGAAACATCGTAACAACATAGATGAAGTATCTGCATATAATGCTTGAAATAAAAAGAATGGATAGAATCAGAAACGAAGATATTAGGAGACAAGTAAGCACAATACCAGTGCTAGACGTCATCCATAAACAGCGAACCAATTGGTTCGGCCACGTGACACGACAAACGCCGATAGTATCCCTCAGGCAGCAATGCTAAACAGATACAGTGGTTAAAGAGCTAAAGGCCGACCACGCAAAAGACGTATAACAGAATTAACAGAAGCAGTGAAGCTCCCCATGTACGAAGTACACACTAGGGTCCGGTCAAGAAACTTCGTCGTAACCTGACGCTGAAGGGCACAAACAAGGAAAAAGCGAAAAAAAAGAACGTAAAAAATATATGTGCCTTTTGTGGTTGTTAATGATGTCTGCTTCTCCTCCATGTGTGCAATCATCTTCAGTTTTCTGTTTGTGAACATTCCAAACCTGAATCGATGTTATCTAGTACCACAGAGGCAGCACAGCAAATGAGCTGACATGAGACAGCAACTGATGGTTACTTACATCAGAGACAGCAAACCAGAGCTGACCAAGATTATATTTTTCGCTAAATAGTTATATATTACTGTGCCACTACAATTGACGCTGTATAGATCCACTATTACATTTGAACTAACCCTACCCAGTATTTAAGGAATGCGGCAGTCATTATTTTGTAACGTCATTTTATATATAATATGTTTTATGTCAAGGCGAACAAAGAAAGAATTAAGACAATAGGTAAGGTGTTCGAATCACGTTGGAGATCGCAATTTTATTTTACGTGGATCGTCTGAAAAAAAACCTCCCCTATTCTTTGGGTAGTGAGATCGGAAACTCGTGTTCAATATCGAGCACGTCAACAGCTCCTTGGCAGTTAGAAATCGAAAATAGTAGACTTAACGACTAATGCTCTGACAACATTCAAAATTCTAGTTAGAAATCTACCAAAATTATCGGTACCTTCCCATAGGCCTAGTAAGCCGCAGAAAGTTGACAATACCTACTACGGATAATCTTCGACTACCTGGCAACAGACATGAAAGTGCCTGTTTGAATACCAGGATTCCAAGCATTCGTTTCAATAACTGGAACATAACATCTGATTGGGGATGCAATTATGAAATAAGGAACATAATGACCCATAAAATCGATCTTGAAGAGCATGACGGGAATCTTGTGCACTCAAAACCATATCGCTTGAGTTCAGAAAGAGAATTCTTGAATATTGTGTGGCAGAACGGAGGGGCAGGGGTATTCCTGAGCCTACCAAATGGTAAAAAAATAACACTGTCAGTGGCAACTGGAAAATACTCAAGCAATTTCAGAACGGAGGCAGAGGCACTGAGGACTGCAGTAGAATAAATGGTGACAGGCAAAAGAAATGAAAGCCATATAGTCCTGTTTACAGATGCCCTGGCTGTAACCACAGCACTAAAAAGCCAGAAAAATACTGAACTTAATGACTTAAGAGCAATACTCTGTCAACTATGCCAGCAGACCGCACCAAAAGGAGTAGTGGTACAGTGGGTTCCATCCCACTGCAACATCCAAGGCAACGAGGAGGCAGACAGACTGGCAGAAGAAGGTGCAAGACTACCACAACCCGATCCTAGTGTGACCTAGGAAGAGTCCAAAAGGCTTATTAGAGCCAGATACATGACCAAATGGGAAATAGAACATACTGGCTACACAAAAAAACGATGCCTATTACCAGTTGAACAGAAGAGAGCAGGTCGTGGTCTTCAGACTCCACACATGCCACAATAGACTGAGGTACCAGATATTCAATAAATTGAAAATAGGTGGCACTGATGAATGCACTTGTGGTACCGGGAAAATGACCGCTGAACATCTGCTGCAAAACTGCCCGACATACGAGGATCAGAGAAAGCACATGTGGCCATCACCAGTGGCAACACTAGACAATCTCTATGGCAGTGTCGACAGCCTCAGGATGACCGCTGTTTTTTTCGAAAAAATACAGGTTGACGTCTGACAGCGTACGAAGAAGAAGAAGAAGAAGAAGAAGAAGAAGAAGAAGAAGAAGAAGAATAGTGTGTGGGACCAGTACTGATATACGGCAATGAATCGTGGGAAATCAACAAATAAACACAGCGATCACAAAAAGCGACGGAGTTACGGTTTTACTGAAGAATATTATGAATTATATGGACTACAAAGAAGACTAACGACGTGGTACTTGAAGAAGCAGAGACACAAAGATAATACATTACAAAAGTCAGGTCAAGGCAGTCATCCTTTTTCAGACATGGCATGAAATGAGACGAGTTCAAACATACTGTGATAATTTGTAAAATAACATGGAGGAGAGATATAGGGAGATATATACGATCGCTTACGGATATTGGCACTGGGAGCTACCAATTCCTGACTAAATATAAACTCCAGACTAAATGTAAAATCAAGACTAAATGTAAAATCAAGACTAAATGTAAAATCATGACTAAATGTAAAATCGAGACTAAATATAAAATCGAGACTAAATATAAAATCAAAACTAAATGTAAAATCAAGATATAAGTCGTTATCTTCCCCCGCATCAACTGGCACAAGATAAGATTTACACAGATAAACAGAGCTACATGTTTTTTAATCTGCATTTAAATGGCAATCTATTTGCTTACCCAGAACGGGGTGTATGTTTTCAAAACCTCTTTGTGCGGTTCATTTGCTTAAATTTTTTAGCATGTTTACACTGGATAAAAGAGTCTGCGCGGATCCCACTTGTATCATGTTACAGCTGTATTCAATTATTTGCAAACCGTCTGCTAGGGATATGGTGACTGACACACTACTTGAAGACGCCTTGTTATATGATACTGCTGAAATTACTCACTACTAATTTAGCATTATAAAGAAGGCACTCAGAAGGAGCACAAAATCTCTTGTTTGGCTGTTTAATCTGCTTCTTATTTGTTCTTTATTTTCATATTATCAATATATTTTTCCATCATAAACTTGATAGTTCATCTCAAGATTCTCTTTCTTATTATCAGTACAGCTTATCTTCACCTGTATGAGGAAAGAGACTTGATGTTACTCTGCTCTTCTCTTTTAGAGTTAGCGGAGTTGGTGAAGATGTTATGTTTGTCTGTACAAATTGGCGAACAGTGTCAAGAAATGAGAAGAATTCGAGGTCACTTTAACACAAGTTTATAAGATAATCAAAGGAAAGGGTGAAAGACTATAACACGTTTTTTTTTTTAAACAACTTACAAGGACAAGAGGGCATAGTTACAAATTAACTAAAAAAGATCCAGATTAGTTATTAGGAAATATTTGTTTACTCAGAGAGTGGAGAATGTTTGGAATGAATTGCCACGGGAAGTAGTGGAGGCAAAGACAATTAATGTATTGAAGAATAGATTGGATGCACAGAGCTTTTAGAGCAATGCAATGCAAATGAAACTGGTTCTTTAAAGACTCTGCAGAGTCGTCTAAACTAGTATAAAGATGTTAAGTTAACATCCCTGACTATTTGCATGTCTTGCTGCCTGATTCGTCATCTTGCTGCTCATGATGCTATATTCTTTGATAGTGTGAGGTTGGGCACTGATGTAGGATGTCTCTGCATTGGTTTATATGTCAATACATTCTTATTTTGATGTATTTGGGGGGTCCTCCAGTTAGAGGATGATGCATACCTTGGAGATTTCCTAAGACTTCTAAACATCACATAGAAATACCGAGTTACAAATGAAGAAATACGAGAAAGAATTACTACAGCAATAAAGCATATTGAACACTTCTTGGGATCGATCAAAATACTGAAAATCACTTGGTACGACCACAAATCGAGATTAAACGGTCTTGCAAATACGATCATGCACGACAGTGTACATGACGCACGACGAGAATGTCATCCCAAAAAGATGTGGAAGGACAACATAAAAAAATGGACCAATCTCCGACTAGACGAGACACGGGTAGCGGCTGCTGACAGAGACGTGGCGTGGAGTTTGGGGGTATCTACATGGGGACCCCAACGACCTTACCGGTTAAGGAATAACATGACCTGATAACGTATCTCCAGTGTATTCTATCTTGCTGTAATGGTACAATCTTACAAGCTTTTCTCAGTCAATCTTTTGATATAATCCGCCCACACAAAACGCTGCCATTCACACTACCCTCTGGTATGGTCTTCAAGAAGGACGTTTTGTTTGTTATATGGTTTTAATATCTTAACTGTCTAACCCTGATTTATGTCATTAACTTTCTTTCACACATATATATATATATATATATATATGTGTGTGTGTATATATGTATATATATATATATATATATATATATATATATATATATATACATACATATGTATATAAATAAATATGTAAATGTACATATACATACATACGACATACGATATGACATGAAATGATATTATGTGACGTGATATGATTATGTAATATGAGATAGATAGATAGATAGATAGATAGATAGATAGATAGATAGATAGATAGATAGATAGATAGATAGATAGATAGATAGATAGATAGATAGATAGATAGATAGATAGATAGATAGATAGATAGATAGATGCACACAGATGGACTGTAGAAACTCTGGGATTAACAGAACTGTGTACTGACATTAGCAGCAGTTCGTGAGTATCAGTTATGTTGTTGTTTTTACTAAAGAAAAAAAACTAAATTGAAAGAAATACACAACATAAAAGAAACAAATTTGACCTGCCGAATTCGAACCAAGTACTTGGTGATTTATAAATGATCCACTAGTCCTCAAATCTACCAATGGAACAATCCTGAACCATACACGGTTTTCTTAATTAGCTGTTCTTTTTATTACTGGGCATTAATGGGTACTGATTGATAGAAGTAAATGCTAAGGATTACGTGGTACTGTGAGCGACGTACACACGGCGAGAATTATTGTATTTCAATCATGCCATTATACAACAGTTCGGTATATGATCGAAAAGAAGTCACAAAATAAGCGAGCCAAATACGTCACTTAAGGCAGAAACAAATGTTGTCTATTCGGAACTGTGTGACGGCCACTGTTTTTAGATCTTTGTATAGTGATGAGGCTCATAGTTGAGCTTTCTTGGATGATTGTTCTTCTGAATGTTTCTTTGAGTCTCCCTCTTTTCCGAACGTCCCCTTGGTGTCCATTCGAGTGCTTGCAATGGAAGGGAGTTGTTTATTCAAAGGAAACGTCCGATGTATGTCCTTCGTTTTTTTCCGGTTGATGGTCGACACGTATAGTTGGTTTGTCTCTGCTCTTATCGAGTCATTAGTTATAAATTGGTCTTAGCGTTCATTCAATAATTTTTGTAAACATTTATTTTCAAAGGCATTTAGTTTGTTTTCCAGCGCTTTTGTTGTCTTCCGGACTTCACATCCATATGTCAGAACTGATATTGCGATTGAGTTGAATAGTCTGAGCTTAGTATGTTTGCTCAGTGTCGTTGATTTCCAGATGTTGGTGAGCTGATTAAAGGCGCATGAGGCCAAAGCAATTCTAGTGGAAATTTCTTTCGTTGCATCTCCTTCTTTTTCTATTTTGCTTCCCAGATATGTGTAGTGTTGAACATTTTGTTGAGATTTCCGTTGATCCGTTTACTTGAAGTTATATCTGTTCTAACCATTGGCATAGTCTATATATATATATTTTCTTGTGTGTTTTGATTAGTGGTACTTCGTAGCACTAGGTCGACTGCAAAATCAAGATCTGGTAAGGTCTTGTTATTTGTTCATTAAAAGCCTAAATGGGTATCATGGGAATAATGTTTCATAACCCAATCTATAGCTAAGCCAAATAGTAAAGGAGATCAGATACATTCCTGGTTTGCTATAGTTTTGCTGTTAAACCATTCACTGCTGTCTCTTCAGCTGTTCGAATACAGCATCGTGAATTATGATAGTGCAGCAAAGTAATGTCTTAATAATGTAATCTATATAGAAGTTAACGAGGATGTGCTGCCTTTTGCATTTTCGGGAAATCATGTGTGTGTGTTTATATATTTATTTTTTTTTTGCGTTCGCCTTATTTCTCTAATCCCCAAGGCGGGTGTGCGTTGCACTGTGGTTTTTATTTTGCGCCTGTCGGCCCAATGCATCCGACTTCAGCATGCATTTTATGTAAGGGTCTGCTTCCTCCTGCATTTTCTAAGGGTTTGCTTCCCCGGGGTAACGGCCGGTGCTGTGATGGGGATCGAACCCAGCACCTTCGGATTGTGAGCCGTGCCACTTATCCACTAGACCACGCCGTCCCCGTGTTTATATACGCTCCCGATCTTCTTTATCTGTGTATGTTATTTCTTTTTAATTTTTCTTCTTCTTCATATTATTATTCCTCTTCTTGTTATTATTGTCCTTGTTCTTCTTTCTCTTCTTCGGCATGCGTTCTGAAATGTATGTTAGAACGCTGCGTCATACTTTTCAGCGGGACATCAATATTTGCGCTTGTTTGCAAGGTATATACGAATTCGGCAAATGTGTTGGATATCGAGTTTGTCTTCCAACTGCGATGCCTAAATTCAGCAAATGTATGGATACCGAGTTTGTCTTCCCACTGCGATGCCTATATTCAGCAAATGTGTTGGATATCGAGTTTGTCTTCCCACTGCGATGCCTATATTCAGCAAATGTATGGATACCGAGTTTGTCTTCCCACTGCGATGCCTATATTCAGCAAATGTGTTTGATGCCGAGTTTGTCTTCCCACTGCGATGCCTATATTCAGCAAATGTGTTGGATATCGAGTTTGTCTTCCCACTGCGATGCCTATATTCAGCAAATGTATGGATACCGAGTTTGTCTTCCCACTGCGATGCCTATATTCAGCAAATGTGTTTGATGCCGAGTTTGTCTTCCCACTGCGATGCCTATATTCAGCAAATGTGTTTGATGCCGAGTTTGTCTTCCCACTGCGATGCCTATATTTAGCAAATTTGTTGGATACCGAGTTTGTCGTGTCTTCCCATTGCGATGTCTATTACCTTAGCCTGTTTCTATAGGCGTCGCTTGGAGACGGAATATGGTCTTGATTAGCTTACGTTAACTGATGCAAGCAATCCCTGACTGCTGTCATCTCATTCTCTGTGCTACATCTTCGACCCTCGCCCCGTTCAACCATAGGGCTGATCCTATCTGGTTATATTCGGCTTTAAACGCAAACATAAATTTCGCAAACACAACCAGAAGCATATAATGACATCTGTAGCGCCCGTCAGGCAACCTTGTGACACTGACATTTTCACTCGTGCGTGCCTAGCTATCAGTCCCAGGTCTTCAATGGCAGTGGTTCTCAAACTATATGTGTATTCGATTATAGGTATATATTTGTTTCTCTTACAAGACTCCATGCTGTCGTGTATAACGTCTTCTGCAAAAATGTAATACCTGTTTCACTGAGATTAGAAATGCGAGTAAAGAAAGATAGAAAACCGAAGCAAATCGATATCAAATTGATTACGCACTTCTTTGATAGCAATGTATCAGCTCTTTTAGTGCAGTATACCCTAGTATGTCCAGGAAAGTAGATCCACATACATTAATGTAGGCTGAAAACCTCTCCGTATTGGGACACAATAGTTATGTTTTCAACAAAAGGGATTAACTACAGTCCATGACGATAACGAATGTGACTCGAAAGACAAATTCGAGCAGAAAGCGTCTTCCACAGTTTTAGGAAAGGAACATTAGGACTGTGCAACATCTCATGGTGTGACGTGTCTTCTCTAACACAGAGTCCTTAGTCTATCAGTAATCAGGAACCTTGTCACATGCAAGATCAGCAATAGCAGGATACAATTTTGACATGGTTGTAGTGTAAAGGAAAGTAAAACAAAAATTAAAAATTTTGACACGTCTTGTCTTGTCTTGTCTTATCCATTTGTGGCGTGACAAAACGTAGCTTTCTATCCAGAACTAGTTGCGTCGTTGAAATATTCGCCATCCAATTACGATTTAGAATATCCACAACATTTCTTATCCATCAAGTTCTTGATCGACACGAGATTTACACGTTTTCTGTCTTCAATAAAAGAGGTATTCAAGCTAGAGACATTGCCTCCATTCTTGTAGAGAATGCAATTTTTAAGTTTGCCCTGCTCCCCTCGGCAACGACATTGCCTGTATCTATTCTCATAGTCAGGGCTATTTTCAAGTATTCCCTCGGCAACGACATTGCCTTAGTCTCCATTCTCAAAGTTTAAGGCTATTTTCAAGTACTCCCTCGGCAACGACATTTCCTTAGTCTCCATTCTCATAGTCAAGGCTTTTTTCAAGTATTTCCTCTGCAACGACATTGCCTTAGTCTCCATTCTCAGTCGAGGCTATTTTCAAGTATTTCCTCGGCAACGACATTGCCTTAGTCTCCATTCTCATAGTCAAGGCTATTTTCAAGTATTTCCTCGGCAACGACATTGTCTTAGTCTCCATTCTCATATTCAAGGCTATTTTCAAGTATTCCCTAGGCAGCGACATTGCCTTAGTCTCAATTCTCATAGTCAAGGCTTTTTTCAAGTATTTCCTCGGCAACGACATTGCCTTAGTCTCCATTCTCAGTCGAGGCTATTTTCAAGTATTTCCTCGGCAACGACATTGCCTTAGTCTCCATTCTCATAGTCAAGGCTATTTTCAAGTATTTCCTCGGCAACGACATTGTCTTAGTCTCCATTCTCATATTCAAGGCTATTTTCAAGTATTCCCTAGGCAGCGACATTGCCTTAGTCTCAATTCTCATAGTCAAGGCTATTTTCAAGTATTCCCTCGGCAGCGACTTTGTCTCTCACTGGACTCGAGGAACCTCAGCCTGATTTCTAGACCAGTTAAAATGATCGATCGGCATGTATAGCGACATCAGTATGCAGATTACCACTCAGTGCAATGGGATCACACAAAGAAATAGTTGCACATCCTTCTTCTTCTTCTTCTGCGTACACAGTCAGACAGTAACCATTATTTTTTCGAAAAAAGCGGCGGTCATCCTGAGGCTCTCGCCACTGCCATAGAGCTTGTCTTGCAGTTCCACTGGTAATGGCCACATCTGCTCTCTCTGATCCTCGTATGTCGGGCAGTTCTGCAGCAGATGTTCAGTGGTCATTTTACCAGTACCGCACGGGCATTCGTCGGTACACCCTATCTTCAATTTGTTGAATAGGTGGTACCTCAGTCTGTTGTGGCCAGTGCGAAGTCTGAAGACAACGACCTGCTCTCTTCGGTTCAACTGGTAATAGGCATCGTTTTTGGTGTAACCAGTATGTTCGGTTTCCCATTTGGTCATGTACCTGGCTTTGATAAGCCGTTTTGACTCTTCGTACGTCATACTGGTATCTGTTTGTGGTAGTCTTGCACCTTCTTTTGCCAGTCTGTCTGCCTCCTCGTTGCCTTGGATGTTGCAGTGTGACGGAACCCACTGTACCACTACCCTTTTTGGAGCGGACTGCTGGCACAGTTTGCAGAGTGCTGCTCTTAAGTCATTAAGCTCAGTGTTTTTCTGGCTTTTTAGCGCTGTGACTACGGCGAGAGCATCTGTCAGCAGGACTATATGGCTCTCATTTTCACTGTGTGTCACCATTTCTTCCACTGCCGCCCTCAGTGCCTCTGCCTCCGCTCTGAAATTGCTTGTGTACTTACCAGTAGCGAATGACAGTGTTATTTTTCTGCCATTTGGTAGGTTCAGGAATGCTCCTGCCCCTCCGTTCTGTGTAGTGTTTGTTACAGAACCGTCGGTGTATGCATGGGTCCAGTCCATGCTTGGGTAGCTTTTCGTTATGAAGCTTATGGTAGTGTCTCTCCTTTCTTTTTCAGTCTGGCAGTTTTTGTTTGCAATACCTGGTATATTTTCTACCACCTCTGGAAATATATCCTGCCTCCAGGTAGGTTTTCGTACAGTAGTGATGGGTTTTGGTGTTGTTAGTGCGTTTATGGGATCTTCGTGCATCTTTGCTTTGGCTATTTCTGCAAAGTTTCTCCGCTTTAGTTTCCCATTTCCCAAATTGTTTAGTCTCTGGTACATTGGATGGTCCGTCAGTCTTCGGAGTTTCTCTGACTGCAGCTGGGCTCTGCAGTCTCCTCTATCGGTCATGGATTGCAGTTTTGTAATCTTTTCAAGTTCTATAATTGGCGTTGACTTCATGCCACCTGTTATAATTCTCATGGCTTGGTTTTGAAGTTTGTTAACTTTATCGAAGTTCGCCTTCGCTGCTGTTGTCCATGCCGCAATGCCATACTCGAGAACTGGTCTCACTCTTCCAGTGTACAGTTTCTTTAGTATGCCTTCGTCTGCTCCCCAGCGTGTGCCAGCAAGTTTCCTCATGATTGCCATTCTTTCTCTGGCTTTCATTCGGTTTCTCTCAATCTGACTTTTCCATGTCATGCGCCGATCAAATGTGACTCCCAGATAGGTTGGGTTGTCGTTTGGCTGCAGGATTTTGCCATTTAGACTTAATTTGGTACTTTGGGGTTTTAATGAGAGCGAGAATATTGTGCACGTGGTTTTCTCCTCGTTTATTTTGACCAGCCATGAGTTCGCCCACTCTTTCAGCGATGTTAGGGCCGTCTGCATCCGATTTCTTGCTATGGTGAGATTCTTTTCAGAGGTCCACATAGCCAGATCGTCTGCAAACATTGAGCTATGGACTCTTCTTGGTATATTCTCTGTAATATCGTTTATATATACCAGGAAGAGTGTGGGTGACAATACTCCCCCTTGGGGTACTCCCTGCTCGAGTGTCACCTTTTTGCTCATCTGCCTTTGTACTTGGACTCTGGCCGTTCTTTGTTTGAGGTAGTGGTTGATCCACTTGTACATCTTCCCACAGACATCACTTCTTCTTAGCTTGACTCTAAGTCCGTCCTTCCAGACTTTGTCAAATGCCTTTTCCAGATCCACCCAAACAGCTACTGTGTGTTTCTGTGCCTGGTAGGCATCTTCTATCTCCTGGGCTATGAGGATGACCTGGTCCTCAGTGGATCTGTGCTGTCTAAAGCCGGCTTGCTGTGGAATTAGTATTCGTTTTTCTTCCAGATGCCACATCAGTCTGGTGTTTATCATCCGTTCCATCAGCTTGCCGACACAGCTCAGTAGGCTTATGGGCCTGTATCCATTTGGATCTGTTTTATCCTTTCCTGTTTTTGGTACTGGTACCAGTATTGCGTCTTTCCATGCCTGGGGTAAAATACCCCTTTTCCAGCTTTGGTTCAGGACTGATAGTAGCTTCCTCTTCGCTGTTTGGCCCAGCCCCATCAGCATTTCGTTTGTTATCCCGTCATTTCCGGGAGATTTCCTTTTCTTTAGCGTTCTCATAGCCTCTTCCATTTCGCGTATTGTTAGTTTGGCCATCATGTGCTCTTCGGGAGCCGTATTTATGTTTTCGTGTCCCTTTAGCTCTTCGCTAATGTCTGTATGCTTATCTGCAGGGACCTCGATGTGGTTTGCTCTGGCATAGTGATCGACAAAGGCGTTTGCGGCTTTCTTACCTGTGATCAAGTTCTCGCCCTGCTTGATAGTAATTTGTTTTTTTGACGGGGTTTCGTCGTTCATGGCTCTGACAAGCTTCCATAGCTTGTTCCCGTCTTTGTCCAGGTTTAGACTTTCCGTTTTGTTTTTCCAGCTTTCTCTTGCTGTTTGCTTGAGAGTGTGTTTGTACTTCGCTGCTGCGGCTTTGAGGGCGATGTTTGCCTCCATGGATTTTTCTCGCTCTGCCATGTTCCTAGCATTTGTTACTGCATCTTCCACTTTCTGCAACTCATCATTCCAGTAGGGCTTATAGTTTTTCCTAGCTCCTCTTGGGATGGTTTCAGTGGCGGCTTGCATTATTGCCTTGCTTAGGCTCTCTACCATGGGCTTCATTTTAGTGTTTCGTGTGTTGATGATTTCACACAGCCCATCTGTCAGGATTGCAAATCTGTCCCAGTCGGCTCGTTTGTAATTCCAACGTGGGAGCGGTTTTGTTTCCTGTGGGCCTACTTCCATGTCAATGGTTAGCCTGATCGGCCTGTGGTCGCTACCTGCCAGTTGGTTTAGCATCTGGCGGTCTATTTTATGGTGTATGTCCTGTGTGGAGAAGGCCAAATCTAGAGTCTGCACATCCAATTTAGTAGTGTTTTACATGAGGGTACTGTCAGCTTACCTCTAACATTGTATCCAAGATTCCATCGGTTAATTAAGACCAACTTAACGTTGCCTCTAAATGTTTTTAAGTCATTTTGAAATCTAATAGCCGTCCATTGAAAGCAAAGAGGACAACATTAGTAATATGTAGTGCCTGCTGGACCTCAACGGTGAGTCCTGAGATTTATGTTTCCTACATCATCATCATCATGTAGCATGTCCTTTATAGAACGTCGCTCCCATCACAGTCTGTCTGAAAGAAACTCGTTCCGTTGACAGAACTCCAGCCTCCTCCACAATCACTCAGGCATTCCTGGATATCATGGTGCTCTCGTCTTCTTGGTCTACCCCTTCCTCTTTTGCCTGGCACCATACCTTCCATCGCCGTTCTCTCGAGATCGTTGTGTCTCTTGATGTGACCACAGCATTTGCATTTTCTAGCCAAAATAGAATTGATAAACCAGTTTTCCTTTAAGCTCAACTCTTGCCGAATGTCTACATTTGACATTTTCTCTGTCCAGGGTATACTGAGAATCTTTCTGTAACATTTTGACTCGAAAGATTCGATTCTTTGTCTGAAAGTTTTGGTAATCGTCCATGATTCGCAGCCATAAGCTGCCACATGCAAAACACAGGCTCTCAAGACTTTTGCTTTTATCATTTTGTTGCTGCTCTGTCATAATTTCTTCAGGCTGTTTAGTCTCTACAATACTGTTACATTATTTCCCTTCTATATTTGCAACATATCAAGTCAGGAATTGACATGTGTATGTAAGTTGCTTTGTCTTTCAGCACAGTACAGAAATATGGTGAGCCTCCGCAATTTAGGCGCATCTGGTGGTGGTACGACATGACTGGCGGACCATTCTCAGGTACTCCCATGAGATTACATCGACGTGACGCGTTAGAGATATTTTGAGTCATTTAAGCGCTTCTTCTGCATACATATCAAATACAAGCCCTCTTTCAACTCCCAATACATTTGTTGTTTGGCGATTTGATTATTTGACATTCCCACGAAGTGGGTCGCATCTGATGTAGATCTTCTGTTACAGTGTGCGTATGCTCAGTATTTTCACACTCACGAAGATCTCTGTGTCTGATAGCCATTGTACTCTCAACATTCTGTAGAGACAGCTTGTGCGAAAGGGGTTTATTTGTTTTTATGATTTGATGTGCATAATATATACGCGCAGAAACAACTAATGCGGTTGTCGAACCATTGTATCCTTCGTCCGTTTATACTTTTTGATGAACCAGTTTTATTTATTCATACTTATTTCTGAAATAATTTCTTATTCTATGCAGCGGCGTAACGTAATTTACTTGATCGCCCTGTATGTTTAGGTATAACTCTGATACTGCATACTCGCTGATAAGTTTTTATGAATTTTTATTACATTAACGATTTGCCTATATGTCTGTGTCGGTTTACAATGTGTTGTTGTGTATGTTCCACTATGACAGTTTACAGTACAGTAGTTTGGCCAATCCTTTCTGTACGTGGAGATGCAATCATACCGAGTAAAAAATATCAAACTGAACACGGCTTGATTCATTGGGATTGCCAGCACTCTGTTTCATTTGACTTTCACACGCGCCCTCATGGTGAGGCCCTTCCATTGCACTTTGGTTGGGCTAGCTTCTGAGGGCGCACAAACCTAGCATAGGTACATACAGACGCATACATTCATCCAAGCACTGGTTTATGCGTCCTGATATCGCCCAATGAACTACGGTCTGGGGTGGAAAAGAGCGCGCCTCCGCCAGTAGAAACTAGTGAGGCAAACATCTAAGCAACAACAACAACAACAACTCAGGTACTCCTCTTCACTACGTGCTGTTGAATTTATTTGTTGGGTTTGTTGAAGGTTTGCTTTTCTGAATTTTACTGGCAAAGATACTGTTCTTTCAATCCCAGACCGTAGTGTTTTAGATTTTATGAAGATGTATTGACCAATGCATGGATGCATGAGTTTGTAATGTGTTGTGTTTTTCTCTACAGCAGTTTTGTAGTACAGTAGTTTTGTTATTTCTTGATGTGCCCAGTGAAGTGGTCCTATCGAGAAAAAAGAGCTAGACATGCCCAGATAAACTGGACAAGAAGTGATTTTCAAACTGGTATGTTAAACCGGTATGTTAAACAAAGGATGCACTCGATTCTCACCCCTACACCAAACGTTCTGCCTGATTCAAATCATTGCAAAGTTTTATAGCTACGTTTGGGAAAGTTGCCAACTCCATGTACAAACTTTAGTCGTCTCTTACAACAAAACAAGAAAAGAAACAGTTGACATGTTCTGTTTGTCTTGGGAACCACTGAGATAATTTAGCGGGGTGGCATCTACACAAAAATTACATTCCACTGGTCTGTTCAACGAACGATCCACATACCCTCTTCTCTCCACATCCCCCAGTATCCCAACGTCACAACTGACAAATACATTCTTCCGACGCTTACATTTTTTCACGTGTTAAGGACGTGTCGGTTCCATCACCTAGGTTCTCATTCAACGACCCATGGAGCACCCTCCGTGATCACTATGAATGACAGGCGCTCGGGATATGCGGTGTTAAGTTACAGGGATCACCTGTCAGTTCGGTCCTTTTCAACGGGAAGAGGCTAAAACTGACATGGATGTGAATGGGAACGCACATTTTTTTGTTCTCTATCGGAGAGCCCAAGTAGTTGTCAGGGATGATTGAAACGAACATTTCAGAGCCACTGATGAGTCTTATACAGGAAGCCGGCTGTATCAACGAATGTGTTATGACGGTCTCAGTAGCAATGGTTCTACATATGGTTGCTATCCCAATGCACATCTCTCTTTAGTTACCGTATTATGTGCTTGACAGGTTACAGCGGTCCTATTCTTTACAACTGACTGTGTAATTAAAAATATACATAATTTATACATAAGCAGTAGAACGTACGAGGACACATTAGCAGACTTATGTGTGAAGCAGAACATTTGGGATCGCTGAATAGTTTGAAGAAAATAAGAGGATGGCAAAAAAGACTATAATAGTTTGTTTTTCCTTCAAAATAGAACCAGCTACAAGAACAAAAAGGCATAGCTACAAATTTGCTAATGAAATGTCCAGATTAGATAAATAAAACATTGTTTTTAGTCAGAGAATGATGAATGCTTAGAATGTATTACCACATGAAGTACTGGAGGCAGGAACAATTAACGCATTTAAGAATAGATTGGATGCGCATAGATTTTAGAGCAAGGAAATATAAATGAAACTGGTTGTACACAGACTTAGCAGAGTCTTCTTAACCAGTAAAAAGACGTTAAGTTAAGAATGAGAATAAAAAACAAGCAAAGACAACCAGTACATAATAATGGTCAGATAATTGAAGAAGTAAAACCTGATGCCCATTGGAGAAGTAACATTAATAACGAATAATCACATTGCAGAGGGCACCAATGAACACACCAGGATGTTAAAGCCATGGTTAACGACAATTCGATTTTACTTTAAACTCTCTCTCTCTCTCTATTTTACTCTCTCTCTCTCTATATATATATATATATATCACTCTCTCTCTCTCTCTCTCTCTTTCTCTCTCTCTCTCTGCCCAATTTTAAACTTAGCAGCAGTCTAATGTTCTTTTAAATAGGCTGCTTAACACAAATGTAAAGCTAGTCCTGAGATATTGCACTGATGCATGGCTTGTTACTAAGGACATTACATTCAGACTGCAGACTTTCGTTGACAAGTGTTTTCTCTGTGCTAGAGGTAATGGCATATACATCTTATGTATCCGTTTCTCTGATCATTTTATAAACCTGAATTAAGTCACCTCGAATTGTTCTCTTTTCCAAACATTGTAGGCCGGTTTTTCTGAGTTTTTCTTCATAACTGTAATTCTGGAATCCCACTATCAGCTTTGCTGCTCTTGTTTGTATTCTTTCCAGCATGTTTATATTCCCTCTATGATAAGGACTCCACAACTGTACACAATCTAGGTCTAACTAATGCTTTACACAGTTTGACTATCACTTCCTTGTTCCTATGTTTAATATTTCTTTTTATCATACCTAACATTGCATTTGCCTTTGTCACTGCTACCTGCACTTGCTCACTCACCTTACCTGTATGATCTATTATAACTCCTAGGTCCTTTTCCTTATCTAACTTTCTAATATTGTTCTAGCCCATTCTGTAATTATGTTCCATATTGTATCTACCCATGTGGATGACTGTACATGTATCTATATGAAACTCTTCTTGCCAGCTTACAGAACATTCTTAAATTATCTAAATCCGACCTCAATATATCCACTTCTGTTTTAGATAAGACACTATTGCATAGTTTTGTGTCATCGTCATGTAGCATGTCCTTTATAGAACGTCGCTACCGTTACAGTCTGTCTGAAAGAAACTAGTTCATTTGCCAAAACTCCAGCCTCCGCCACAGTCATACCCAGGCATTCCTGGATATCTTGGTGTCATCGTCTTCTTGGTCTACCCCTGCCTCTTTTACCTGGCACCATACCTTCCATCACTGTTCTCTCGAGACCGTTGTGTCTCTTGATGTGACCAAAGTATTTGCATTTTCTAGCCAAAATGGAATTGATAAATCAGTTCTTCTCTATGCTCAACTCTTGCCGAATGTCTACATTTGACATTTTCTGTGTCCAGGGTATTTTGAGGATCTTTCTGTAAAATGATGACTCAAAGGATTCTTTGTTCTGAAGTTTTGATAATCGTCAATGATTCGCAGCCATAAGCTGCCACAGGAAAAACACAGGCTCTCATGACTTTTACTGTTATCCTTTTGTTGGTTCTCTGTCATAATTTCTTCAGTCTGTTCAGTCTCTGCATTGCCATAGCTAGTCTTCTTCTGATTTCTTTCGAGCAGTCGCCATTTTTTTGTCCATTCTGGAGCCCAGATATTCAAAAAGTGGGACCAGATCTATTTATTCACCACCCTTTGAAAATTTATGTTGACATTGTTCTTTGTCGGTGGTCATTATCTACGTTATATTTATGTTGATAAATAGGTTTTGGTCTTTACTGTACCCATTTACGACTGAAATTAGCTGCTCTAGCCCTTCTGCATTTCTTTATAGTATCACTGTGTCGTTTGCGTATCGTAACTCTGGAATCTCTTACCTGCCAATCGTAAATGGGTCGAAACTTTCATAGCTCTCGTCTTCTCGAACATTTCTCAATATACATTCCGCACAAATGTTGTATAGATAACGTGAGAGGACACATCCTTGTCTTACTCTCTTTTGTACTGCAAATCAATCTGATGTTTGCCCAGATACTCGGACAGCGGCTTGTTGATCTTTGTATAATTTGTCAATGAGATGAATAATTTGCACAGGAAATCCCATTTCCTTTATGATTTTTCTCAGATTTTGATGTTGTAGAGTATCAAAGGTCTTGGTGTAATCAATGAAACATGTGTACATGGCTACATTAAACTCTCTACATTTTTCGTAGATTTTCCTCCTATTGAATATGTGGTCCCTGGTCCCTCTGTCCTTTATAAAACCTGCCTGGACTACGTGAATTTCAGATACAAATCGTTTCTCTATTCTTCTAAATAGGATTCGATTTTAACTTTCTAAATAATCCTTGATGAGGTACTCTATTAAAGGCTATTGCAAAATCGAAATACATAACATCCACTGGCTCCCCTTTATCTATCATTTTAATAACCTCGTCCAAAATTATAATAGATTTGTTAAGCACGATCTCCTTCTAGTAAACCCATGCTGACTATTTCTTATTATATTAAACTTGTCTAAATGCATTACAATGTTTACTTTGATTATTGACTCTAACAATTTACAGACTATGCTCGTTAAACTCGCCGGTCTATAATTTGCTGGATCTGATTTGTTGCCCTTTTTGAATAAGGGGATCACTCCTGCATCTTTTTAATCTCGTGGAACAATCCCTTTTGAAAGTGATTGAGAACATAATATAGACAATGGTTTTGCTAGTTGGTCTCTAATTTCAAACAGCAATTTTGGATGAATACCATCTTGACCTGGACATTTGCCCACTTTCAACTCCTCCAATTTTTTTAAACCATTTCCTCCGTACCACAGATTGATCTTAATCCGGCTGTTTCCATATCTCTTTGAAAAATATGTATAGGTTCTGAGATCTTGGAGGTCCTCTTTTGTGTAGACTGTGCCAAAGTACTGATTGAGTAGATTAGTTGCCTCCCAATTCTGACTTATTATTTTTCCGGTACTATTTATGAGAGAGGCTACTTTGTCTTTCATTCTTTTTTATTTCCAACATATGAAATAAAGTTTTTACTATCAATCTTGATCCTCTGAGGAAGTTGTTTTTTTCCGAAGTATATTTTTACTGTTTTATTCACTTTCTCGGCTGTGTTCTGCTTGTCCAAATGTTTTATAAATGTTTCTTTTGATTTACCTGCCTCATTGAAACGTAGTATAGCCGAAACACAGGTCAGTATAATCGGAAGAAAGAAAAAGCACACAACGAACGCGTTAACCAGCCCAAATTGAAAACAACGACACACGTTTCCTTGAACACAAGTGTAAGTCGTTGACTAGTGTAAATTAAAGACAAATCTGTGGCCTGGTGGCATCCATAATGAACTAAAACACTAAAGCAATGTAGATCCGCAGCCGGTAGGGCGACATCTTTGCCGCTCTTCCACTAGTGTCCCTACCGTCCACTAGTGTCCCTACCGTCCACTAGTGTCCCTACCGTCCACTAGTGTCCCTACCGTCCACTAGTGTCCCTACCGTCCACTAATGTCCCTACCGTCCACTAGTGTCCCTACCGTCCACTAGTGTCTCTACCGTCCACTAGTATCCCTACCGTCCACTAGTGTCCCTACCGTCCACTAGGGTACATTTGATTGTTCCTGTGTCTTAAAGAGATTATAACATACCATTTATAATCACTGAGGATTTGTCTTCATTAGGCACCAATACACATCTCCAAACGGGGGCAGGAAGCTGTAATAATGCCAAATGGTGTTTTTTTTATTACGACCAGATCATATTTACGAAGTCCCTCCAGTTTGGTGTTACTGAAGTCGGTGTGGCTTATGTAACTCCTTTTATCCACAGGAACTGTCAGGGTGAATCTATGATCCGGGCAGCTCCTCGTCTTGTACCGAAAATTATATTCTTCGCATATTTTCCCCACACTTCATTTATAGTTGTGTTGCCTTTTATGATTAGTAATTTGGTGGAACACTCCCTTTTCACTGCAAATGCACAGGGTTTAACTTTCACAACAGTCATGTTTCAGTCGACGCAGCTGTAATTAGGCTGTGTCGTTTTACGATTCAGGAAGCAGAAGGCAGCGAGGAAAGGAATTGGCTACCTCACTTCACACACGCTGTGGCTTACTATACTGAAGTCTTTAACACTTCAATCCTGACCAGCGGTTACGTATCCAGAAAAAGATTTATTTTAATGCTAAACCAAATATGTGGAACCAGGTATTGTATTCCGACAAAATGGCTGCTGTTGGTGTGTAGAAATTGGATTCCGCCAAGATGACTGATGTTGGTGTGTAGAAATTGGATTCCGCCAAGATGACTGATGTTGGTGTGTAGAAATTGGATTCCGCCAAGATGACTGATGTTGGTGTGTAGAAATTGGAACCCGCCTATGCCACTCTGAACACCAGCATCTCAGTTCATTGTCAACTTTTGTCTCTGGCTGCCTCTGCTACGCTTGTTTTGAACCATATCTTCCAGTATCGTTATTTCTGGTCCAATGTGTTGTTTTATAAGCCCAAAGTATGTTACGTTCCTACTAATGAAACCCGCCACGTAACGCCCTGTTCAGGGCACATAAAAGAGTAGCCTTACTCATCATGAGCATTCAACAACAACATCAACAACAGCAGCAGCAAGAACAAACAAAACCAGGTCGAGCGAAACAAATGAAACGACCTACTTAGTTGAATACCAAATCTCCTTGGGAATAGGTCCATTCTACCTTTCACAGTTCTCTCCTGCTGAAGTCGGATGTGTTGGACCGAAACGTGCACATATCGTAATCAAGCTGTAAACTACACCACAACGCATTCCGTTTTCCGGACTATATCCTGCTACTTATAAAGCACTTTTCGAGGCTTGTTATTGAGAGCAGAACGAACGACGAAGAAGAAGAAGCAGAAGAAGAAGAAGCAGAAGAAGAAGAAGAAGAAAAAATAACAGAAGAAGAAGAAGAAGAAAATAAAAGAAGAAGAACACTTAACTCTGCGGTGCTTCCACTGCTGGAAGCATTTCTAAAAGTCGTTTTGGGATCTCTATCAGGCGTGTCGACGCATTTGTCTTACGGCGTTTTTCAGGCGATTCACAAACATCTACCACTTCATTCGGCCTGCGGACATCTATCTTATGGAGCCCCAAATTTGGTTCATGGCTTTTTATTTTGGCTTTTATGTTTATTCACCAATTCGTTTTATGTTGGAATCTTTTTTTTTTTCATGTGTCTTTGTTCCATAAATAATGTGTCATTCCCAGAAGTAGTTATGTGTTGCTACACTTTCCAAATACTTCTTTGTTTCCGAAACTACTGTATCTGGAATCCAATGTTAACAATTATTATCAACTTCATTTATTCTACATCACTCTTATCTTCTCCTCCCCCTTTATCTCTCTCTTTCTCCCCCCCCTCTCTCTCTCTCTTTATGTTTCTGTCTGTCTCGCTCACTTTCTCTGTCGTTCTCTCTCCCTTTGCTACTATTTCATCGCAATTCGCCCCACCTCCAGACCTTCCCCCACCCACACCGCAAACATACCCAATTTATGTCACATCTTTAACTTTTCCTAAACGATTCTGACATTATTTGTGCCATCGCCTCTCTCTCTATCTCTCTCCCTCTTTCTGTCTCTCTCTCTCTCTCTCTCTCTCTCTCTCTCTCTATCGTTTGCTGTCATCGTACATTCTGCCATCTCATATACGTTTACGCATTTTTTGTATCCAAAAAATAACTTGTGCCAACTTCAAGTAAAAAGGGCAGTTTCTCTTCGCCCAGTGGTTCCAAGCCTATTGCAGATAACATACCCCGGGATGCTAGCCAATTATACCATGAACACCGTGCTGTTTCAAATCACCATAGAGACCAGTTATTTTTTCCCTTGGACTTTCTGGTATTTTCCACGATCTCTGGATACTAGAGATCGAACACCCGTATGCAGTGTCTTGCACGTTAATAAATCCATCGGCAGTTGGAGATCGTAAGTAGTAAGCTTGACGATCACTGCCAGGCAAATTCAGAAATTTGTTAAAAATCTACAACGGAATAGAGTAGCTAAGGGCATCACTGGAGAAAATAAAGGTTGGCAAACAGCTGGTTATGATGATATAACGCCAGAAATAGTTAAGTACACGTGAACTGTTATTCCTGAAGATTCTCCAGGCTGGCTGGTGTTACAAGGTTATAACAAAGGTCTGGGAAATGTAATCGTTGCACTAATTTCCAATATAGGGCATATGTGTACTTACTGTCCGCAACAAAGCCTGTTCTAGAATGCTGAAGCAGAGACTAAAATATATGACTGTTACACAGATGGTTTCATAGTAAACCGAAGTACTCAAGATCGTATCTCCAACAACAAAATAAAAAATATCTGGGGTATGATGATCACATTTCTTGTATCTGGAAAAGTCATTTGGTATGACCAGACTGGAAAAGTCATTTGGTATGACCAGACTCTGGAAAAGTCATTTGGTATGACCAGACTCTGGAAATGTCATTTGGTATGACCAGACTCTGGAAAAGTCATTTGGTATGAGCAGACTCTAAAACAGTCATTTGGTATGGCCAGACTCTGGAAAAGTCATTTGGTATGACCAGACTGGAAAAGTCATTTGGTATGACCAGACTAGAAAAGTCATTTGGTATGACCAGACTGGAAAAGTCATTTGGCATGACCAGACTCTGGAAAAGTCATTTGGTATGATCAGACTGGAAAAGTGATTTGGTATGATCAGACTCTGGAAAAGTTTGGAATGAAACAACATGCCAGCACCCTGAATCTGTGCTTTACACGTTTGCCTAGAAACATGGACAACGACCAGGCAGTTAGATAAGAGAACGGATGATTTGAGATGTGGATATTTGCAAGAATGAATCTTGTGCAAATAACATAAAGTAAACAGAGGTTTGTCTCATAGCAGTTGCACTACTGTCAGAAAATTACGTTGTTAGAGATGTGAGTAGATTATTGTTGTTGTTGTTTAATGCCCACACTGAGTAAGTTAGCTCCTTTGTGCGCCCTGAAAACAGGGTTAAGTGACCGGTTGTATTCACATCCAGAGCATGTTGATGAAGATAAAATGGGGTCCTCTAGGCGGATGTGTTATGTATGGTTTCATCTGCTACCCTCTTTCGGGGATCACGTCGATCCACATCCCATCAGCCGGACTGCTAAGAAAGCCAGGGAACACTACATGAAAGAGAAAGCGAGAGAGAGAGAGAGAGAGAGAGAGAGAAAGAGAGAGAGAAAGAGAGAGAGAGAGAGAGAGAGAGAGAGAGAGAGAGAGAGAGAGAGAAAGAGTGGTATTGGTCAGTATATTGTGGTTGACCCTAACGGGACGTCCTTGTCAGTATGTTTGGCCTGACCGGACTAGTATCTCAGTCTCCTTTCAGCATACTAAGCCACATCTTGTTTGAGGTAGTGTGGTAAATTCCTGTCTTTTACTTTCCTAGTCCTATGAAAGCATCCAATTCAACTGCATGGGCTGGAGTCAACCGATTGTCAAAGTTTAACCCCGTACCTTTGCCGAGAATAGCTAGTGCTCTACAAGCAAACTAATAAGGAAGTCTTGAAGAATCAAAGGGAGCTAAGAGCATTGATCAACTCAATCAGATGTATCTTCTTTTCGCTTTTGCTCCTGCTTGTGTCAGATTGTGAAGAGGTTTAATGACCGGGCCCTAGTATGTGCTTCGTCCCCTGGGAAATGTACTGCTTCTGCTATTTCTGCTATCCATCTTTTGCGTGGTCGGCCCTTGCCTCTGTATCCGCTGTATCTGTATAGCATTGCTTTCTGCTATCTGGTGTTTGATGTGTCACGCGACCGAACCATTTGGTTTGCAGTCTCTTGATGAGGTGCAGCATTGGTATTGTACCTACATGTCTCCTAATATCTTCGTTTCGGATTTTATCCATTCTTATTACACCAAGCATTCTTCGCAGGCATTTAACCGCTTCTGTTACGATCCGTATTTTATCTTTGATTGTTAATGTCCACTTCTATTATTGTTAATGTAAACTTGTATCTTTGTTTGTTAATGTTCACTTGTATCTTTGTTAATGTAAACTTGTATCTTTGTTTGTTAATGTTCACTTATATCTTTGTTAATGTAAATTTGGATTTTCGTTTGTCATTGTCCCCTTACATCTTTGTTTGTTAATGACCATTTTCATATTAGTTTGTTAATGTCCATTTTCCTCTTTGTTAATGTCCACTTTTATCTTTGTTAATGTGCACATTTATCTTTGTTAATGTACACTTTTATCTTTGTTAGTGTACACTTTTATCTGTGTTTGTCAATGGTCACTTGAATCTTTGTTTGTTAGTCCACTGTTATCTTTGTTTGTTAATGTGCATCATTATCTTTGATAATGTCCACTTGTAGCTTAGTTTGTTGATGTTCACTTGCACATTTGTTTGTTAATGTACACTTGCACATTTGTTTGTTAATGTCCACTTGCACATTTGTTTGTTAATGTCCACTTGCACATTTGTTTGTTAATGTACATCGTGATTATTGATAATGTCCACTTGTAGCTTTGTTTGTTAATGTCTACTTGCATCTTTGTTTGTTAATGTCTACTTGCACATTTGTTTGATAATATCCACTTGTAGCTGTGTTTGTTAATGTCTACTTGCATCTTTGTTTGTTAATGTCCACTTGCATCTTTGTTTGTTAATGTCTACTTGCATCTTTGTTTGTTACTGTCCACTTGTAGCTTTGTTTGTTAATGTCTACTTGCACATTTGTTTGTTAATGTCCACTTGCACATTTGTTTGTTAATGTACACTTGTATCTTAGTTTGTTAATGTACATCGTGATCTTTGATAATGTCACTTGCACATTTGTTTGTTAATGTCCACTTGCACATTTGTTTGTTAATGTACACTTGTATCTTAGTTTGTTAATGTACATCGTGATCTTTGATAATGTACACTTGCATCTTTGTTTGTTAATGTCTACTTGCATCTTTGTTTGTTAATGTCTACTTGCATCTTTGTTTGTTAATGTCCACTTGTAGCTTTGTTTGTTAATGTCTACTTGCACATTTGTTTGATAATGTCCACTTGCAGCTTTGTTTGTTAATGTGCATCATTATCTTTGTTAATGTCTACTTGCACATTTGTTTGTTAATGTCCACTTGTAGCTGTGTTTGTTAATGTCCACTTGCATCTTTGTTTGTTACTGTACAATGTAAAGTCAGACCGTTAAGATAGTTTTATCTCATCGAAAGTTATACTTACTCCCTGGAAGCGGGTGTGAGGTTGCCGTTTCGACGTATAATAAGTAAGTCATAACACTTTGCTAAAAACGAAACTATAGGGGCTGGTGGAAGGCCAGCTTGTCATAGAGAGACGACACTATACGTGGGGCTATAACATCAAACGATAAACAGATAAATGACATTCACATTGCACATTCAATGCAAGATACAGATGCCATTGAAGATCTGTTGCAGCCGAAGTTCTATGCGAACCGAACCGAGCACAGAGGACAAACATCATTTGAAAACCTAGATTGTGTTCGCTACTCCCCAGAGTCTCAGACACCTTAGGTTGGAAACCACTGGCCTAACCCCTTCAGAAAAGTGCATATTCGTTTGATTGGCCCAGTTACGGTTCCCTAATTAACGCGCAAGCTCTCCACAATTGAGAAAGACCGCCTGAGGTACCTACAATTAAGGACAGTTGGCCTTTCCTGTCCTTAACCATCCATGTCCTGAACAGTTCTTGCCTTAGGACGCAATTTGGGTAACATTGTGCTCCTACTGTTATTCTTTTATTTTATTTTATTCTTCTCCTTCTTTCTTTCATCATCCATCATTATCATCTTCTTCTCCTTCTGTATCTTCTTTTTCTACACTTGTTGGGTGTTATGTACCTTAGGAAGTATTTGCCATTAAGAAAGCGATATATGGCTTTTTGGTCCACTGCATCCATTTTTGCAAGTTTTTACATTTTTTTTATTCGGCCTATCATATGGCTGTCAAAAGAATGCTTGTAATGAATCTGTGTATGCTGTTGATGCTATGTATCCAACGCCATTCTTACTCTCGTCCATCAACCCAATGTCGCGTGATTATATATGGATGTTTGTGTTAGACGTTTTCTAATTCTATAGAAAGTGATCCATTTTTTTTTACCTCGGAGGTAGAAGCATTTTACAAACATTGTTGAGCACTGCGCACTCAAAGAGATAACGGTCATGCATTTTATATGGGCACCGATGACACTCTGGAATATGGTGTGGGTGAGTTCTGTTTGGGTGAATGGTATGTGGAATAAACTGATGGTAAAGTTGAATAATAGCCCATTCACTTCTCCTTGTGAGTTCATTGATAATGTCATCAAGGATTTCCGTACGTCTCTAGAACACACACTATCTATCTCTCTCACTCTCTAAAGCGGAGAAGCTTTGCAGAAATAGCCAAAGCAAAGAGGCACGAAGACCCCATGAACGCACTAACAACACCAAAGCCCACCCCTACTGTACGAAAACGTACCTGGAGGCAGCATATATTTCCAGCGATGGTAGAAAATATACCAGGTATTGGAAACAAAAAATGCCAGACTGAAAAAGAAAGAAGAGATACTACCCTGAGCTACATAACTAAAAATTACCCAAGCATGGACTGGACCCATGCATACACCGACGGTTCTGTAACAAACACAACACAGAACGGAGGGGCAGGAGCACTTCTGAACCTACCAAATGGTAGATAAATAACACTGTCATTCGCTACTGGAAAATACACAAGCAATTTCAGAGCGGAGGCAAAGGCACTGAGGGCGCAGTGGAAGAAATGGTAACAGGTAAAAGAAATGAAAGCCATATAGTCCTGCTTACAGATGCCCTGGTCGTAGTCACAGCACTAAATGGCCAGAAAAATACTAAACTTAATGATTTAAGAGCAGTACTCTGTCAACTATGCCAGCAGTCTGCACCAAAAAAGGGTAGTGGTACAGTGGGTTCCATCCTACTGCAACATCAAAGGCAACGAGGAGGCAGACAGACTGGCAAAAGAAGGTGCAAGACTACCACAACCAGATACTAGTATGACATACGAAGAGTCAAAACGGCTTATTAGAGCTAGATACATGACCAAATGGGAAACCGAACATACTGGCTACACAAAAAACGATGCCTATTACCAGTTGTATAGAAGAGAGCAGGTCGTGGTCTTCAGACTTCGCACTGGCCACAATAGACTGAGGTACCACCTATTCAACAAATTGAAGATAGGTGGGACTGACGAATGCCCGTGTGGTACCGGGAAAATGATCGCTGAGAATTTGCTGCAAAACTGCCCGACATACGAGGATCAGAGAAAGCAGATGTGGCCATCACCTAGTGGCAACACTAGACAAGCTCTCTGGCAGTGTCGACAGCCTCAGGATGACCGCTGCTTTTTTAGAAAAAATAAAGGTTGATGTCTGACTGCGTACGATGAAGAAGATGAAGAAGAAGTACGTCTCTAGAACACACACTATCTATCTATCTCACTCTCTCTCTCTCTCTCTCTCTCTCTCTCTCTCTCTCTCTCGCTCTCTCACTCTCTTTCTCTCGATATTTCCCGTGATCCTTCTAAATAACAAAGTTTATTTTATGAGTGGTTGCATTAGTCGTTAGACTGTGTAACGATTTACGGTATACGCTTCTTATTCTCTTTATCCCTTACTTTACAAATCGCTCGTCTTCTTGTCAGGTATATCTGAGTAACCAGCCTGAAGTAGTAAATCAAGTTATGTTAATACGCCTTGAAATAATGAAAAGGAATTTGTGTATGGCTAATCGTGTAGCAAAGTTACCGTGCGTTTAAATATTAAGAGAAATTCAGTTCAGTTCAAGTGCCATCTCCGTATTTTAGATTCGCTGTAATGGATCTCTTGTGCACTTTATCTTTTATCATAAAGGTGCAATATAACAGGCTTTCTCCAGTCCATCTACTGATGCTATTCACCCACTTATAAATCATGTCTTACTCTTGAACGACTGACTTCTGCATTACCCTCTAGCACCGTCTACAACAAGAAGGTATGTTTTGTTATTTGGACAAAATAGCTTAACTGACTAACCCTGATTTCGGTCATTAAATTTTAACCCTGATTTCTGTCAGTAATTTTAACCCTGATTTCGGTCATAAATTTCTAAACCTGATTTCGGTAATTCATTTCTAACCCTGATTTCGGTAATTAATTTCGAACCCTGATTTCGGTAATTAATTTCGAACCCTGATTTCGGTCATTAATTTCGAACCCTGATTTCGGTCTTTAATTTATAAATCTGATTTTGGTCTTTAATTTCTAACCTTGAATTCGGTCTTTAATTTCTAACCCTGAATTGGGTCTTTACTTGATAACCCTGATTTCGGTCATTAATTCCCTTTCACTATCAACTTTTTCAATACCTCTACATTTGTGTTTGTCTCGTTCCAATATATATACCCATATTCTGAAAAGCGATTAAAAAACCCCGAATACATAGATTCAGGTAAGTTCAAGTCAACACGTTTCTTTTTCTTCGTCTTCTTCTTCCTTTTCTTTTTCATTTTCTTTTTCTTCTTCGATCAAATGATGCTATGCTTCTTGCTTGATGTAGTTCACGAAGGGGAGTGCACGATTCATGTTTTCGCCATTTCCCAACTGTTTTTCAAGCATGATCGTTCCCTTGGACTAGACTGCCACGTTTTCGTCTGCAAAAGTGTGGCAGTACTGCAGAACATGTTCTGATGTTTGCTTGGGTGGTCAGCAATCTCATGTGCCAATGTCTCCAAGACCCATTCTGTAGAGGTAGGTCTTGATTCTGCAATGTTCCGTTCTAAAGATCTTTGTCTGCCCATCTCTGCTAGGTTTGTCTATGCTGTCAGTTTCGAATGTCTTTACTTCGTCCGCACACCAAATGTTGCTGTAAAATTAGAATGTGGTTAAGTTTTTTAAATTTCCCTGCGTGTAACAGAAACAAAGCAAGAAGGTCGCTTCTAATGTTCGTGACTTCATGGAGTCTGTAACCTGGAAAATGTATAGAACCGTCAATTTAGATTTTAAATATTATTAGTTCTGTTTTAGATATGGATTACCATGAATTATTTATTATAAAAGTGTGTTTTATTACTAAGTTTTGCCAAGGTTCATTTAAAGGAGTCAGTAAGTAACGGAATTTGAAGCTGCCTGCCTAAAAGCAATCTTTACCATCACCACCTCCCTCACCACTTCCACCTTAACTGCCCCCTGAACAGATCCACAAACTCACCTCCTATTCCCGCGTCTGTCCTTTCACCTATCCCTCTGCAGTGGCATGTTTAATTATAAGGGCTATGAAAAATGACTCCTTTGTTTCGGTGTGCAAATTGAGTCAGCAGCATGCCCGCAGGATCAGTTCCATGATGGCTTTGCACTGCCAGGAAATTGAGCAAGGATAGCGGCTTTCTGTTAGGCACGCCTGGCCTCCCAATGAGTTGTAGGTGGAGGTAATACGAGGAGGCAACACACAGCTCTCATGAACACCTGTTTCACATCCTTTTTGTCGGGTGAAAATGATTTGTGTGTTTAAATTTACCTGGCTCTTTTTAACATTTTTGAAATATTGACAGGTAATTAGATCACGCTAAAATGAAAGTTAAATATAGCTACATAGAAAAGAATGCCATCGAGGAGGAAGTGTTAGAGACTTCAATGTAGTTGTATATTTCGTTTGCGGCGATTATCCATGCATGTTGCTTTGCCTTCCCTAAGAATAATCGAATCCATGATTGCAAAATTCGTGGATAGCACAAAATTGTGTCTCATCTAAGGCAAAGGTGGATATATTGAGATCTAATTTAGACACAATTCAACAATTATCTGTGAGCTGTCAAATGGATTTTAATGTAGATACATGTGCAGTCATTCATATGAGTAGATCCAATATGGAACATAATTACAGAATGGAAAAGAACACTATTAGAAAGGTAGAAAAGGAAATGGACCTAGCCATGATATTAGATCATACAAGTAAGGTGAGTTAAAAAGTCCAGGTAGCAGTGGAAAAGATAAATGCAATGTTAGGTATGATAACAAGAAATATTTAAACATAAGAGTAAGGAAGTGATTCTCAAACTGTATAAAGCATTAGTTAGACCTAGATTGGAGTATTGTGTACAGGTATGGAGTTTTTTTTCGTAGAGGAGATATAAATAAGCTGGAAAAGATACAAAGCAAAATACAAAACTTATAGTGGGATTCAAGAATTACAGTTATGAAGAAAGACTCAGAAAAACTGACTACAGTGTCTAGAAAAAAGAAGAATTCGTAGTGAATTAATACAGGTTTATAAAATAATCAAAGGAAGGGATAAATTAGACTATAGCAAGTTTTTTTTCTCAAAATATAACCACCTACAAGAACACAATGGCACAGCTACAAATTAACTTAAGTAAGGTCAAATTAGATATAAGGAAATTTTTTTTTAATCAGAAAGGGATGAATGCTTGGAATTCATTGCTGCGAGAAGCAGTGGAGGCAAATACAATTAATGCATTCAAGAATAGATTGGATGCGCATAGTTTTTAGAGCAAGGAAATATAAGTGAAACTGGTTGTATACAGACTATGGAGAGTTATCTAAACCAGTATAAAGGCATAAAGTTAAGTCATATATACAGTTTGTAGTTGCGAAATGTGGGTCGTGTTGAGCTGGAGGATTGAACCTGGTAACTATGTCAAGATGAACTAGTGATTTAACCACTCTCGGCGTTATAGATGGGCATAACAGATACTGTGTTGTTAAAAGGAAATACATTTGTACTCGGCAGGTAGGTACGCATGTATAACAATTGATTGGTTCCGGAAAGTAACGTTCTGGTGGTCCGCCATCTATAAACATCCGCTGGACGACACAACAATTAAATGAAGAGAGAAATTATTGATCAAAAAGTATCAATCAATCAATCTAAATACTGTCACACCGTGCAGAGCATTGACCTTCGACGGACACACGCCAAGCCTGCTGACTTTCGTTTTTCATTTTCAATATCTGCCACGTTAGTCCCGATTCTCTAATTGTTTTCTCAATCCCTCTTTGCCAAGTGTGCCTTAGACGACCTATGTGCCTGTTACCTTTCGGATTCCACAACAGCGACTGCCTAACAATGTCATTCTCCCATTTACGTAAACTATGTCATATCTATCGCCCACGCCATCTCTTCATCATCTGATCGACTGCCAGCTACAATCACATGGCACCATGCTAATCCTAATATTCTGCGCAGGCATTTGTTTATGAACTGTTGCATCATCGTCCTTGCAAATCATGGACGAGTACCAAAACGTCCAGACAAAGATTCGAATCCTTCGAGTCAAAATGTTATAGAAAGATCCTCAGAATACCCTGGACAGGAAAAGACAAATGTAGACTTTCGGTGAGAGTTGAGCATAAAGAAGAACTGATTTATCAATTCCATTTTGGCTAGAAAATGCAAATACTTGGGTCACATCAAGAGACACAATGGTCTCAAGAAAACGGTGATGGAAGGTATGTTGCCAGACAAAAGAGGGAGGGGTAGACCAAGAAGACGATGGCACCAAGATATCCAGGAATTCCTGGGCATGACTGTGGCGGAGGCTGGAGTTTTGGCATGGGAAAGAGGTTCTTCAGACAGACTGTGATGGGAGCGACGTTCTATAAAGGACATGCTATATGATGATGATGATATATATACACACACACACACATATAATAGTACTGCTTTAACAGAGTTAAAAATACTCATCATTGTGTCAGACTTCATTTATGTGGAAATCCTTACATTCCCTTATTCCATCTTATCTTCTTAAATCCAATTTCTTTTGCCTTGCGATTATCAGAAATGAGCTATACGTATACTTCTGGTTTGTGCTAGGTAGAGGCTTGTGATAGGTCGGAGTCTTGTGATTGATATGCGGCTTGTGATAGATATACGGCTTGTGCTAGATGGGAGGATTGTGATAGATATGCGGTTTGTGCTAGGTGGGAGGCTTGTGCTATGTGGGAGGCTTGTGCTAGGTGGGAGGCTTGTGCTAGGTGGGAGGCTTGTGCTATGTGGGATGCTTCTGCTAGGTGGGAGGCTTGTGCTAGGTGGGAGGCTTGTGCTATGTGAGCGGCTTGTGCTATGTGGGAGGCTTGTGCTAGGTGGGAGGCTTGTGCTAGATGGGAGGCTTGTGCTAGGTGGGAGGCTTGTGCTAGGTGGGAGGCTTGTGCTATGTGGGAGGCTTGTGCTAGGTGGGAGGCTTGTGCTATGTGAGCGGCTTGTGCTATGTGGGAGGCTTGTGCTAGGTGGGAGGCTTGTGCTATGTGGGAGGCTTGTGCTAGGTTGGAGGCTTGTGCTAGGTGGGAGGCTTGTGCTATGTGAGCGGCTTGTGCTATGTGGGAGGCTTGTGCTAGGTGGGAGGCTTGTGCTATGTGGGAGGCTTGTGCTAGGTGGGAGGCTTGTGCTATGTGAGCGGCTTGTGCTATGTGGGAGGCTTGTGCTATGTGGGAGGCTTGTGCTAGGTGGGAGGCTTGTGCTATGTGAGCGGCTTGTGCTATGTGGGAGGCTTGTGCTAGGTGGGAGGCTTATGCTATGTGAGCGGCTTGTGCTGGGTGGGAGGCTTGTGCTATGTGAGCGGCTTGTGCTAGGTGGGAGGCTTGTGCTATGTGAGCGGCTTGTGCTATGTGAGCGGCTTGTGCTAGGTGGGAGGCTTGTGCTATGTGAGCGGCTTGTGCTAGGTGGGAGGCTTGTGCTATGTGAGCGGCTTGTGCTATGTGGGAGGCTTGTGCTATGTGGGAGGCTTGTGCTATGTGGAGGCTTGTGCTGCCGGCATGTTGAACTTGACACCTTCTATCTATCGTCGCTGTGGTTGACCTCTTCATCGTGGTATTGAAACCAAGTGCACCATGACCTCGTTGAAAGTTGAACATACTGTACCCTTGTCAAATGTCCACACTATTTTATTTGCAGTCTGTCAATATAGTAATTAACCTATGTAGTCCCTACAGTTTTCATCAATGTGCTGTTGGAAATTTTGCCGCTAATTCTTTCTTGCTGCACTTCGTCATATATAGTGCATCTCTCAGGTCTCGATCTTACCGTTGTGTCTATCTAATAGAGCTCAAGTTTGACACTGACATCATAATTTAAGAGATAATCAACGTGTTTATCAGCGTATGTTTAGTAGACATAGTGACAATTAGAATGTGTCAGTATCAATGCCAGCTGGTAGTCTGCCTTGTTTGCCTTTATAATTATATTTTCTTTCTCTCTGTACATATAATGCAATAAAGACCACTGTCACCCTCTGCATTCTCAGTCGAAAATAATGTGATGTACTTCCGATCGTATCAAGTAGGCCTCCCAGAAAAGTAAATGAGGTAGCGTAGAAACCCCTCCCCCTGCAGCTCTTCCAACTCTGTAAATGGTACTCCAACATAATAGACAAAAACACAATCCAAAATAGTTGACTGAATGCCAGAATTATAGTCAGTGGGCACTTCTGTATGTTTATCGCAAAACACATTGTGCATTAGTGCAATGATGGTTTGTGTATCAATGTGTTTCAAATTATAATGTGAATTGTTTGAGACGCGTGCATATTTTCTGACCTGACCGTATCAAAGATATTGAAGTGTTTTCCAGAGTCAACATGCTGGGTATCCATTGCTTTTGGCGAAAAATTCAACTGGTGGGTTGGTCTTTTTTGTTCGTATGTCTAGCAAAATGCTTCAAAAAGCTTCTGTATATGGAACTGAGTGAAAGAGAACAATCACAGGAACTTCCAAAAGAAGTTTTTCAAGGACTGTCTGAAGGAGTCCCTTAAGTGGTGTTAAATACCCATTAACACCTGGGAAACCTGGCTCAAACACGTACAGCCCGGAAAAGTGTGATTGCTAACTGCGTTGAAATCAGCGAGGGCCTCTCTGTTCAGGAAGTTCAGGGTAGACGTGCAATCGGAAAGTCTAGAGCAGAGAGAATAACAAATACAGCTGCGGATTACGTTTGCCAGTCGTGTCATAGAGGTTTCTGCGCTAGCAGTAGCTTGATCAGTCACAAGCGCACTAACATACTTAAGGATGCAGTAGAACATGAGATTATGTTGGCGGTTTTCATCAAAACGACAACGAATGAATTATATATATATATATATATATATATATATATATATATATATATATATATATAAATATATATCATGTAGCATGTCCTTTGTAGAGCGTCTCTCTCATCACAGTCAGCCGATTTGAATCTCGGTCTGCAGTCAATCTTTCCACCTGCTCCATGTTCATGTTTAGAGTTTTCTTTGTATCTGGTTTCCACCTTCGCCTTGGTCCACCCCTGCGTCACCTTCCAGGTACCACGCCATCCAGGACCGCTCCTTCCAGTCCGTCATGACGTTGACCTTGATACTACCTACTTCAACAATTAGTACTGAAATAGCTGTTCAGAAAAATAGCAATGAAAGAACTTAATGAAAAAGTTAAATAAGGTTTCCCGAAAGTTTAATAGTAAATGAAATAGACAACATAATGCACTACAGAGAAGTATCCCGCTTATACTTACATGTATATTCCAGAGCGTTTTGTAAAGCGGATTAGTTCGAAAAGCAGAACTCAGTCTGTTTTGATCTCGAAAATGCATTTTAGTCACCGAAAAAAGTAAACAGCGTGCGATATATCAATTAAAAATGCGAGCTAACTTTAAATAAAGAAAATTAAACCTAAACAAACATAAATATACAGCGTGGCACCTATATGTAGATTGATTCTTGCAAAAGTAGACAATACATGTATTTAATGATCGTGTTTCAGGAGTGCTCAATATAGTCGACAGCGTCATCCTTGTTTGACAGTTTTGCGAATGGCAATTATTTGGTTTTTGGAGAAAGGATGTTTGATGGTGATATTACATGGGCTTGTAAAGACGACACTGCATGTGAAGGGTTAACGATGACTGGCAGCGGATGAGCAGAATGTTTCTTAAAAAATGAATGCATTGTAGTTTGTCATTTTGATATCTGCGTTCTTCATCAAAACAGTTTACTGTGACAGACTGTGAACGTGTGTAACAAGGAATTGACATTTTTATTAGAAACTGTGACGGGTATAAAAATTCTCATGATTCGCGTGAATATTAAAAACATAAATATAACATAGCCTAAGCACATGAACAATTTTAAAGATCTGTGTTTTGCAGGACTTTCTAAACTAACCTAAAGTCAATTTGTGTTAGGGACCAATTAATCCATTTAAAAATCATGCTCAGAGAATATTTATCAGAGCGAACTCACATTTGTATGTTGGCATCATATTCAGACGTTCGTAAGAGCGGGTGTTCGTAAAACGGGCATTCGCAAACTGGGTGTTCGTTTAAGTGGATGCTACTGTATTATTCTCACGTACAAATTAGGTACTTCATTCATCACTGACTCCGTCTGGCTTAGTAGAATAAACAACGATCTGACATTCCAAATGATTTTGGTTCAAATCCAACTATGGGAAAGAAACAATGTGCTTGCTTATCAGGAGAATGACACTTAAGAATCAAGTGGACCCGCCACTCTTAGTGTCAAGAAGCTTAATGAGCTAAAACACATGTTCAATGATAGAACTATGTCTGACGATCATATGATCTGGTGTTACAACGATGCGCATAGTTTCCATTAACCCTCTTCATCATCTTAAATTGAAGTGCGTATACGGTAGCTTACACAGATACGCGCAGAACACCTGCGAGAATTCTCGTTTGATTTACGACTGAAGTTTGAGGCACTTATAACTCTAACGTATTCAACCCGTCTGGCATGCTATTTTATAGTATCTATATCTTCTTGTTCTGGTCTCCTCAAAAACGAGTTCGTTTGTGTTCTTTAACTTATTCATGGCGGTATCTTCTTCTGGAACAATACTAAATCGAGATGTTAGTTCTGTTGTTTCTTTAACATAGTCTGTACATCTTCTTTTTTCTCAAAAACGAGTTTTTCTCTGGGTTCTTTAACATAATTTGCATATTTTCTTTTTCCGATCCCCCAAAAACGAGTTTTTTTCTGTTTTCTTTGACATCATTTGTATATCTTCTTTTTCTGATCCCTTCAAAAAAGAGTTTTTTTCTTTTCTTCATCATGTTCGTGGCATGGTTTTTTTTTCCTGGCAATCTCAAAAACGATTTTTTTTTCTGTGTTCTTTAACAAATTCTACTTATAATATTTCTTCTGGCCCTCTCAAAAACAAGTTTTTGTCTGCATTATTCAACATATTTGTGGCATCTTCATCTTCTGGCCCTCTCAAAGACAAGTTTTTGTCTGCATTATTCAACATATTCGTGGCATCTTCATCTTCTGATCCTCTCAAAAACGAATTTGATATGTGTTCTTCACCACAAGGTGAAGAGCGTTGTACTGTTTATTTTGCGCCGAATGGATCGTTGTATCCAACTTCAACAAGCATTATATTACTCCGTGTACTTATTACAGAACAACTACCTTGCTGAATTTGAAAAAGTGAGAATTTAGGATCTGAGTTACTAGCCACTTGGCTATGCAGCCTCCAAACGCTCAAAATCAATCACCCTGTTCAAGGACAAACACGTGATTCTATGCACGTGGTTGCAATAAGCTTTATGACAAGATATTCGTTTATGGTGAGATTCAGGACGATACACGCTACTTTGCTGGTGAAAACATGCGTTTCAAAGACGGGCTTAAGGATTCACCTAAAGTCTTTGGCATAATTCCCAACATTTGTAAAGCTGCTGCCCTAAACTGAACAGTCTAGCGCCCATCTCTTCCTGAAGGTGTGGCTTCATGGGAGACGCCCATAAACACAGCAGCTGAACAATGTAGACAGGCTGTAACATCTCTTGAAATGAAGCCTTCATATCAAGGGCATATGTCCTGTCTACACCCAATGTCGAGGTATTTATAATCACACATCGGGCTTTTCACTCGCCATCGAACTCATCGACTGACTGAATATATTACAAACGAATGAATAGAGAGAGTGGTCATCATCGGACGTGATGAGCAAACATGACGAGATAAAAGTCATTATCCAAGCCTCGTGCAGAACAACATTGAAAACAAAGCTTATTCCAAATAAGATCGGGTGATCATCTTTCGGATACGCACAGGACACATGTCAAATTGTTATTGTTGCACATCTACACAAACTTCGAGACGCCTATCTGGGTCATCCTCATTCATAGCGTGAAGCAGCCTGGTAATTTAGACTTACAATTTGATTGGCGCGAAAGTTTCTGCATGGACTTCAGTCGGGATCATATGAAACTCTTCAACATCGCCTCTGTACTTCATTCGTCCGCTATCGTTCTCTTCCTTGCGCACTGTCACCTCTTCATATGACACACAGTTCTCTCCCTCTCAAACTTTTCTCGGTAACCTCGTAATTGTTACTCGTAACGGTGGCGAACGTTCGAACTACTGCAATCTCTCTGTCCCTCAATCACATTATCACATTCCCAAGAACACTTTAATTTCCACTTTCGTTGCCCAAAAGAAAACGTATTTATCTCTACCTAGTACACGTATGCCTTTCTCCCTGAAACTTAAAAACAGCAGCATGACTACATTCACTTACCCAACCGTAACTGTGTCAATACAGTGCCAAATACAAACCGCATAAACAGGTCATTTTGGCTTGGCTTGACTTCGTTCATTCTCAATCTCCCGCTACCTAACCCCGAAATGGCTTAAGTAGCAGAATGTAGTCCAGAGAACGGAATACGTTGTAGTTTACAGCTTGACTGCTATATTTGCACCTTTCGGTCCAACACATCCGACTTCAGCAATCATTTTTTTAGTACAGGGTTAGCATTCCCTCTTTGATCCCATCTCCTTAGCCAGTCTGCCCTGTTGTAGCCTGTTATCCAGGATCACCGCGTGGAGGTGTAGAAGTGTCTTGGCAGCTCTGGTTCGCTGGCCTTGACGCTAGCAGTCAGCTATGGGTCGCTGGCCACTGCAGCTCATCATCTTGATCCCAGGTCATATTGAAGAGATTCTGGTATTAACGTCAAATAGTGCACCTATTATTTTGGGACATCATATAACAAATTCAATATTGGTACTAAGATTAATAGTATCTGAGGCACATCACTATTACTATAGAACACGCATTATAGTTTTGCCCAGCATACACTTGTGAAAGGAATAGTGCGTGGCAACATCAAAGTATTCCAGAAAAAACTGTAAGGAAGTGCACGGAGCCTCGAGTTGATTACCACGTTTTTATGAGTCATTAACGACGAACAAGGAAGAAGAAGACGTATATGCAATATTATTTGCCAAACATGATATAAAGAAGACCTCTTCAGAACTATTATGTCTAAATATATATATATATATATATATATATATATATATATATATATATATATATATATATATATATATATATATATATATAAATATATATATATATATACAATACACTCGTGTAAAAACAGTACTAAACAGGTTGAAGACAGCCAAGAACGAGATAGGCAGTGTGTTACAGGCAGGAGGATACAGGACAGGACGACGTATATCAGTCTGTCTGTGTTTGCGAGAGCTATAGAGCATGTTGGAAATCCATTGCAGTGGGCATTCATTATGGAGAATGTTCGTGCTTGTATCGAATTGAATTAAATTGAATATAGATAAATATATATTTACGTATGTCTCAATCAACAGCCGGTTCAGCTGGAACACTTTTCGCATCCTTATTGACGACATACGCTTTCTGTCACCTTCGATTTGCCGATGACATAGTGTTCATCACAGATGATGCAGCTATTCGATGGAGAGTGCAGGAAAGCAACATTGGAGATGAATGTTTCGAAGACAAAAGAGTTGCACAATAGTTTAACCAATTGTGTTTTAGTCTTCCTTGGCGGGGTGCAATTAGAGGATGTGAACGAGTACATCTATCTTGGGTGTATTCTGGGTATAAAGAATAACCTGGAATCTGACATGACAAGACGTCGCCTAACGGGTTGTGTGGACTTCTAGTCTATTAACACAGTCATGGGTGGTTGTTCTACGAGCCCCCATCTTCAATTATACCGTACTACCTGCGATGTACTACGGTAATGAGACAATAATACAATTACTGGATGACGAATTGAGAGTTATCCAGGCCTTACTTGAGAGACGATTGGTCGGAATCACTCTCTGGAACCAATGTATGCGTAGTTTCCACAAATCTGATATAAGACGACTGTCCCTGGTAAATGACGCGGTAATCCATGCTGACAAGACAAAACATAGAGGAGCAGGTCACATGGTATGACGAAATGGTGGTCAATGGAGCACAGCGAAAACAATCTGGTACCACCGATGTAAAAAGAGACCGTGGGGAACATCCCTGATGCGTTTGTTAGACTTCTTTGATGTACGCTTCAACATCCATGCCTCTTGAGGAGCACTTTCCATGTACTGGACTTTCATGGCCCAAGACGGGGTCTGTTAGAGACGAAGTTGGAAACCGCAGCTACGCCGAGGAACGGGTCTTCAAGATCATAATGAATATTTATATAAGTTACGTGTCACAGTGACCCAACATGTGACGTAGAGTAGTAATGCTGATTCCTACAGCGCGTGTAGTAGAGACGTCCCGGGTCAGTTAGCATAAAAACAATAAGCCACAAGTGCCAATTAGCCTCCATACATCATGAAGGAAGAGGAGCGACTGTCAGAGGCTATATATGTCTGAAATGAAGATTGTGGTTGGTTACTTTACGTGGCTTAGCCTGCACATTTTGGGGAGATTATTTTCCTGACAGTGCTGGGTTAAGATCCTGTGCTCTTCTGGATTGCAGACAATGTGAGATCGCCGACCTGCAGACAATGTGAGATCGCCGGCCTGCAGACAATGTGAGATCGCTGGCCTGCAGACAGTATGAGATCCCTGGCCTGCAGACAGTGTGAAATCCCTGGCCTGCAGACAATATGAGATCCCTGACCTGCAGACAATATGAGATCCTGGAATGCAGACAGTATGAGATCCAAGGAATCCAGATAGTGTGTTATCCCTGGAATGCAGACAGTTTGAGATCCCTGGAATGCAGACAGTGTGAAATCCCTGGCCTGCAGACAATATGAGATCCCTGACGTGCAGACAGTATGAGATCCTGGAATGCAGACAGTATGAGATCCAAGGAATCCAGATAGTGTGTTATCCCTGGAATGCAGACAGTTTGAGATCCATGGAATGCAGACAGTGTGAGATCCCTGGAATGCAGACAGTGTGAGATCCCTGGAATGCAGACAGTATGAGATTCCTGACCTGCAGACAATATGAGATTCCTGACCTGCAGACAGTATGATATCCCTGGAATGCAGACAGTCTGAGATCCCTGACCTGCGGACAGAATGAGATTCCTGACCTGCAGACAGTATGAGGTCCCTGGAATGCAGACAGTCTGAGATCCCTGACCTGCAGAGAGAATGAGATTCCTGACCTGCAGACAGTTTAAGGCTCTCATTAATATATTTGACATAGATTTAGGAAAACCAAACTTCATAACACATAGATTGTATTATTACTGTATATCCCTGAGATGACAGATACCCCTTGGCCACAGCTTAATCTGACTGTGGTTGTGGTGTTTTTTCTTGTCTGAATATTTTCTTTTATTTGCCCATTTGCATGGAAAGACTTCCAGGAGTGCTACATCTAATACGTTTCACAAGTTCCTTCACAGAGACATAGAGAGCATTTCTTGCTTGAAATCGAACAACAACAAAAACAAAATGCATAATGCAAAAACATGTAAGGTAAACAATTTCAATATTAAGGAAGTTATTAAGAAGAAACGAACAACGTAAATAAATAGAGATTAATGGAAAAAGATTGCAATTTTTTTTAATCTCTCATCTGTCTTTTGACAGTTATTTAAAGGCAACGGGGTGGACGAAGAAACAGAAAAACGGATTTGTATTTGATAAGGTAAAGAAAGACAGAAATTGAAACAGGTGAGGAAATTTGGTGGATTACACAAGGAGGATGATTGTTGAGATGCGAGTTTCCTCCAAGAAGAGCGGAGGTTTAGTTCGTATTATAACAAGGCCGTAGATAAACATACCGCAAGTGTTGTGTCTTTAGAGAAGGGAAGGTAGAGGAAGGCTAGGAACGAAGGAATGTGGGTGAGTGAGAGAAGAGGGGAGCAGAGATGAGGAGAGAAGAAAATTCATATATTTCAATTTCAATCGGTTAATCTGCCTTTTAAATTAATAATTTTTGAAAAATATTTTGATTGGTATAGTTGTTGTGCACTCGCTATTCACGGCAAGGTACTTGGTTCAAGACGCGTTTACCAATACGCTCCCATCCACCTACTATAAATGAGTACATATCGTTATGTTAGGTAAAGAAAGAGAGTGAGGAGCGTAACTGGTCCCCCTACCTCGTCAACAACTAGTGGCATAGTAACACTCCATTCCCACAGCAGTGTGTTGTTGTTATTGTTGTTGACGTTGGATGCCCACTAAGAGTACATTTAGTCTTGCTCTGAAACGAACGTTAAGTGGCGGTTTATTGTAGCTTTCCTCACATCCCGAGCTTCTTCTTCTTTCGTTCGCAGGGAGTATGTCTACATCTGCAAAGTTGCCTCTTGTATGACCCACATTGTCTTCTGCAGTTCACACAGTTTCACATAGTTTCACTTCCAGTGATATTTCTATTGGACAGTATGTCCGCCTCAGTATCTCCTACTCTGTACAGTCATGAAGTATATGCTCCACAGTCTGAGGTGCCTGTCCACATGTATACATACTTGAGCTGACAATCCTAAATTATGTATATATGTGGCTGCGGAGTCGGTTGTGTCCCGTTTTGAGGTGCAGTATGACAATCTGCTCTTGCCTACTTATAATTGAGCGTGCTGATAAAGGTGGATTGAGGTCGTGTAGGCGGTTGTACTGTGCTTGGTTTCATCTGCATGTCGCTCACTACTACGGGGATCACGTTGACACCTCACCTCGTTAGTCAGGCTGAAATGAAATCAGCCCGTTTCCAGAGAGGACTACGGGGAATTCGAAATGATGGTCTTGGCCAGTATATTTTGCCTGACCCTGACTAAACATGTCAGATCAGTATATTTTGCCTGACCCTGACTAAACATTTCAGATCAGTATGTTTTGCCTGACCAGAGTTTGCCTCCCCGACAGCAGTGTGTGCTGTAGGATTCAATGTATCTTTTTATATCTAGAAATAGAGGTTATCAGTGTAACATGTGTATAATAAACATGCGTACCCTGCGTTGTATAGGATAATTATGAAAGTTGTTAATGTATAAAACCATCTATCCGAGCTATGCTTCTCCCTGACATCTTTATTGTACAAATTATTCTCCGCGCCTCAACCTTGTTATCCCTTCTTCCATCAACCCGCGAAACTTTCTTCACGCCCACCTCGTCATACTCCTCTCCAGCTCTGAACCCTCAACCTGCTGATCCCCTCTGTTCATGTTGTCCCCCCCCCCCCCCTCAAACCGCTTATTTCTTCCGTCCTTCATTAAACGTGACCCCGCCCACAACCCAGCACATCACCCCGCCAATCTCTATCCCCGCCAACCTTCCCACACTCTCATCGTATGCAAGCACGTCACACTTTGGATTGGGTCATGAGCTCTCAGTTCATATTTCTTCTTGTTGTCTTTGTAAATATTTCTAAAATCGTAACCCCACTTTAGGAAACTGTCTCGTACGTCAATGGCATAAACACCAGGGAAATTGGTAGGGTATTCCAAAGGTAATGCAACCAAAAACGTCTTATAGGTCCTGAATGGTAATTACGCAACATATGAGAACGGATCACTGGAACAGTTTAGAGTTGTCTAAGGAACAGCATACCCGACATACGTTCAGTTTATGTGTGTATCAACATCATCATCTGGTCGGGTAGTACTAAGTCTGGTTCTAAAGGTGTTTCACCTTGTCTCTCCATTTGACCATATTCAATGTAGTTCTCTTTAATTTAGCATAGGCTACTAATTAGACATCTTTACACGCCTGTCATATAAAGGCGAGTTCAGGGTTGCACCCTACACAAAAAATAATGCCTACTACCAGTTGAACAGAAGAGAGCAGGTCGTGGTCTTCAGACTCCGCACAGTCCACAACAGACTGAGGTACCATCTATTAAATAAACTGAAGATAGGTGGCACTGACGAATGCACCTGTGGTACAGGGAAAATGACCGCTGAACATCTGCTTGCAAAATTGCCCGACATACGAGGACCAGAGAAAGCACATGTGGCCATCACCAGTGCCAACACTAGACAAGCTTTATGACAGTGTCGACAGCCTCAGGATGACCGCTGATTTCTTCGAACAAATTCAAGTTGACGTCTGACAGCGTACGAAGAAGAAGAAGAAGAAAGGTTGCACACTGTCTATTTTCCCCTAGATCTTGCATTCTAGCATCGTATCTAGTAAACTTTCATGTCACATATTGTGTCCCAGCCCACAAATTATTTGTTTGAGTACTATATTCGATTTGGCATTTAAAAACCTACCTCTTCCATAGCTCGTTCCATTCTACTGTGGCAACACATTTCAAACGAATCTAAATTTGTAAAATCTGTCTTTGCTAGAGTCTATGTTCCAACCACATGTAGCTCGAGTGGCTATATACGAGTATAGATTATTATTGTCATCAGTTCGATCTTGATGTTCTTTCAGATTAATAATATAAGTGTTTTTTTTCTGAATGCCCTTGTTTGCCCGATTGTGTCCTAAATACCTAAATGTTTGTACTTGTGATTAATTCTCCGTTTCTGATGATATGTTTTTCTATGTCTATTAGCTATTGCCGTAGTATTTGTCTTCAGTGTGTTTATTTCTTGCCAAACTCTTTCAATATATATATATATATATATATATATATATATATATAGAGAGAGAGAGAGACAGAGAGAGAGAGAGAGCGAGAGTGAGAGACAGAGAGAGAGAGAAATATAGAAAGAGAGAGAGGGAGACAAAAAAGATGTAGATCAAAAGAAATTATTCGTTTTCTCGGTTATCTGATCTGCACATACCCGAGTTAATCTTGTAGACATAGATTCGAAATCCCGTCTACTGCCCATACATTTTTCTATCGCGGCCGGAACAGAAAACGAAACCTACACGGGTTAGTGGCTGTCCATCCAAAGCCATGTAAGATCATATATCACACCTCAGAAATTACAATAAAGGACACAATGCATTGATATTTTTATTTTATTTTTTTATTTTTTTTTATTTTTTTGGGGGGGGAGTGGGGGGGGGGGGGGGGGGGGGTAAGAAAGATGTGAATAATTCGTTGTTTGGCAACAATTTAAGATAACATTTTAGACATCTTTTTCTATTATTTTTCATATCAGAATAAGGGTACTGTTTACGTGAGCTTGTCATCAAACTGAGAATTCAGCTATGTTCTGGTAGAGCGTAGATGGCAATTTAACACCATAATGTGGTTGAGTAGCTTCTACCAAAGACGCGGTTTACTGCACTACAAGTCCCTTCCTATGACACATTTGAAGCTTGGCAGCGGGCCTAACCTTGTCTCTGTCACACAAAAAACTCATTCGGAAACCCCTCGGGAGGAACATAAAGTCAGAGATAAGAAGATGGAGATTGATATAATATAATTTATATATACACATACATATACACATATAGAAACACGTGCATGCATACAAACACACACATCTAATTTCAGTTGCCCATTGCAAGCGATGATGGCGATACCGTAAAGTGGGTTTGCCTTGAAAATGTAACTTGCTTTCTATTTGGATTAGAGTGGGGAAGACGCTGCGCTGGTCATCAAGCTCATTCTCTGGTTCCTATCTACATAAGGCCAGTGGCAAGACATAAGTCAAGACAACTGGAAGTCATTCAGTATGCAGGCACTCTGGGCCCTCATTCTTTGAGACCAGGGGTCGTTTGAATTCTGCCGGGCTCGAACCCACGCTGTTTCCGTACATCGATTTGAGAGACGAGCGCCTTACCTCTCGAGCCCAGCTACCACTGTATACACACACACTTACATACACATATATTAACACATACTTGCATACGTACATACATACATACTTTCATACACACATACTTACATATGTTATTGCCCATAGTTAGGCAATGATGGCCACAACATCAGATGGGTTTGTCTTAATAATGTCATGTGTAGTGGTGAAGACAAATACGCTGGTCATCAATCTCACTCTTATCCCGAGTTACCTGGCATCAGTGGCCAGCCTATTGGTCGAGACGACTGGACGTAACTCAAGATGCAGGCACTCTGGTCTTACCTCCAGTGAGACCAGGGGTCGCTTGAAACTTGCGGGTTTCAGTCGCCCACCGTTTCGTTTCATCACTTTGAGAGGGAGTCGCGGTACTCACAAACATTCATACATACTTGCATATATACGCACGTAGCCTTGTATATGTACTCGTATATATGCATATGTGCATGTTTGCCTGGTTTGGTTATCAAATACGTGTTCTGCTGTCTGGCCTTCCCTAACAGCAATTCGCATACCCATTTATATTACATTTTGATAAACTGTGGGAGTCGCTGCCATATAGCGAGCTCACACTGTGCCTTGACCGTAAGACGCAACCCTTCTAACCACTCTACTGCTAACACGCATACATCTGTTACACGGACGAGTAAGAGGTGCCACGTGCCATTAGGCATAAGAGGCTCTCTTGACAGAACCCATTACAGGTGTCTGGATAACAGGTGAGAAGGTGAGCCAGGGGAGGCGCCTGTGTGCAGCCATTTCTCATTGAGACCCGTCGCGGATAGAGTGCTGCAGGGTAGAGGAAACACGCGTATTTATGGATCAACTTGGGGAGAAACACATATATAAATGAGGTAAGATGAGTGAAGGAGTGCCACTCAAGATAGAATTGTGTTGTTTCTCTTAACTGGATGAGATAATTATAATGTTTCTTCAGACTAGGATAACCAGCTCCCAGCGTAGACATCGTCACTCACTTAATATGTAATGCCTAGCCGTTACTTCTCCTTTCTAGCCTTCTGGACGCAAATATAATATTATTCATCGCGATCTCTTCATTTTTTTATCTCGTTTTGTCAATATAATTATTTGTTTACTCTCGAGGAACCCAGCAATCTTCTGCATGTACTTAAACCAAAAGTCCGGTTGCATGTCCATTACTGGAGCCTGATTTTTAAGGAGGTGTGTGATACTATTGTTTGAAGGGGATTGTCTGTTCTTTGTGCGAAGATATGTTCTTTTTGACATAACAGTCTTTTCCGTTTATACAGCGGACGATATATATATATATATATATATATATATATATATATATATATATATATATATATATATCATAGGCGCCTCACCTTTGTAGATCATGCGCGTGGCGTCCTGTGAGTAGCACCTCCAAAGGGCAAGCCTGAACGCTGAATATAGAGATCCTGTGCTGAACAAACTACAGGATCCCGTTGTATGCCTCCCTGGTTTAATCCAAAGGAATGCATATATATATATATATATATATATATGTGTGTGTGTGGCAGAGACAATTTTGGCCTGACCATAAATGCCAAAAAAACAGAGGTCATGTACCAACCAGCACCAGGCATGCCGTACACAAAACCAGAGACTACAGTCAGCGGGCAGACGCTGAATGCCGTAGACAAATTCACATATCTGGGCAGCACGCTGTCGAGATCTGTCAGCCTCGACCATGAGGTGGCAAGCAGAATAGCAAAGGCCAGCACATGCTTAGGTAGAATGCTCTCGGTGGTCTGGGAACGTCGTGGCATCAGCGTCAAGACCAAACTCAAAGTCTACCGTGCAACCATCATTCCAACCCTACTATACGTTTACGAAAGCTGGACTGTATAATCTGGACATGCAAGGAGGTTAAACCACTTTCACACAGGTTGCCTGAGGCGAATATTCCACATCCGATGGCAAGATCGTGTCACTGACATCGAGGTTCTCTCGAGGGCTAACATGCCCAGCATCCATGCACTGCTAGAGAAAGCACGACTAGCGTTTAACTAGCGACACACCGCATTCTCTTCTCCGTTCTACATCCTGCTACTTGCAAAGCCATGTTCAGGGTTTGGTAGTGGAAGATTGAGAACGAACGCAGAAGAAGAAGAAGAAGAAGAAGAAGAAGAAGAAGAAGAAGAAGAAGAAGAAGAAACAGAAAAAGATGTGCTGTAATATGGTTCATCGGTACCTTGGCTTCGTCTGAAGTGCTTAGGAACGATACTTCCAACCTCCATGACAAAGACAGGATATCATATATTAATACTCATAATTTTCGCCGTTTGCATATTATGTTTAATGTATGCATGTATTTTCTCCCACATTATCTGTCTGTGTGTATATATGTGTCTCTGTGTATATCTATTTCTGATTTAATTGTTCCATGTCTGCATTTGTAGCCTTTTCTCGCTTATGCTAAGCTTATATCAGTGGGTGTATATCTCCGTCTCAATGGATGTTGCGTGCTGTATCTTTGCGTGCTTCTCTCATATTCCTCATACCAACTCCACTAATATTCATTTAGTTATTAACGAAACTTAGGTGCATTTTCGTCAATTTGAAAAATCTTCATTTAATAACGTACGAAACATTTGTGCATTTGGCTACCTCATACCAGCTCCAATCATCTTCATTTAGTAACGTACGAAACATGTTTGCACTTCGTGAATATTAGAAATACCAGTTCCACTAATCTTCGTTTAGTAATCCGGGAAACATTAAACATTCAGTGAACTATCTATTTATCATATCCACAGAACTAAAAGCTACGACAAAATATCTTTACGGGCTTATCAAAACAGCCACCGAATCATTCAGAAATAAATAAACAAAGACAGCACATGCCTTGTCTGTACATCTATTTTCAGTTGTTAGCACGTCGCAGTCGTGAAGATAATCGGATTTCTAGTGTCTACGAGATAGTTTTCTTTTTATCTCTCCTCCACCATGCATTAACTTCTCTACAGCTCCATCGCACCCTCGCCTACTGTGGAAATATTGGGTCATAGTATACCTTATGTGAAATTTCATTTTACATTATGCAATATGCACACTGGTTAATATTGTGTACCTGAGAGGTACTAGAAAGGAAACTACAGTGTGAAGAGAAAAACGTAGTTTGGGAGTTATACATTATTTAAATAATTCATTAACTTATCAACTTGTATTATTGCATGTCATATATATTATCATTACGATGACAACGTGTTATGCTGAAATAGTGTGCAGACTGCATGAAATGAGTTCCCCCAAAATTGTCTTTGCTATTTGCATGAGACCCATAGCTGTCGGGTATACGTACAGCACATTTGACAGTGCTTCCGGAAATTGATAGTACATTAAGACCAGAAGACGTATCTTCATTTATATTACGGGTTTGAGTAAACAAAACGACAACAGACAAAAGTGAAAGTCTTTAGAGCTAGTGTTTTTCCTGTGCGAGAATGCACTTCCACATTTGTCACCTTGTCTCTTCATGAGATGCAAAGGATGGATCTGATGAAAGGTGTTGAGCCTATGCTTTTTGCTTGGAATATGTTGTCCACGTTTCGCTACAATATAGAAGCGTACTGATGACACATGCGTTATAGACCACGACCTTGGTCTTGGCTGTAAGTTTGAAATTTACCCAGACACTTGTTGTAAGACGAGAAAATATGGCAGCATATTCATTTTCTGAAGGTCATCGGACAGTCCAGTCAACATAGTACGGACTTTCCAACGGTCCAGGTAGATATTTGATGTGTCACGTGATGTTTCAGTGTTGCAGGATAAGGCTTGAGGGCCTCTGCAAGGTGCAAATCTGAGCATATTTTTAAGGAGAACACGCTGTTGTCTGAGCAGCGGGTCCCCTCTCCCGACGTTGCTAATGAATTCAGGGGACCGACATAAGTCGATACTGCCTGGAATCAAGCAGAAGATTGGTTGAAACACCATTTGACTGCAACATTTTCACTTTTTTCACCTCGAATTCTTGGCATTTCAAATGGGAGCATTGCTGGCACACAAGGACTATGGCTCATACGTGGCATCTTCCTGTTAGGGATTGTCTCTTAACCTGAAGCCTAACCTAAAACATAATTTTGAACCTAACTCTAACTATATCCATAAAAGTAACCTTAAATATAGCACTAAACCTTAACCATAGCACTAATTGTAAAACGATTTCTAAACCTTATCCTATACCTAACCATAATTCTAAACACAATTCTAGCACCAACTGTAAAAATAAACATAATCATAACCCTAAGCGTATTCTAACTCTAACCCTGAACTCTAACACTGAACCCTAACCAAAAAACTAAACTTAACATCAAACGTAAATTTAACTTGAAACTCTAAACATGACCCTACATTTTGGGGTATGCCAAGCTTCCGTAAGCAACTTTTGCAGTAATTAAGACAATATCGTATTTAGAATAAATTCCGTTTGAATATATGTCAAGTGATTATCCGTCTTTGTTTAAATGTCGTGTGGCTATCACTTGGGTGATTATCGTTCGTTGTTTAAAAGTCTCGTGATTATATGTCGTTTTGTAAACTCAACGCATTCCGTTCTCCGGACTACATCCTGCTACTTGCAAAGCCCTGTTCAGGGCTTTGTAGGGTGAGCATGAGAACGAACGTAGAAGAAGAATTTCGTTTTGTTAAATGTCGCATGATTAAACAGTCCGCACACACGTTTATACTTATGAGCCAAGGCCAACAGTGGTTAAACAAATAAACGTACTTGCATAACCAAAAAGACTCTCTGAAGTAAACAGTGCCTTACCCATTACATGAAAGGTTGACATTTAATTTAGCAGCAAGCACTTCATTATTTTCTTTAGAGAAAGACAAGAACATGTAATATATTTGGGCCCCTTTTCACCTCAATATTTTAACTAATAGTTCAGTGCCCTCGCAAGTCCTAGAGCAGCTTCAAAGAATTCCCGTCTCATAAACATAACTTTATCAAACTATATTAGAGAGCAGAGAACACACATCTTATTACAGTTTCACTTAAGGCTGGTCTTTGTTGTTGAGGTCTAAATCAGCTGCTAATACATGGCTCTGATCGTAAATACTAGGCGTCAATCACCCGGCGCTGTTATTAAGCCTATCTCAAGATGAGGACAGTTTAAAAGAGACATATGTAATGTAGCGGTTGTATAACGTACTGGTAGAATGGTTTCCTTTCAAGAAAAGGTGCTGGGTTTGACTCCGCGTTATCAACGCGCTCCAGTCGACCCAGTTATAAATGTGTACGTGACTTAGTGTTAGGCAACGAAATGCAGTGAGGACATGAACCAGCCAAGCTACCTCATAAACAATGTATAGCCCAGGACATTGTAGTCTTGAACACTTCATCACTCACATCAGTAAGAGAGATAGAGAGAGAGAGAGTTAATGAGTGAAAACTAATAGATCGTTTAGGGGATTCATTGGTCTCGTAGTTATTTGTCCGTCTCTGGTGCTGAATTTCGCGGGTTCGAATCCCGGAAGAAAACAAGATTTTTTTTCACGTCGATCTTCTAATACACAATGTTCTTGACCTCTGAGTAGTGAGATCGGACTCCTGACCTCTGAGTAGTGAGATCGGACTCCTGACCTCTGTGTAGTGAGATCGGACTCTTGACCTCTGAGTAGTGAGATCGGACTCCTGACCTCTGAGTAGTGAGATCGGACTCCTCTGAGTAAAGAGATCGGACTCCTGACCTCTGAGTAGTGAGATCGGACTCCTGACCTCTGTGTAGTGAGATCGGACTCTTGACCTCTGTGTAGTGAGATCGGACTCTTGACCTCTGAGTAGTGAGATCGGACTCTTGACCTCTGATTAGTGAGATCGGACTCTTGACCTCTGAGTAGTGAGATCGGACTCCTGACCTCTGAGTAGTGAGATCGGACTCCTGACCTCTGTGTAGTGAGATCGGACTCTTGACCTCTGAGTAGTGAGATCGGACTCCTGACCTCTGAGTAGTGAGATCGGACTCCTCTGAGTAAAGAGATCGGACTCCTGACCTCTGAGTAGTGAAATCGGACTCCTGACCTCTGTGTAGTGAGATCGGACTCTTGACCTCTGTGTAGTGAGATCGGACTCTTGACCTCTGAGTAGTGAGATCGGACTCTTGACCTCTGATTAGTGAGATTGGACTCCTGACCTCTGAGTAGTGAGATCGGACTCTTGACCTCTGATTAGTGAGATCGGACTCTTGATCTCTGATTAGTGAGATCGGACTCTTGACCTCTGATTAGTGAGATCGGACTCCTGACCTCTGAATAGTGAGATCGGACTCCTGACCTCTGTGCACTGTTAAGCCCGTTAAAAATCCTTTGCCAATTAGAAATTGAAAAGAGAAATCTTAATTGCCGCTGTCCGGACAAAATTCAAAAATTAAAGTGAAAAAGCTACCCAAATTATTTGTACCTTCCCCAAGACAAGTAAGCCGCAGGGTGTTACTACTTACCTACTTCGGATAGCCTTCAGCTGCCCGGCAACAAATATCAACTGTCTGTTTGAACACCAAGATTAGAAGTATTAAGAGAATTACATTGTTACAGACTTGACATGTTAATACATTTGTTTGTCGTTCTGGTTCTCTTTTTTTTTTTTTTTAAATTGTTGTATTTTATTTTTTGAATTATCGCTCTAGGTTTGCTACATTTTAAAATTAGGTGTAGCTCCTGCAAGATTGAAATGACTTGGAGGACCAAGCAGGATGCGTGTACAATGGTCAAGCATTTGGAACATCAGTGCTTACACCCTTCGCGATTTTCTAGGAGAGATTGGACATCGTTGAGTCTCCAAGAAATGCGATGTCGTCGACTCTTATTAGAACATAACTTACTTGTTTACGTATGGAAAGTTAGCTACTCCTATTTTTACCAACCAAAACACAAATACACGAACAGATGGTCATTCTAACAGGCTCCAGGAGAGTACGTCAAACCATCTGAAGCACCATTCAGAAAATACTCTCAAACGAAATAAAATATAACATTGGGGTGTTGTCACAAAAAATAAACAATTATAATCCTACAGTGGATTTCGGCCCATTGTGGGATTCTTGGAAACTAGAAGACTGATGAGCTCGCAACAGAAGGAAGTGGTGGTATGCAGATTTGCATTCCACAAAGTTATAAAGAAGCAAAGACAATCATCAAACGATCCATGAGGATGGAATGGAGAGACCAGCACACATGACAGAAGCAAGAACATGACAGCATAGACACATTTGGCAGAGATATGCAGACAAATATCTTCCGTCTCAGAACAAGACAGTGCAGACGCAACGCCCAGCTCCACAGAATGGTTCTTAGAGACACCGCTACGTGCGATTGTGAAACACCCAAACAGACACTAGAACATATCCTCCTGGACTGTCGCACTTATACAGACCAAAGGGAAGCAGTCTGGCCGTTGAGAGCGATCATGCTGAAGAAGCTCTAAGAGACCAGCGAAAACCTGAAACGCAGGTATCGAAGAAGAAGATGTCAAGACTCCTACAGGCAGTTGTACTGTTGCCCTTCACAGCCTCGTCTCCAACGATCTCAATCCCGGACTACAGTTGGTCTAATTGGTAATAAGTTAATAAGCCTTCCTATCGACATATTGTGGATGTTTTAATGAATTACAACGGGTCTGACAGCCCATTGGAGGTCTACCCCGCGGTCTTTTTCCGGCTCAAGGGTGCACGACTGCTGTAGACATGTTTCAACGTTTATCCTTTCTTTTGAACATATAACCTACCACACATGTGCTGTTTGCTTGCCCGTAAAATGAAAGTGAGGAGGTTCTTCATGCGCTGGTTGCAAAGAGTACAGTCATCCATATCTCTCTCTCTTTCTCGCTCTTTATCTCTCTTTCTATCACTCTCTTTATCTCTCTCTCTCTATCTCTTTCTCTCTCAAAGATCTGGAGCACTCTAGGCTCTTTCTTCATTCTTTTGTAATTGTCCGTGTTTCAGAATTTGCAAAGAGTTGAGTTGATTTGAAGAGAGAATCGTGTTAGTGCCTGACTATCGCAATTTTTCATGACTGTCTGAATTGTTGAAAGAGACGCCTAGACCGTGTAGTGACGTGCTGGTAGTTGTTGTACTAAATTACCCTACATGTTAAATAAGTAATCCAATAAAGCAATATTCATCAAAGTCGTTCATGTTTTTTGCATTGATGATGACTCGTTCACGATGGTCGAAACATATCCGCGTGACTTTGGACCTTGAGGTAGTCATTTCTAGCCCTGCTCTCTTTACTTTAGCTGAGTATCTCTCAAATGCGGTTGACGTCTGCGGCTGACTCCGTAATCAGTTCTATGTCGTCTGTTAATGAAAGATTATTAAAGCAGCTACCGTCAATACTGACATAATTGACAAAAATGGCGACTGCACAAAATAAAACAGAAGACTAGCCATGGCAACGCAGAGGCTAAACAACGTAATACAAGTATGGCAGAACACCAGCAAAACGACAAAAGTAAAAGTCTTGAGGCCGTGTCTATCTTTGGCAACATATGGCTGCTAAGAATGGACGGTTACCAGAACATCTAGAAAATTAATAGAGTCGTTTGAGTCAAAATGTAACAGAAAGAGAAGGACAAATATAGACATTCAGCAAGAGTTGAACATAAAGGAGAACTGGTCTATTAGTTACATTTCGGTCATAAAATTGAAATACTGTGGTCCCGTCAAGAGGCACAACGGTCTTGAGAGGACGGTAATGGAAGGCATGGTACCAGGCAAAAGAGGCAGAGGTAGACTGAGAAGACGATAGCACCAAGATATCCAGGAATGCATGAGCCTGATTTTGACAGAGTCTGGAGATGTGGCTAGGGAACGAGTTTCTTTCAGACTGGCTGTGGCTAGAGCGACGTTCTACAAAGGACGTGCTACATGATGGATGATGGCTTATCGATATTGATTCCAAAGTTATACTAGTCGTATCAGCTCATTGCAACTTTCAAGCATGAATGCAAGATATTAAGTTATATAGCATCGTCACGGTTATCTCTTTAATGCATGTGAACCACAACTAGACGAAAGAATGGATGTATAGTGGTATTACCTTTGGCAATATCTTCAATTCGGCCAAGATCGTCAACTTGTTGGATAACCAAAAATAGATAAACTGTTATTCTACAGAGTCGAATGCCTAGTTGTTGTCGATAAAGACCAAGAGCAAGATAGTCTGGTAGTCTCATATAGCCTCGATACGATATGATCCAACGTCCTGTAAGAACTCTGAAAGCCAGCTTGCTCAATTAGTTGCGCATTATTAAGAATGGGGAAAATGCTATTAAAATGCATTTCGGAAACCTGAATAAGTGTAACCGGACTATCATTTTCAAGGTCTTCTTTCTCTCCCTTCTTGTGTAAACATACTGTCTTATAGCTGCGCCATGTAGTTGTTGTTTTCCCAACAAAACAACAAAATGTTATTGCCGCCTGTTTCTTTTTATAATGTTAGTTAAGAATGAATATTGTATACGTTTGAGGAGCAGCTGGCCGAGTTGTTAGCCGTTCCACCACGAAAACATTGGCTCAAAATCCCTGTGAGCTGTTTTTATGTGGTATCAGAATCAAAATAAAATAAAAAACTATCCTCAACACTACATGATAACTTTAAAAATAAGCGACCTTTATTCCTCACCCCTATAAATCATCCTGTTGTACTTCAGCGATTAGAATGATAATTGTGTAATGCTTGTCCTCCTCTTGCATGGATTGCCTGCCAGAGACGACGATCGTGGTATGCTACAGTTAGCAATAAAAAAGGATAAAATAAAAGATGTTAATACGCAACTAATAACAATAATAATTATAATGGTGGTAGCCGTCCATCGCAAGCAATGGTGACAATAGCAGTCAGACATGTTGTTTTGTAGTCTCATTGGTAAGTCCGTAGATGACTGTATAGTCAATTTATGTTACTTAAACCCTATCCATATATCCAGCATTTAATGTCAGAGTTGGACATATGATAGTCAGTTGTTTTGTGTTTTCGCACAGTGCGTTTTTTTCCGCGCATCAGAGATCCATCGCTCCCCCGCAATTATGGTGCCTCTTGTGGTGGTTATACGCCATGCCTAATGGTAATGTCCCAGGCACGGCCATGACGTTACATCGATGCTGAAGCATGTCAGAGAGAATACGCGACTACTTCGCCGCTAGTTGCTATCCTTAGCCACACATCTTTTGTTCTTAAATAACTGTAATACGTGAATCCTGGTTTTATATCAGCGAAATTATTGCCCCATGCCAGATAGCCAACAACTTTCCTTTTATCTTGCAAATACATTTGTTTAGCGCCTACAATATGCAATCGGTTGTCTTTCCTTTTTTGGGACTTTCAATTAGAAGTTTGTTTCCGTGTGATTTCTTTCGTGTTGATGAAAAAATGCGGTTCTGGGGTTTTCAGCCTGCAGGCTATTCTCTGTTGACATTTAGGCTATCCATCAATATAGGGTCTGCACTATGTCTTTGATGAGCGCTGGTAACCGCTTAGCTATCGTTGTGTGAGGTCATGTGGGCGTGTCACACTATAATCTCTACGCTGTATGTCATAAACGATTCATGGATTATAGCGGATATTGGGCTATAGATTGCTTCTTGCTCATTTTTCACAGCTACTGAAGTACAAGGCTATCTCTGCAGGTGGGTTCCTTTACGACGCCTGTGTCAAAGCGCTATCCTGTTTTTCCTGTTTGTGGTTTCTGTAGCAGTTGTGTTTTCTACCATGGTGTTGTTAGCCCCACACACAACTCTCTTTCAGTGTCTGTTATGGAGTACAGTGAAGGTAAAAGTAGAAGTCAAGTTGGGTCCCATGACAATTGCCGTACGGGGATAAAGATAACTCTACATGGACAGAGCCGAAGCCTATGTGAAGTGGGGTAGCCAGTTCCCTTTCCAGCTGTTTATACCTTCCCCAACTCATACGTCAGGTACCTATATACAGCTGGATCGACTGGAAGTGCGGTCGTACAAGGAACGAACCACGCCCGGATTTGTTTATGTCTGTCCATGATTTCGAATCCTGGCACGGTGTAACTTCAGTCTTAGCAAGCCAGCTTACTGTCGTCTAAGCTACACGCTCCACAAGGAGGTACAGTGCCGTACATGCTTTGCTCCCCAGTAGCAAACCTGGAATTCACACGGGGACTCATGTTATAGTGGCTTTGCTATTAGTTCATGTGTTGAGAAGAAGGTGGGCCTGTGTCATCGTGGATGTAGGGAAATACACGGCTAGTGGATAGGCTAAACCCAACGGGGATCATAGTCACGATCTCAACATCGTTGATCAGGTTGCTGGAACGCATCCCGTTTCTAGGAGAAGAGCGTGGACGTAATGAGTGGTTTTGGTCGGTATGTTTCACCTAATCATGATGGAAACAACCTAATAGTAGTTGCTCATTGCGAAGAATACAGCGTCATCATCAGATGTGTGTACGCAGATGTGCCCACGTATAGTTCTGCGTGTGTCTATCCTGGATCTGCAAAACCTGGTGTACCAGGACATCACGAGTTTGGCGTTGGTAGCCCTAGTGTTCAGTTTTTCTGGCAGCTCCTTTCTCCTTCGTTGCATCTGAGATTTTTTGCTCAGCCAAGCGAGAACCGTGTGTGATTGCCGAGCGTCAGGCTAAGCGGTCCGACGCAACCAATTTCGAATCGGCAGTACCGAAGAGGAGGCTTTTCAATGATTCCATTAGCAAGTATTTGTATCTATAAATCTGCCTGCACAATAGGCGTGTCTGTCTTGAGTGCACCACAGACGAGTTGCTCAGACAGGAAGGTGGTCAGTTATACGAACACTATTTAGTTAAAGCATGACAGCTTGGCATACAACTCCCTTTGCAAATGCTCATATATTGAGACTGACTATGCATCCCTGGTCTGCTCGTATTTGACGAGTAAGAGAAATAAGTTTTTATTCGTACAATTGCTAATGATATTACGGTTACAATAGATTGCACATAATCTAGATTATGATGATGAATCTAAATGGAAAATCCACTACCACAATTTAAACCTACTAAAGCCATCGATAAATGGTTCTTGAGTGGTAAAACTACCAAGCATATTCAGGGACACAAAGAAGAAATAGACTAATTATGTGTAACTAATAAAGTATATTTTGGTTTGTTAAGAATTTTTATGTGTAACTAAAAGGGAATGAGTGCTTAGTTTAAATTTGTTAACATAAATTGCACGATTGTAGTCCGAACATGCTGCCTGGTGAAATTCTTTACTGACTGGTCAGCCCAACCCCCCCCCCCCCCCCCCCCCCGAAGATACGGAGATACCGAGTTTGAAATCGCTTATCAACACGCTTTGGTCAACCCAGCTATAAATGGGTTCCTGACTAACTTTTAGTGAACAATATGTAGGCAGAAAGGGACCTTATCACCACGTCATATAAAATAGATGTGGCCAACCACAGTGCACCCATGAACACTTCTTCAACCTGCCTGTTTTGTCTCCTACAGGACTAAGTACTAATCACCTCTTCGATATGTATTCCCATTGCTAAGGTAATTTATGGCTGTGAAATACATGTCGCTTGCCTAGCAGTCGCCACGCGCTGCACAGAGTAGGTTTTTGTTCTCCCTTTCGATGGACAAAAACCTTACATTATAGTCTCTTACACTTCATCCCCGACCGTATTACTTATAATAAGACTGTCAGCTCTACGGTGTACCACTTTGCTAGCCATGAAAACTACGAAGCGTGTTCAAATAAAACCGGACCTAACTGCAACACGTGAACATAAAAACGATGCGCACGATGACATCACTTCTTCTGTAAACAGCACATACCAACCGCCAAATTTGCAAAATGTTATAATCCTCCAACTCATAGTTTCTTCAGCAGACCGTTTAAATCATTGCAGATGTGATACGGAATTCATCCAGAGTGGATCAGCTAGCGGTGATTTGGTTTCTAACAGCTGAAGGATGTCAACCAGTTGACATTCATCTCAGAATGCAGGCAGTGTATGGTGACAAAAGTGTGTTGAAGACAACAGTGAAGAACTGGACAACGATGTTTAAAGAAGGACGTGAGTTAACGAAAGATCTTCAGAGGCCAGGTTAGGCGCATATTGTAGCGTCAAAAGATGCCATCGCCAAAATTGATGCAGTAATTCCGATGGATAGCCGCCGGAGCTTAGGTTCGCCACACTTTTGTCACCATATACTGCATGCATTGTACAATAAATTTCGACTGGTAGACTTCCTTCAACTGTTTGAAACCAAATCATTGCTCGCTGATCAACTCTGGACGATTCCGAATCACGCCCACAATGTTTTCAACGGTCTGTAGAGGAAACTATGAGACAGAAGATAATGCAATTTTGCAAACTTGACGGTTGGTATGTGCTGTTTGCATCAGAAGTGACGTCATCATACGCATCGTATGTATGTTAACTTGGTGCAGTTAGGTCCTGTTGCATTTTAACACGGCATGTATGAATATATATATATATTATATCTGCAGTAATGATTTATTTGAAACCTCCCCTTTATTTGCGACTCCCGATTCAAGTTCAACGAAATATAGTGAGCAGGAAACCATGTCTATGATTTGCCACTTTGTTTCCCATGAAAACTATAGTTCGCTGAGAAACATAAGTCTTCAAACTTCATCTAATATCTCAAGAACCCTTCTGTGAATCAGCATGAATTGTTACTAAATGTCCCATATCATTGGGATTTTATTACTTACAATTATACAGGTTCAGTCGTAATCTGAAAGACACATAACTACTGTGTCCTTACAAAACACAATTTACTTTAAAAACATAAATGGCAGTTCCGGGGAAAAATAGGCGATTCTTCAATTGTCATGTGAGGAGTTGTTAACAAATAATATGGCGTGATTATTTCTGGATATATTTATAAGAAATAACAACAAGCTTTGACTGTAGAAAGGACATCGAGTGTATTCCTCTCCTTTCTCAGAGTTAGTAGATTATAATAGATTGCTGACTGCTCTCTACTAAACGAAACGCAAACCATCTCTTCGCCAATAGTCTTTTCACATTTAGCCGAGCAATCTTTGTTTCGTTTTTTTATAGCGTCAAAAATGGTAAGTTTTTCGACATCACATAGTTTGAAAGATTTATTTTTTAGTTGTCTCTTGTTTTTAACTTACGCTCAATCTACAAGGGGTGTTCAAGTCAAAACGGGACATTCGTTTGGAAGGTAAAAAACAATTTTCAAGTAGGCAAAATGCAATTTATTTTTCTATATAATCTCCTGCAACGTGTATGCATTTATCCCAGCGTGTAAGTAATGCTTGAAAAGCTTCAGCGTAGAAAAATTTGTCAGTATGTCTGAACGAAATCTAGGACAACCTGTTTCACTTCGTCAAAAGTGGCGGAATGCTGACCTCTCAGAAATTCTTGTATCTGTCTAAACAGGTAGAATGTGCTTGGAGCGAGGTCTGGTCTGTAAGGTGCATGTGGCAAAACCTCCCATCCCAAATGCTGTAGTTGGTACATAGTGAGGGGATCGATATGAGGTCGAGTGTTATTTTGCAGAAGCAGGAGGCCATTTGTAATGAAACCAGGCCGTTGTTTCCGCAGACGGTTATGCACATCACCCAAAATGCGTATGTACTGTTCTCTGTTGATAGTGGCACCACAGGGTAGAAAATCAACATGAATGATGCCAAGTTCGTCTCAGAAAATACTCGCCATCATTTTACCTGCAGACGCAATTGTCCGAGATTTGTTGAGTAGTGATGACTGTGTATGCTTGGAAGCTCGTTTCGATTCAGGAGTATAATGATACACCAGGTTTCGTCACATGAAATAAAGCCATAAAGAAAGGCATGTCCTTCCACGTCATAATGCTCTTCAATTCAGCGAAGACTTGAACTTCTGTCTGCCGGTAAGAAGCGAAAAGCTGTATTGGCACCCAATGTGCACTATGCTTCCAAAAATGCAAATGTTAATGAATAATAGTGATCATAATAACCAGAAATATACTTGCTTCTTGTGCAATTACACGAAAGGTTATGCGTCAATTTTCCAGGATAAGGAGTTCTACAATCTGGAAAATCACAGGCAATACTGCTGAGAGAGTCCAGAAGATTGGGATAATCACTTACCGATGTACTGCCATCTCTAAAATGTTTACAAGACTCAAATGTCTTGGTACGGCTGAGTGCCTTGTTATCGTATTGTGATTGCAGTCTTTAGTAAATGTCCCAGGTTTTACACCTACTTTTACACGAAATAGCATCACAACACGCTGTACCATGAAAGCATTAACAATGTATTCCGGAATTTTTATTTATCAGTCACGTGACTGGCCCATAGCAAGTGGGCCACATAGCAGTAATAGAACACATCTGCTCCTAATTAATGATAGTAGTTCCACTACGCTATAACCTAATCAGGTAAAACTAGAACAAAATATCCAGATTTGAGGTGAATGCCCCTCGTAGTTCTAATGGCTTTAAATGTTAATGGCTAGGTGACAGTCTCAACCATGTTTTGCCATATTTCTAAATTACATTTTGAATATGAAATTGTATTGTTCTATATGTCTGGTTTACATGGGAAAGCTGTTTTAGTTTTGCGTACATTTCGTAAAAAAGAATTTTTTATTTTGGAAGTCACTTCTGTACTTCACCTTCTGTATTTGATACTGTCGGGAATTTGTCTTCTTGTGTGTCCATTGTGGTATTCTTCTTCTTCCTCTTCGTTCGTTCTCAAACTCTCGCTACCAAGTCCTGACATGAAGTTTTCCAAGTATCATAATATTGTCCAGAGAACGGAATGCGTTGTTCTGTAGTTTACAACTTGACTGCGATAATTGCACCTATCCGTCCGACACATTCAATTTCAGCAGACATTTTTTAGTTTTGAGTTAACCTTTCCTCTTCGATCCCTTCTCCCTAGCCAGTCTGCTCTGCTGCAGTCTGTTATCCAGGATCACCAGGTGGAGGTGTAGAAGAGTCTAGACAGCTCTAGTTCACCGGCCCTGATGCTGACAGTCAGCTATAAGTCATTGACCGCTGCAGCGCATGCACTGGTCAGCATCTTGATCCCACATTGCGGTATAATGCATTGTCCATTATAAGACAAGAAGGTCTCCCTGACCACTGTAGAATATTTGTCTCGAATCACTCTCTAAATACATGATCGTTCATTTATATGTGATAGTCTCGGTTGTCCGTCGACGTTGAAGAGAAAACGAGTTCAACATCATTCTCCAAAACCGTTCTCTGCTGTCTTCGTTGACATCATCTTTCTCCAAAACCGTTATCTCTGCTGTCTTCGTTGACATCATCTTTCTCCAAAACCGTTATCTCTGCTGTCTGCATTGACATCATCTTTCTCCAAAACCGTTATCTCTGCTGTCTGCATTGACATCATCTTTCTCCAAAACCGTTATGTCTGCTGTCTGCATTGACATCATCTTTCTCCAAAACCGTTATGTCTGCTGTCTGCATTGACATCATCTTTCTCCAAAACCGTTATGTCTGCTGTCTGCATTGACATCATCTTTCTCCAAAACCGTTATGTCTGCTGTCTGCATTGACATCATCTTTCTCCAAAAGGGGTTATGTCTGCTGTCTGCATTGACATGATCCGTCTCAAAAACCGTTATCTCTGCTGTCTGCATTGACATCATCTTTCTCCAAAACCGTTATCTCTGCTGTCTGCATTGACATCATCCTTTTCCAAACCCGTTATCTCTGCTGTCTGCATTGGCTACCTGGTACAAATCTCTTTATCGTTCTTTCTAATGACTACCATTCATTTTGACCGGTGTGGTGAGCATTGGTTCATACACATTCACAATATACCATCTTTCTGCAGCATTTCAACTTACTTCACGCAAATACTTCCTCCTCACGAATATTAGATGTGGCTTCTTACAAATTATGTTTCTTTCTGCAGCATTTCTTCGAAAGTTGAAGTTTTCCATGTTGTTGACTGATATGTCAATAGCAATGTTCGTTCTCAGTCAAATTTTCTATATCTTTAGTGTCACTATTTTTTTCGAATCAAACATTAATTTTGTTTAAATGCTTGTTGGACAATCTCTTTGTCAGAACAGTCTACAGTTTTCTTCTTGTTGTTGTATCTTTGACGTTGAACTGTAATATGTTTTTTTACCAAGTAATATAATCACCGCTGACTTAAATACAAAGCATTCGTTGTTCTCTTCTCTGGTTTTCAAATGAAACGATAAAGACAACCATGCTTAACATCCCCACCCTGCTAAAATATTGGTACATCTTCATTGCGATGTTTTGTTGAAATGTTAATAATTTCACCTTCATTCTCATTGTAACATACACCCAAAGGAAATGAAATACTACAGGCCTTTGAAAAATATTTTGGTTACCTATAATTACGTTAAAACTATGTAGGTTTGCTAAAATGACGTAAACAATGTAGGTTTACTATTTTGACTTGAAAAATATGTAGGTTTGCTATAATAACGTTACAAATATGTCGTTTTGCTATGATGATGTTAACATGTAGGTTTGCTATAATAACGATACAAATATGTCGTTTTGCTATAATGATGTTAACATGTAGGTTTGATATAATAACGTTACAAATATGTAGGTTTGCTATAATGATGTTAAATATGTGGGGCTGTACTATAATGGCGTGACAAAATGCAGGTTTGCTATAATGACGTTACAAATATGTAGGTTTGCTATAATGACGTTACAAATATGTAGGTTTGCTATAATAACGTTACAAAATGCAGGTTTGCTATAATGACGTTAAATATGTAGGGCTGTACTATAATGGCGTGACAAATTTGTAGATTTGCTATAATGACGTTAAATATGTAGGGTTGTACTATAATGGCGTAAGAAATTTGTAGGTTTGCTATAATGACGTTAAATAGGTGGGGCTGTACTATAATGGCGTAACAAATTTGTAGGTTTGCTATAATGACGTTAAATATGTAGGGCTGTACTATAATGGCGTAACAAATTTGTAGGTTTGCTATAACGACGAGAAAATATGTAGATTTCGTATAATGAAGTGGAAAACATGTCTGCTATATTGGGGTAGACTTCCAATAGTTCTAAGTTCATTGTGAAACGTTCCGTACAGCCTATTTGAAGGTCTAGTCTTTCCCGCATAACACATGAAAATTGATGTCAACACATTTGCACACCAAATTATTACCACAGAGGTAGTGTAAAACAATGAAAAGTCTGTTATGAGAAGCTAAGCTGGTTTTTGTATACCGCAAATAAGCAAAAATTGAAACCAGCTGCTTGTTTTCACTAACAAATGTTTCCGGAATGCCAAGAAGATTAACCGTTTATATCCAAAATGTCAACAATTTCGGTCAAATGGCTGTTGAGTTATAGCATTTGAAAGAGCGGCACGAGTTTTGAAACTTACTATAGCTGCTCCCAATTGTATAGGAGAGGAACGTGATTTGAAAATATAAGAGAGCACGAGAGATTTCAACGCGAAAAACTAGCACAAGCGAGGAACTCTTGTTTCACTCAATTTCGTGTGTGTCTGTCTTAGATTGATTGTGTCTATCCGAGTCCCTCCAATAGTAACAGGGCTAATAGTTTTCATTGAAATCTCTGCACGATGTCATTATCTTGACTTGTCTTACCGCCTGTTTGGAATCGTTAAGGATTGTTTCACCTGACACAGTAAAAGTGGAGGTAGCCCCTAGGCTTGTACTGATTTCGGGAATAAAATGTTAGATAATTTGTTGTACTGGGCCTCCGGCTTTTATAATGTGGGCGTCGCTTATTCCTATCTTCGTTACTTTTCCTTTTCTTACAGTACGCCAGGTACCAATTTACAGCTTGGGTGACTGGAGCTTTATAATGGTATGACCGAGTATCAAGCGAAGCCACGCGACGGACAGGCCTCGATAGTACACTCGTATGCTAAACCGTCGCCGTTTGGCCCTAATTGGACATGCTGTTCCTCTTGCCGAGTCTGTCCCTGCTCACCAACTCTGAACGCAGGCCTTGGATGTCAAATATGGGAAGCGAACCCTGCTCCGTCATCGTCTTGCCCTCGAGGCCGTCCATGCACCACACGGTTAGGTCAAAAAGGAAAGAGTTAGTCCTCCTATATGCGACATGAGACTCGGCCATTCATAGTGTTCTTGGATTGTTGGCGCGAATGCCCCTTGTTGCCTAAGCGGTCTATCGACCTAGTTATGACAAGATCTCAACAATTACGTGGAAACTAACCCGGGACTTTTATTGTAAGAAGCTAGCGATCTACTACTTTTTTTGAAAGAAACTCAATCTCCTACCTTCCTCTTCTTCTTTCCACCATCGCTTCTTCTGTGAAACTTATGTGCAATGCATTTCTAAATTGAATTGATACCGAAGGCCCCACATCGTGCGCTCATGGCGGTTCGAGATCAACGTCATTGAATGCTGTGGGCCACTGTGACCTCGTCAATTATGCTTGTCTAGCCGACAGTTTAACTTGAAATGTATATACCTCCGTTTTCATTGAAATGCACAAAAATAGTAAAACCAACGACCCTGATCTAGCCTGGCTCACTGACCAGGAAAGAGATGACATATGCCAACCCCAGAACCAACAGCTGGGACCTGTACAGCTCCAGCATGTCCTCGAGGTAGCGACTTTATTGAACATGAACAATCCAATCGTCCACTGGTCCCCTTGTGGCTAAACTACATTACTGGAGACAGGGTTGCAACCTGCACAATATTAACTACCTTGTCGCGAAACGGGTTGCTTGGGACGTGTGACTTGTATGCGCTGCATTTTCTCCCATAACCAGGAGATTATGATTCCATAATTTAAAATGCGGTTTTATAGTAATGCATTTTACTTGGAGAGGTTGTCAACTCCATGCACACCTTTCTTGTTCGCCAGTGAAGACATATGTGGAAGGAAGCAGTTATGCTATTCCGATAATCCCATGAGTTATCCGAGTTCATATATTACTGAACAATATTGTATCACAAATATGTTCGTGAGAATAGTTACATTTGAACAACTTGTATTGAATTGTTCCCTTATATATTACAGGTAACATTTTTGCAATCCATTCTTGTCGACTCATTCAATGGTTTCCATTTCTCTAATTTTCAACTTTCGACAATGTTTCCAAGATATGTCCTAATTAGTAAAGTATTGATATGTATGGTTAAATTTTCGCGCTGAAAAAGAAACAAGAAGAAAACATAGGTTCCAATAAATACGCATTCATCAGGGTTTGCGAGCAATGTACATAAACATATCATGCTACACCGTCGCCATTTGACCTTATTTGGACATATGACCAGTCTTACCGACGATGTCCCCGCCCACCAGCTTCAATAGCAGGATTTGGACGTCATGGACAATCCGCGAGCCTCTCCGTCATGATCTCGGCCTTCAGAATAATAAAATGTGGGATATTTAGGCTATGCTGGTCCCGAGAGCCATCATCTTTTTCCTCTCATCACCTATTTTTTAATGGGTTCATATTTCTTTGTTGTGAATAATAGTTATTATTATATATATATATATATATATATATATATATATATATATATATATATATATATATATATATATATATATATATGAATATACGAATATATACGATGGACAATCATTCGGGAACAACAATTTTATCGAAATTGTGTGTCTTAATTTTAGACATAGTCTACCTGCCTGGCAACAGACGTTGTCCGTCTGCACACTAGCTTGTGAATGCCCTCTAGAAAAAAGTATTTTTGTTTGACCTAGTAACCAATTTTGCACTGCCTCCATTACCTCGTTGAAAGCAAGCCTTGGAACCCATTTACTACACACTTTCCTATAGCCGAGAACATGTTGTTGTTGTTTGCGAATACCTACAATGAGTAGCTTATTTTTTTGTTCGCCCTGAAAAACACGTTAAGTGGCGGGTTGCAGTAGTTTTTTCCCCCTTCCCGAGCTTGCTAATGAAAGTGGACCAGGGTCCTCCAGGCGGTTGTGCTATGCTTGGCTTCATCTGCGTGTTATTTACTACTATGGTGATCATTTTGATCCCTAACTACGTTAGCCAGGCTGCTATAAAAACAGCACGTTTCCAGGGATGGCTACTTGGAAGCCGAGGGTCTTGGCCAGTATGTTTTGTCTGACCCTGACTAGCATGTCTGATCAGTATATTGTGACTGACCAGACGTTAGTCTTCCTCCCCAGCCGAGGACATCAATTACTATTTTATGCAAAGAGCCATGACTTAGTTGAAATCTATGACTATTTCATCAATAGTGACTCTCCTGTTGCTGCGGACCAGCTGGTCGATCTACTGTTTGACTGTGCCAGTTGCCACGCTTGATGGTCTCTCATGCCGCGGTTCATCAATGACATTCTGTCTTTTATTTTGAAATCTCACTAAACATTCATACACACTCCTGTGACTCATACAATTGTCACCGTATTGAACCTTCATTCTTCTGTAGATTAAAAAAAGTTTCACACCCTTTGACCGTTGACCACGAATAACGACTCGGTGTTCTTCCACGGTGCAAGTGAGGCGTCCATGCTGTACTAAATATTGCGCATGAACCATTTTATGTTCAGAAATAAAATGTGTCACGCTATATACTCTTCCATGCGCTTTATATTAAATCTCCTGTTACTTAAACAATACATAGAATGATCAGGACTTTCATTCAGCCTTGCTCTCCCAAACAGTAAGTTAAGTACCTATTTACAGCTGGAAAGACTAGAGCGTGTCATGACTAGGTATTATACCGATACCTGTGCAAAGAGAAACAAACGCTCTAACCACTGCGCGAATCTGATCATCTAAACGAGAAAGAGATTTGTTCATGACACCTAAGGCTACACTGATGCCAGGTGTAATTATTTATATAACACCTCACCCACTGCGGCAGTGTCTGCTATGGAATTACCTTTACATGTCTTTTTTTTACAAATAAACTTGTGCAAGCACATTACAGGTAAATGGGTTTCATCGCCATCTTCATCATGTACCTGTCACTACAGATGTCGGAGTAGAGGTCTAACACCCCATTTGGTTTGTGTTTCCCAGGTTTAAGGGAATCGTGGATCCATTTGTTTCTGTAGACAAACATATCCACATCCACGATATTCATCAATCCATGTGGTGAGTAGCAATACATTCAATACATCTAACCCAATGTACGAGATTTACAGATCAAAACAAATATCACTATGTGCTCGCTAAAAGTGTCACTGCAGATTTGGAAGACATCTGCCGAATTCAGTGACATGTAATATCAACACACATCCTTATATAACTGTTGAATATCATCGTTTTTGTAATGTTCGGCGCTTGCTAGTGTTAGGAAAAAGCTTCTTCCTCCAAGGCCAGACAAATTGTACACTTTGTACGGAACTAAACAACAGTTTACAAACACTTGTAGACATCACTATATGGCATTGGGCCAAAGGACAGGAGCCGATAGGCCGCTGGATCAATCACCAACCAATTGGGTAATTGGAATAACATAGCTGTCGTCTTCCTTGCATGTGGCATGCTGCCACTGTGGAAGGGTTTTGTGGAACTGGAAACTCATCCATATAAAATCATTGTTATTCAAACACAATTGCAAATAAC